>CAUYUJ010008336.1:167500-181767 GCA_963575745.1 Prorocentrum cordatum
GAACGGGACCCAGGGAAATACCCCCCCGCCCCCGCCCCCCTTAGTGTGCTGGACGAGCGAATCGCCTGAGACATCCTCCAAATCTGCTCCGAGAACGAAACATGTTGGATCAGAAAATGGCCAAAACGCCTGAGACATCCCCACAAAATTCCTCGAACGGGACGCCGTGAAATACCCCCCCGCCGCCCCCCTTAGATTGCTGAGACGAGCGAATCGCCTGAGTCTGAGTGATGACTGAGTCTGAGTGATGAGAGAGCATGAGTGAGTCTGTGTGATGAGTGAATCTGAGTGGTGAGTCTGAGTGATGAGTGGTGTGTCTGAGTGAGGACTGAGTCTGAGTGATGAGTGAGTCTTGATGAGTGAGTCTGAGTGATGAGTGAGTGGGGAATCATTACTCACTGCGTGGAGCTCCCCATATGTGCATCTATTCGCATGGACCTGTCCGCCGTGAATGTCTAGGCGCAAGAGCTTTCGAATATACACGGGCTTCAGTTGTGACGGTCAGGACATAAATCTAACTGCGAATGAATTGGAGTGTGAATGAGCCTCAGTAGTACAAGCGCGTCTTTGTGCATGAGCCTCGGGCCTCCTGGGGCATCCTGAAACCTACTGGGGCTTCCTGGGGTCTCCAGGAGCCTCTTGGGGCCTCCTGGGACCTCCTAGGGAGGTTTCGTGCCCCAGGAGAGGCGCAATATATAGCAACAGACGTACATAAACCATTGCGGATTCGTGCCACAGGAGAAGGGCAATCTATAGGAACACGCATCAAACACAAAGGACTCGTGCCCCAGGAGAGGCCCAATATATATATATATATATATATATATATATATATATAGGAACATTAGTAAAATATGTAGGATTGTGTACACAGGAGAAGGACAATCTATAGAAACCTACGTAAAACATCAAAAGACTCGTGCTCCAGGTGAGGCCCAATCGATAGGAGCATACGTAAAACACATGGGATTGGAGCCACTCCTGTTGCCTTCTGAAGCCTCCTGCTCCTGGGGCCTCTCGGGGCCTCCTGTTGCCTTCCGAGGCCTCCTGGCGCTTCCTGTAGCCTCGTGGGGCCTCCTGTGGTTTCCTGAGGCCGTCCGGAGCTTCCTGGGGCCTCCTGGAGCCTCTTGGGACATCCTGTGGCCTCTTGAGTCTTTCTGTGGCCTCCTGATGCCTCCTGGGACCTCATGATGTCTCCTGGGGCCTCCTGGAGCCTGTTGGAGCCTCCTGTGGCATCCAGAAAAGAATATGCGCCCACGAGCCTGGCCACCAAAACAAGCAAACCGATCGAGACATCCTCAAAATCTGGCCCACCTGGGGGGTGAAAATGAGCGCCTCGCTCGAGACATCCTCCAAATCTGCTCCGAAAGCGAAGGATGCTGGCACAGAAAACAAGCAAACCGCTCGAGACATCCCCACAAAATCCCGCGAAAGGGGCCGAGTGCAATACCCCCCCGCCGCTCCCCTTAGGAACGTGAAAATGAGCGCCTCGCTCGAGACATCCTCCAAATCTGCTCCGAAAGCGAAGGATGCTGGCACAGAAAACACGCAAACCGCTCGAGACATCCCCACAACATCCCGCGAAAGGGGCCGAGTGCAATACCCCCCGCCGCTCCCCTTAAGAACGTGAAAATGAGCGCCTCGCTCGAGACATCCTCCAAATATGCTCCGAAAGCGAAGGATGCTGGGACAGAAAACAGGCAAACCGCTCGAGACATCCCCACAAAATTCCGCGAACGGGACCCTGTGAAATACCCCCCCGCCGCCCTCCTTAGAGTGCTGAGACGAGCGAATCGCCTGAGACATCCTCCAAATCTGCTCCGAAAACGACACATGTTGGATCAGAAAATGGCCAAACCGCCTGAGACATCCCCACAATCTGAGACATCCCCACAAAATTCCGCGAACGGGACCCCGTGAAATACCCCCCCGCCGCCCCCCTTAGATTGCTGAGACGAGCGAATCGCCTGAGTCTGAGTGATGACTGAGTCTGAGTGATATGGGGAATCAAGAACCCCATCTTAGGATATGGGGAATAACTTACGTGTGTGTCTGAGTGATGAAGTGATGTGAGTTGGGCTTGAGTCTGAGTGAATGAGTCTCGTGTGATGGGTGTGGTGTTCTGTCCTGTTCTGTGTCCTTCCGGCGCGGTCCGCCAATAACAAGAACCCCATCTTTGGATATGGGGAATAACAAGAACCCCATCTTTGGATATGGGGAATAAATCTTTGGATATGGGGAACAAGAACCCCATCTTTGGATATGGGGAACAAGAAGTGCATCTATTCGCATGGACCTGTCCGCCGTGAATGTCTAGGCGCAAGAGCTTTCGAATATACACGGGCTTCAGTTGTGACGGTCAGGACAAAAATCTAACTGCGAATGAATTGGAGTGTGAATGAGCCTCAGTAGTACAAGCGCGTCTTTGTGCATGAGCCTCGGGCCTCCTGGGGCCTCCTGAAACCTACTGGGGCTTCCTGGGGTCTCCAGGAGCCTCTTGGGGCCTCCTGGGACCTCCTGGGAAGGTTTCGTGCCCCAGGAGAGGCGCAATATATAGCAACAGACGTACATAAACCATTGCGGATTCGTGCCACAGGAGAAGGGCAATCTATAGGAACACGCGTCAACACACAAAGGACTCGTGCCCCAGGAGAGGCCCAATATATATATATATATATATATATATATAGGAACATTAGTAAAATATGTAGGATTGTGTACACTGGAGAAGGACAATCTATAGAAACATACGTAAAACATCAAAAGACTCGTGCTCCAGGTGAGGCCCAATCGATAGGAGCATACGTAAAACACATGGGATTGGAGCCACTCCTGTTGCCTTCTGAAGCCTCCTGCTCCTGGGGCCTCTCGGGGCCTCCTGTTGCCTTCCGAGGCCTCCTGGCGCCTCCTGTTGCCTCGTGGGGCCTCCTGTGGTTTCCTGAGGCCGTCCGGAGCTTCCTGGGGCCTCCTGGAGCCTCTTGGGACATCCTGTGGCCTCTTGAGTCTTTCTGTTGCCTTCTGATGCCTCCTGGGACCTCATGATGTCTCCTGGGGCCTCCTGGAGCCTGTTGGAGCCTCCTGTGGCATCCAGAGAAGAATATGCGCCCACGAGCCTGGCCACCAAAACAAGCAAACCGATCGAGACATCCTCAAAATCTGGCCCACCTGGGGGGTGAAAATGAGCGCCTCGCTCGAGACGTCCTCCAAATCTGCTCCGAAAGCGAAGGATGTTGAGCCCAGAAACAAGCAAACCGCCTGAGACATCCCCACAAAATTCCGCGAACGGGACCCCGTGAAATACCCCCCCGCCGCCCCCCTTAGAGTGCTGAGACGAGCGAATCGCCTGAGACATCCTCCAAATCTGCTCCGAAAACGAAACATGTTGGATCAGAAAATGGCCAAACCGCCTGAGACATCCCCACAAAATTCCGCGAACGGGACCCCGTGAAATACCCCCCCGCCGCCCCCCTTAGATTGCTGAGACGGGCGAATCGCCTGAGTCTGAGTGATGACTGAGTCTGAGTGATGAGAGAGCATGAGTGAGTCTGAGTGATGAGTGAATCTGAGTGGTGAGTCTGAGTGATGGGTGTGGTGTTCTGTCCTGTTCTGTGTCCTTCCGGCGCGGTCCGCCAATAACAAGAACCCCATCTTTGGATATGGGGAACTTGGCGGAACCCATTTTGGATAAAATCAGAATCCCCCCCCCCCCCCCCCCCCCCCCTTTTCGGGGAATAACAAGAAAACCCCATCCTTTGGATGGGGAAACAAAGAACGTGCATCTATTCGGATTATGAGACTGTCCGCCGTGAATGTCTAGGCGCAAGAGCTTTCGAATATTAACGGGCTTCTGTTGTGACGGTCTGGACATCAATCTAACTGCGAATGAATTGGAGTGTGAATGAGCCTCAGTAGTACGAGCGCGTCTCTGTGCATGAGCCTGGGGCCTCCTGGGGCCTCCTGAAACTTACTGGGGCTTCCTGGGGTCTCCAGGAGCCTCTTGGGACCTCCTGGGACCTCCTAGGAAGGTTTCGTGCCCCAGGAGAGGCGCAATCTATAGCAACAGACGTACATAAAACAGTGCGGATTAGAGCCACAGGAGAAGGGCAATCTATAGGAACACGCGTAAACCACCAAGGACTCGTGCCCCAGGAGAGGCCCAATACATAGGAACATGAGTAAAACATTTAGGATTGTGTACACAGGGGAAGGACCATCTATAGAAACATACGTAGAACATCAAATAATCGTGCTCCAGGTGAGGCCCAATCGATAGGAGCATACGTAAAACACATGGGATTGGAGCCACTCCTGTTGCCTTCTGAGGCCTCCTGCTCCTGGGGCCTCTCGGGGCCTCCTGTTGCCTTCCGAGGCCTCCTGGCGCTTCCTGTTGCCTCATGGGGCCTCCTGTGGTTTCCTGAGGCCTTCTGGAGCTTCCTGGGGCCTCCTGGAGCCTCTTGGGACATCCTGTGGCCTCTTGAGTCTTTCTGTGGCCTCCTGATGCCTCCTGGGACCTCATCTGGTCTCCTGGGGCCTCCTGGAGCCTGTTGGGGCCTCCTGTGGCATCCTGAGAAGAATCTGCGCCCACGAGCCTGGCCACCAAAACAAGCAAACCGATCGAGACATCCTCAAAATCTGGCCCACCTGGGGGGTGAAAATGAGCGTCTCGCTCGAGACATCCTCCAAATCTGTTCCGAAAGCGAAGGATGTTGGGCCCAGAAACAAGCAAACCGCCTGAGACATCCCCACAAAATGGCCGCGAACGAGCCCGTGCAAACACCCCTGGCGGCTCCCCTTAGGGGTGCTGAAATGAGCGCCTCGCTCGAGACATCCTCCAAATCTGCTCCGAAAGCGAAGGATGTTGGGCCCAGAAACAGGCAAACCGCCTGAGACATCCCCACAAAATGGCCGCGAACGAGCCCGTGCAAACACCCCTGGCGGCTCCCCTTAGGGGTGCTGAAATGAGCGCCTCGCTCGAGACATCCTCCAAATCTGCTCCGAAAGCGAAGGATGTTGGGACAGAAACAGGCAAACCGCCTGAGACATCCCCACAAAATTCCGCGAACGGGACCCCGTGAAATACCCCCCCGCCGCCCCCCTTAGAGTGCTGAGACGAGCGAATCGCCTGAGTCTGAGTGATGACTGAGTCTGAGTGATGAGAGAGCATGAGTGAGTCTGAGTGATGAGTGAATCTGAGTGGTGAGTCTGAGTGATGAGTGGTGTGTCTGAGTGAGGACTGAGTCTGAGTGATTGAGTGAGTCTTGATGAGTGAGTCTGAGTGATGAGTGAGTGGGGAATCAAAAACCCCATCTTTGGATATGGGGAATCAAGAACCCCATCTTAGGATATGGGGAATAACTTACGTGTGTGTCTGAGTGATGGGTGTGGTGTTCTGTCCTGTTCTGTGTCCTTCCGGCGCGGTCCGCCAATAACAAGAACCCCATCTTTGGATATGGGGAAAAAACAGGGAACCCAGAAAAGTCCAAGACTTTCCAAGCTCCAGATGTCCCAGAAATTCCAAACATTCTCCAGGATCGCGGCGCCAGCCCTGGCCCGCAGAGGAAAGCCTGCGCACGTCCGAGCAGTGCCGAGGAGCTGCAGCGTCACTCCGGTGGAAATTCTCGGAGGCCCGCGGACTTCTCTCGGGTCGGGCGAAAGGGGGGGATAGCAAAGGAGGGGTTTGAGAATCAGCTCACGTAGCTGATTTTCCCGGCGCCTCCCGGCGCCGGAGGCGACTGTGTATCGAGGAATGGGCCCCTCGGTGGGGCCGAAACCAGCTGCATGCAGCAAATTTCGTACCCCCCCCTTTCCCTATCCCCCCCTTTCGCCCGGCCCGATTCTCTGAGCGGCGCTGGCCGCTGAGCACCCCTGGCGCAGCGCCTCCGGCGCCACCGCTGGCGCGCTCCGCGCGCCGGAGAGGGGGCAAAAGTGCCGATGCAGCAGAGCCGGGCGAGCCCCGCT
The DNA here is from genome assembly GCA_963575745.1 of Prorocentrum cordatum. Classification (NCBI taxonomy): domain Eukaryota; class Dinophyceae; order Prorocentrales; family Prorocentraceae; genus Prorocentrum; species Prorocentrum cordatum. Next base: position 173,459 of record CAUYUJ010008336.1, read on the forward strand.
GTCGACGACGAGGACGACGACGACGACGACGACGACGAGGACGACGACGAGGACGACGACGACGACGACGTCGACGACGACGACGACGTCGACGACGACGACGACGAGGACGACGACGAGGACGACGACGTCGACGACGACGACGACGACGGCGACGACGACAGTGACGATGAGCACATGTGTGCATCTTTCCTTCGACGGCAGCGGCGTGCCACGCATCGCGCTCCACAGCCTCGCGGCAGCAGCTCGGCGGGCAGGGTCGTTTGCCGGCGTGCTCCCCTCGTCGCAGCGTCCGCGTGCTTCTCGATGGTGGCCCTGCTGGCTCGCGCGCGCGCCGTTCGCACCACGGGCCAGGCAAGAAGAGATCGCGAAGCAGACACGCAACCCCAATCGAGAGGGGTGGAATTCGATGCTGCGTTACACAGCTCTGCACCGCCCAGGCCGAAGTAGCGACCCAACAGACATATTTCCCTGGCAGTCATCCTCCCATGTCATCTTGCTGGCCCTTGCGAATCGGCGCTTATCGACACTAATCGAAGCTAATCGACGCTAGTCGACGCTAAATCTTCGCTGACCGAATGGGTCGGCACCTCATCGCAGATGCCAGCGCACGCTAAAGCACTCTAAGGAGGTAATTTCGAGAACAGACAAGGCTGCCGTGGGTCGCAGACCGCAAACCACCCAGCCATGACATCACCGAGCAGCCCAAATCACCGAGCAAATCCTTCGAAGGATGGAATCTCGAGGACATACAACAACGCCTCCATTGAGTTCAAGGACATGCGAGGCCGAACAATGACGCAACACATCACCAGCAGCAAAAGTTCGTTTCCCGACGTGGAGAGCGGCGTCAAGGCCACGGGGCACGAGCGGCGAGCTCGCGAAAGAGGTGGGCGCCAAGGTGCCAAGCACGCCTGCCAGCCTGGAGCACGAGCCAAGAAAGGCTGCGGCAATGCAAGGACGGGAGGAGGACCAGGATCAGCAGCGGGATCATAGCATGATGATGGAGGGGACGTCGATGAGGACGAGAAGGATGAGCTGTTTCACTTCTGCAACAAGAAGCAAATCCTGGCCCATTAACCCTGTCGTGGACAATTACACCACAAGACTGGGCCATGGCTCCGCAGGCGTGACTCTAGCACGCGAGGGGCCTCGAAAGCTCACACTCTGCAACGAGTGCCAGTGTTGCAATCATGACGCCTCTTCGGCACGACGCATGCTGACACGCCCCAGGGTAATTACTGATTCTGGCTCCCGAGACCATGTACAGACAAGTGCAATGGAAGCTACACCAGCGTGAGAGGGTGTACAATCGCAGTGCCGAAGTATATGATGCGAGAAGTACAATGCACATTGTGTCGAGGTTTGGAGGGCACGCCCACGAGGATCCTGGAGGAATAAACGACTACCGACCAGACCACCCCCACCCAACTCGAAGTCCCAGATTTCGGGCTGGGGAGGTACGGGTTCCACATGGCTTTTTCTATGTTCCCCGACGCCCCCCCCCCTCCACTGGGAATGGAGGGCAAACTGGGGTCTCAGGGTTGGGTTGGGGTGGTTTGGTGGGTGGTGGCTAAAAATGCTGAACAACATAAACTGTCCTGGTGCGCGAAGCGCGCCAAGGGAGGCGCCAGAGGCGCCGCCAGGGGGGCCCAGCACAGATCCACGAAATCCGCGCGGAGGTCCGACAGTTTATGTCTTTGAGGTTGTTTCTTCTTCGAGATCCATTCGAGGTCGCACGTGTGCTAGCTGGCTCAAGGCGAGCAGACGCGGTAGCTTCAGGCATATTGGCATTACTAGTCTTCCCCGATGGGACCGGGGGCTACGGCGCCGCAGTGGCCTTGAAGGGGGAAGCTCTCACAATCGGCGAGCATATCCGTATCCGCGCCCTCGAGGTCTGGACTCCGGGGCGCGATCCTGCGGATACGCGATTCCCTGAGATCCGACGTTGCAACAAAAAAACATGTTTCGATGAAGACAAAAAACAAAAAAAACAAAACAAAAAAACAAAACAAAAAACAATCAACAACAAAAATGCAACGTCGCAAGCAATCACCAGTGGAGCTCCGGGCCCCATCTTCCTGCGTCATCTCTCGAGCCGGATCGCTACGTGAGGGTCCCGGGGCCCGAAATTGCGCGAAAACGCCCGGCTTGAAAAGCCTGATGTAGCCATCAACCCCGACCTTGGAGGACAAGTGGGTGTGACTTGCGAGGAAGAGAACAACAAATAAGAAAATGTCTTGGCATGGGTCTCCACTGTACACAGACACCCTCCGAGTAATTTTACGCGTGCCTTCCGGGAGGGCGGCGGTGTATAAAATCGCTGGCCCCCAATGGTGACGTATACACCGTCGCAGCGATGTTATACGCCGTCACCCTCTCCTGAGGCCCAGGAGGCATCGATTGGAGGGTGTCTGTGCATGTCTTTTTTGAAGGGGCCCTGGGACACACAAGTAAATACATACAAATGACAGGATTCCCCACCATTTCCCATGTGTTTTGGGTTTTTGTCTTTCCCCCCCCTTCCCATATTTTCCCACATGTTCGAGGGAATCGACGATGAATTGTGCCTGTGTGTTTTTGTTCCCTCCTGTCTTTTTGTGGCGGACCAAAAAGGCCTCTCCCCGCAGCGGGCCGTCGCCAAACGGCCTTGGGACCTCGGGGGGGGGCTGGCCCGAGACAGCCTCGGAGCACGGCCCGCGTCCCGAGTCCGTGCAGCCGCCTCGAGCCCAGACATCCGACGAAGGGCTTCTGAGCACAGCGCGGCTCCCCCCAGAGGTATATGATGGCCACGAAAAACTAAGGGAACGAACTCTATACACCGACGCTTTTTTCCGACCCTGCGCTGAGGTTCGCACAAGAGCGCGGATCCTGGTGTACACGGGATCCTGGTGTGTACATGCTGCGTGGTCTCCCCGGGGAAGCGGGGGAAAGGTATACACCACACCACCCCGACGTCGTCCCCGACCCTCAAAAAGTCGTGGGATTGAAAAAACAACCCGCCACTGGTAAAGTATATGTTCCAGTCTCCGAGAAAAAAATCCCCAATCCCAAAATCGCGGATTCGCTGAGGACTCGAAGGTCGGCCAGAGATTTCGGGGCATGTTTTGCGCTCGTCGTCGCCACCCTGGTAAGACCCTACCCCAAACTCTCCCTCCCAGATGTCTCGAGGTGTCTGCGTGTTGTCTTGGCCCCCGCGTTTTTGGGATCGGGCGTCTGTTTTGAGTTAGTGATTATAAGTTCTGCAAGTTGTGGAACAACGCCCAATGCATTCAAGCAGATGGCCCAAGACGCCCCGAAAACGCCCCGAGAGGGCTGCAACAGGCCCCCCCATTGATTTTCTCTGGGTTTTGTTTTCCGCATGTCTGGCTTTTTGGCTTTCCGGCGCTCTGGCCCCCTTTCCGGACCGGGTTTTCATCCCGAGCCGTCTGTTCACTGTCTCGGGCCCGGGTCCCCAGAGGCCGAACACTGCCAACCTGCTGTAGCCACGAACCCCGACCTTGGAGGACAAGTGGGCATGACTTGCGAGGAAGAGGAAAACGAAGAAGAGGATGCCTACAGGGTGCATAATGCTGATTCCCGTGCTGTCCTTTTGACACCGTGCCGCTTCAATGCGCATTATGCTGGTTCCCGTGCTGTCCGTTCAACGCCGTGCCACTTTGTCGGGGCGTCTCCGACCATCTTGGAGCCCTGAGCCTTCAGGGCCTGGGGCGTCTCCGACGATTATCTCGGGGCCGTCGTAAGCAATCTTGGGGCCCTCTTGGGGGTCTCTGGGGGCTTCCTGGGGACCTCTTGGAAGCTTCTTGGGGCCTCTTGAGGCCTCCTGGCGCGTTTTTGGACGGAGAACCCAAAATGCTGGTCCGTGCTCCCCCTCTGGGGCCCCTCTTGGGGCGTTTCCGGAGCTTTCTTAAGCCGTCTTGGAGGCCTCTTGGGCAGTCTTGGAGGCGTCTTGGGCCGTCTGTGCGCTCTCTTGGGGGCGGCTCGTCGGCCGTGTTGGGGTGATGTGTAGGGCCTCTTGCTAAAAACCTTGAAAGACCTCAGGAAAGTCAATGATTTTTGACTCTTGGGGCTCTTTTGGGGGGCCTCCCGAGGCGTCCTGGGAACTCCCTGGGCCGTCTGGGCGCGATCTTGGGGGCCTCCTTGGGGCCTCTAGAAGCCTCCTGTTTTTTTTGGGGGGCGGAGAGCCTAGAATGTCGGTAACTGCCCCCCCTCTTGAGGTCTTCTTGGAGCGCTCCTGAAGCCTATGGAGGCCGTCTTGGAGGCCTCTTGGGCCGTCTTGAGGGCGTATTTGACTGTTATGGCGCTCTCTTGGGGGCCTCTTAGACCGTCTTGGGATCTTTGGGACCTCCTGGGCTGTCCTGGAGCGTCGGGAAGCCGAGAACGCGGGAACCCGAAAAATCTTCAAACACCAACCGAAAACAATGATTTTGACACTTGGGGCTCTCTTTGAGGACCTCTCAGAGGCCTCCCGAGGCGTCCTGGGAGCTCCCTTTGCCGTCTGGACGCGGTCCTGGGGGCCTCCTGGGGGCCTCCTGGGGGCCTCTTGGGGCCTCCTGGGGTCTTTTAAGCGGAGAGTCTGAAATGTTGATCCCTGGCTCTCCTCTGGAGGTCTTCTTGGGGCGTTACTGGTGCCTTCGGAGGCCGTCTTGGAGGCCTCTTGGGCAGTCTTGAGGGCGTCTTGGACTGTCTGGGCGCTCTCTTGGGGGCCTCTTAGGCCGTCTTGGGGCGATGTTTGGGACCTCTTGGGCTGTCTTGAAGCTTCGGGAAGCCGAAAACATGGGAACCCGAATACCCTTCAAAACCCAACAAAAACCAAAGAATTTTGACACTTGGGGCTATCTTGTAGAGCCTCTCGGAATTGGACGGCCTGGATCGACCTGCTGGCGACTCTTGGTCCTCTTGGACCATCTTACGGATCATCTTGGGGCCGCTCCCTGAGATACGACGCTGCCAAAAAATCAACACCGCGAAAAGCACGACTAGAGCCCTGGACCGCGTCCTTCTGCGGCGTGCCTCTGGCCCGATTGAGCTCTTAGTCCTGGGGCCCGAAGCCGGGCGAGAGCGCCTGGCGTGGAAAAACTGCAACGCCCAGATCCCGGGGGGCTGCTGCCTCCGGCGCGGCTCCCTGGCTCTCGGGTCACACATCGGCCCTCCGGCGGCCGTTCGGGGCGATCCCCGCACTCCTGGAAATCGCCCTCGGCGAGGCGCGGCTGCTGGAGGCTGGCAGTGCTGCCCGAGAGTTGGCGCCAGCGTCCGAAAATCCGTGGCCTCGGAAGCGCAAAACGCTCCCTCCCGAGCCCCCCCTCCCCCGGGCCGCGCTGTGAGTCCTGGGATGCCCGAAGGTGCGGCCACCACGCCGCCTCGGGACCTCCGACGAGCCCGTGGGAGGCCCGGGGCCTGCCGCTGCGGGGCTCAGCTGGGGCGGCGGCTGTGGATTAACAGAGACGCGAGCTGTCTCACACAACTCCCCCTCCACCTCCTCCTCCTCCTCCTCCTCCTCCTCCTCCTCCTCTCTACCCCCCTACTCCTCTCCGCTCCGCCTCGCTCCGCCTCCTCCGCCTCCTCCTCCTCGTCTCGTTCCTCCTCCTCCTCCTCATAATCCTCTCCTCCTTCCTCCTCCTTCTCCTTCTCCTCTCTCTCCTCCTAAACTCCTCCTCCTCCTCTCAGTCTTCTGCCTCCTCCTCCTGTCGGCGCCACCGTCGGGTCCCTGTCCTGATGCGCAAACCCCCTCGCGTCGTGCACAAATTATACCGGCAAAGCAACTTAACAGCGATGTGTAGGAGCATATCTGGAAGCATTCCCCTTAAGATTCAGATGAGAATCCAGTTGTAGAATTCTGCTGTTCTCGCAGTCGTAGTCGCATTCGCGATGACAGTCACAGTGGCAACGGCAGTCGCAGCACAGCTCAGCCTCAGCCTGTCAGCCTCAGCCTCAGCGCTCAGCCTCAGCCTGCCTCAGCCTCACGCAGCCTGCTTCAGCCCCAGCATCAGTCGCCTTCAGACTAGCCTCAGCCCAGCCTGCCTCAGCCGCAGCCTGCATCAGCCTCAGCCTCAGCCGCAGCCGGCCTCAGCATCGCCTGCCCTCAGCTCAGCCCAGCCTCAGCCTGCCTCAGCCTCAGCCTCAGCCGCTTCAGCCCAGCCTGCCTTGCAGCCTCGGCCTCAGCCTCAGCCTGCCTCAGCCTGAGCCTGCCTTAGCCTCAGCCTCAGCCTCAGCCTCAGCCTGCCTCAGCATCAGCCTGCCTCAGCCTCAGCCTCAGCCTGCCTCAGCCTCAGCCTCAGCCTGCTTCAGCCTCAGCCTCAGTCTGCCTTCAGCCTCGGCCTCAGCCTCAGCCTGCCTCAGCCTCAGCCTGCATCAGCCTCAGCCTCAGCCTCAGCCTGCCTCAGCATCAGCCTGCCTTCAGCCTCAGCCTCAGCCTGCCTCAGCCTCAGACTCCTGCTTCAGCCTCAGCCTCAGTCTGCCTTCAGCCTCGGCCTCAGCCTCAGCCTGCCTCAGCCTCAGCCTCAGCCTCGGCCTCAGCCTCAGCCTGCCTCAGCCTCAGACTCAGCCTCAGCCTCAGCCTCAGCCTGCCTGCCTCAGCCTCAGCCTCAACCTCAGCCTGCTTCAGCCTCAGCCTCAGTCTGCCTTCAGCCTCGGCCTCAGCCTCAGCCTGCTCAGCCTCAGCCTGCATCAGCCTCAGCCTCAGCCTCAGCCTGCCTCAGCATCAGCCTGCTCAGCCTCAGCCTCAGCCTGCCTCAGCCTCAGCCTCAGCTGCTTCAGCCTCAGCCTCAGTCTGCTCAGCCTCGGCCTCAGCCATCAGCCTGCCCAGCCTCAGCCTTCAGCCTCAGCAGCCTCAGCCTGCCTCAGCCTCAGCCGCAGCTCTAAGCCGTCAGCCTCAGCCTCAGCGCTCCACCTGCTCAGTCAGCCTCAGCATCAGCCTCAGCCTCAGCCTCAGCCTCAGCCTGCCTCAGCATCAGCCTGCCTCAGCCTCAGCCTCAGCCTGCTTCAGCCTCAGCATCAGTCTGCCTTCAGCCTCGGCCTCAGTCTGCCTGCAGCCTCGGCCTCAGCCTCAGCCTGCCTCAGCCTTAGCCTGCCTCAGCTTCAGCATCAGCCTGCCTCAGCATTTAAACTGTGGCCCGGGAATGGAATTCTGGGAACTCGAAGAACACGAAGTCGCCTACAGTTGGCTCTGGACATTCAAAATCATGCCCAGGAATGGAGTTCTGGGAACTCGTAGACCACGAAAGGGCTTACAGTTGGCTCCGGGCATCCAAAATGTGGCCCGGTAATGGAGTTCTGAGAACTCGAAGAGCACGAAGTGGCCTACAGTTGGCTCTGGGCATTCAGAATGTGGCTCGGGAGTGGAGTTCTGGGAACTCGAAGAACACGAACTGGCCTACAGTTGGCTCTGGGCATTCAGAATGTGGCCCGGGAGTGGAGTTCTGGGAACTCGAAGAACACGAAGTGTGCAACTGTTTGCTTAAAACGACTTCCGCGGATCCCTGTCCGGATGCCGCCCAGACCCCCTAGGGGTGTCATGATGCTCTCTTTTGACCTTACTAGAAAACTATCCGTCTTCGCTGCTAGGTAAAAACACGACGGGAAATTTTGCATGAAACTGTGGAATCCTCAGGTTCCCACCAGAAACCTCAGGATCCCTCCGGAATTCTCATATTACGCAAGGACTCCTCCCATCCCCTCAGCATCACACTCCTTAGGATCCCCACAGGACTCCCACAAGATTCGCTTGGATTCCGCATGCTTCCTCGGAAGTCCTCTACAATCCCCAGGACGCTTCGACATTCCGCAGGATTCCACAGCCCCACTAAGGGTTCCAAGAACCTTCCTCGATTCCTTGAGGATTCCTCTGGCTTCCTTCTCGATGGGCTCCTGGAGAGGGGCAAGGGGAGGACGCTGCGACGAGAGCTCCGGCAAGAAGCCCCGCTGGGCTGTGACGTTTAGAAATGCGCGCCCGCTGAATGCCGGCTTCGTACCACATCATACAGCCTGTAGCACGGAGGTGACGTCAGGGTTCCGCCCGGAGGTGATGCTCAACCCGGCACCTACTACTACTACTACTACTACTACTACTACTACTACTACTACTACTACTACTACTACTACTACTACTACTACTACTACTACTACTACTACTAATACTACTACTACTACTACTACTACTACTACTACTACTACTACTACTACTACTACTACTACTACTACTACTACTACCACTACTACTACTACTACTACTACTTCTACTACTACTACTACTACTATGACTACTACTACTACTACTACTACTACTACTACTACTACTACTACTACTACTA
>CAUYUJ010008336.1:181867-186867 GCA_963575745.1 Prorocentrum cordatum
TACTATTACGACTATACTACTACTACTACTACCACTACTACTACTACTACTACTACTACTACTACTACTACTACTACTACTATAACTACTACTACTACTACTACTACTACTACTACTACTACTACTACTACTACTACTACTACTACTACTACTACTACTACTACTACTACTACTACTACTACTACTACTACTACTACTACTACTACTACTACTACTACTACTACTACTACTACTACTACTACTACTACTACTACTACTACTACTACTACTACTACTACTACTACTACTACTACTACTACTACTACTACTACTACTACTACTACTACTACTACTACTACTACTGCTACTGCTACTGCTACTGCTACTGCTACTACTGCTACTCTACTACTGCGAGTACTCGGATTAATTGGCGCACGTGCCATGTCGAATGACAAGAACTACCAATCGAAGAACTAACCGGGCCAACCGTCCAGCCAACCCTGGCCAGCCCCCTTGGCCAACCCCAGCAAAGCGTAGTGGCCAACCATTCCAGCCAACCTGGGCTGGGGTAGTTCCATAGGCCATAGAAGTACTGTCAGCACTGCCAGAATAAGTCCTGCCTTGCGTTTCCCAGAGCACGAACCTAGCGCTTGGGGTTGGCACTGTGGTAATGTGGTGCGAGTTTCGGTCGGCATGGTGTGAGCGAGAGTCGGCGCTTGCAGCGGGTTTCAAGATCGGCTTGCTATTGGTAATGTTGATAGGTCGGAGCTATCGGCGGGCATGTGTCTTCGCCTTTATAGATCCGCAAAACTCATATCTGCATACGGTAAATGGTGCAAACCGCACAGCACAGTAGTCAATATCAACGGGCATATGAAAGCACGAAGCAGCAGATCAATGACAATTCCGTCGTACAACAAAGAATTCAGCACTCCGGGGCGAGCTGTCGATCACTCCCTTGGCCAACCGATGGGCGAGTTCCCGAATATATGCATCACACGTCTCGAACGACTCCACGAGGTTGACACATCGAGGCTCCGATCCTGCAGGGTATCCAAGGACCACCTCGGACAGCTTGACAATAGGAAACGTACGAATCGTATACCAGAAACATGTGTCGATTACCTCTGCGAAGCGCTGGACGCCTGATGGGGGTCGAGAGACCTTGCTGTCCCGACGCCGCTGGCCAAGATTGTCTTCTGCCACCTCGCTTCGTGCGTCGGCGCCAGAGTCAAGAGTCTACGAAAAGCTCACAACAGAAAAGCCGCCCAGGGCAGGACTGCTGCGAGGACGAGATTATGTGCGCATTGTGCGCACAGCACCTCGCCGATTTCAAAGGTTAATCTCAAGCTTGCTTGTGCAAGCAGTCTGCTGGTGCATACGCACCCGTTTGAGAAAAAAAACGCGCAGCCCTCACCTCTCCGAGCTCTAGGGTTGCGCGAGTGAGCCACCCTGCTTGCCGCAGATCTGGATGCGTGCGCGCGCGGGCAGCGTGGTAACCCATTGCTCAATTGCAGAACCGCCTCGCGTTGATGAAGAGCTGCAGCCACGGCGCGGCCTGGTGTATGTGTTGTTGCTGTTGTTGTCGAACTGTTGTTGGCTATTTCTAATTCATAACTGGATATGAGAGAGCGTGTTTCACGGGCGCTTGCCTTGGGAACGATCGGCGGCGCGTTTCGAACTGGGGGATGCCCCCCCCCCCCCCCAACACTCAGCGCCGTCGATCAGAACCACGGGGACTCCCCTCCCCCCGACCCCCCCCACCTCCCGAAACTCCCCACCCCCCCTCCCCCTTCCCAAGGGGAGGGGGGGGGCTCAAACTCCCCCCCCCACAACCCACCACCACCCACCACCACCACCAAACCACCACACCACACCACACCCCCAAACCACCACCACCACAATCACACCACCGCCACCACCACCACCACCACCAAACCACCACCAGCACATCCACTACCACCACCACAACCATCACGACAAACCACCACACCACCACCGCCACCGCCACCACCACCTGAACCCACCACCGCCACAAATACCACCACCACCACCAGAAACCACCGCACCACCACCACCGCCACCATCACCACCACCACCACAACCTGCCACCTCAACCACCACAACAACCACCACCACCACCAACCACACCACCACCACCACCGCCACAACCACCACCACCACCACAACAGCCCACCACCACCACCACCACCACCTCAGAGAGGCCCCTAGAGACGCCCAAGAGCGCCCAGGAGGCTGCACAAATGCCTTGCAGAGGCCCCCGAGGGCCCTTCGACGAGACCCCAAGAGGCATCCAGTAGGGCTCTGACCCGAAACCAAGGCACGGTGGCGGAGAGTCGTCGTGGTCGTCGTCATCGTCGTCGCCGTCGTCCTCGTCGACGCTCCCAGCCGCCGCCGCCCGCCGCCGCAGGCGCCGGCGCTGGCCCAGAAAAGGAAGTCGTCGTCCCCGCCGCCGCCGCCAGCAGCCGCCGAAGGCGCCGGCCCGAAGAGAGGGAGAGAGGGGGGGAAAAGAGGGGGGAGGGGGGTTCGAACTCCAGACTTTTGCTTGGATATTCATAATCCCTGCAAGATGTTCCGATAATATATCATGGCCAATGGGCTCCGCCGATGACACGGGGAAGAAGGGATAATGCCGTCAAGCATACACTAAGGTAACACTGAAGGGAGGAGGCCGGCCCGCCGGCCGACGCACGCGCGCGTGCCGCAGGCTCCCTCCTTTTCCGTTCCCCTACAGCCAAAATAGTATAGCTGCGGAAGCAGAAGTAGTCAGTCAGTATGACGGGCAGTGCACGCGAGGAGAAAGAGCAGGCAGGGCGAAAGGTTGGTGGTGCGGAAGGGGTGCATTGACTACCCCCCCCCTCCATCCAGGGGGGGGCGGGGGGTCCGGTTCAACCCCCCCCCTCCAAGCGACCACAGAACGCGCTCTCTCCTAGATATACATACAAGTGTACACGTACAGCCATATATGTTAAAACCACGCGCGCCTTCGCGCGCCCCATGTTCTAGCGCAAACGCTCCCGATTGCGACTTCGATTTTTGACGACGCCGACGACGACGACAGCATCGACGACGATGACTAGGACGACTGCGACGACTTCGACAACGATGACGACAACGAACGACCACGACGACGGCGACGAGCACAATAATGTCTACAGGATGGTTCCGGAAGCGAGCCGAACTGCCCGAACCGAAGCGGGCCGAACCGAACAGGTGCGAACGGGTCAACGCGGACCGAACTGAACCGAGACGGTCGTTTTAGACACTCGAACCGAACTAAACCGAACCAACTTCCAAGTTGACCCTGAACTGGGCCGCACCTCCCCCCCAAGCCGGACTGAGCGTGACAGCACATGCGACGAGTGCGACGACGCGCATGACGAGGGTCGGCGGGAGACCACCAGATCCTGCTCCTCCTCCCTCCTTCTCCTCCTCCTCCTCCTCAGCAATTTCCCCTCAGGCGCACTGGTGCCGCGCGCGGGGTCCTCGCGCCAAACTTGAAGTGGCAGAGGGGGCATCAATCGGGACGCCGTGAGCATCGCTTGCAGGGAGACCCAGGGTGGTCGCCCGCGCCCGATGGGGTGCACGCAGATCCGCTTTGTGGACTGCGAGACCGGCGTCTGGCCGCCCTACAGCAGCGCGGAATACCACCGCATGCATGCGCCATAGAATTACAACATGGTGTCAAGAAGCGGAGCACCACGTATGGGCTACTGCAAGCGTCGGCTACTTTGTTGGGGTCAGCGCGTGCGAGCAATCATCAGCTGCGTTGCTGAGATAAAAGACGGTACGGCTACGGAACTGTGGGGCGAGCCATCAGCTACAAGGGTAGCAACCTGCCCTTGCGAACAGGAGCGCGGTGCTCTCATCCAGCATGGCGCGAGAGGTGAGCGTGGGAGCGTGACGACAGCTACAATGCAGGTATGGTCTCTTACAAAAAGGCGCGCAGTGGCAGATTCGGGCACTGTGGCAAGACGTGCGCAGGGGAGGGCCACCAGCTAAGATGCCGGCGTCACCTCTTGCGAGAAGGCGCGCAAAGATTGCACGGGGCGCTGCCAACAAGGCGACCGTGAGCGCGGGACACCAGCTACAATGCAGGGACCCGCTCTTTCGACAAGGCATACACAGGAGAGGGTCATCAGCTGCAATGCTGGTATCAGCTCTTTCGAAAAAGTGCACAATGCATTGCGAGACGGTTGAACGTGAGAGCGGGGCAACAAGCTACAATCTTGGTCTCAGCTCTTGCGAGAAGATGCGTTGCGCTCTCATCCGGCATGGCGCGACGGGCGAATGCGGGAACGGGAAACCAGCTGAACTGCAGGCGTGAGTTCTTGCCAGAAGGTGCGGCGCAACGGCAGCTTCCAGCACAGTGACACGGCTAACGCAGGAAAGGGCCGCCAGCTGCAACGCCAGTATCTTTCCTTGCGAGAAGGCGCGCAATGGCCGCATCGGGCGCTGCGAGCAAGGCAACCGTGAGCCCGGGACACCAGCTACAGTGTCGGGCTCCGCTCGTGCGATAAAGCGCTCAGTGGCAGCTTCAGGCACTCTGGAAGAGCAGACACGGGGGCGGGCCATTAGCTACAATGCTGGTATCACCTATTGCGCGAAGATGCGCTGTGCTGAAGGGGCCCTGGGACACACAAATAAACACGCACAAATAGAAATATGACCAATATTTTCCCATATTTTCTTGGTTTTGGTCTTCCCTACCACTTCCCATATTTTCCCATATTTCCTGGGGAATCGACGATTAATTGTGTCTGTGTGTTTTTGTTCCCTCCTGATGTGCGCTCCTCCGGCATGGCGCGACGGGCGAACGCGGGAGCGGGAAGCCAGCTGAAATGCAGGCAATGAACTCTTGCAAGAAGGCGCGCGGTGGCAGCGTCTGGCAGTCGGACCCAGGCGACCGCGGGAGCGGGCCGCCAGCTACAGTCGGGGCGTTGACCTAAGGAACCCCAAACAAGGTACGAGGCCCCTTTTTTCCCATAAGTTACACTTCG
>CAUYUJ010008336.1:189367-206867 GCA_963575745.1 Prorocentrum cordatum
ATACATACATGCATACATACATACATACATACACACATACATACATTCATACATACATACATACATGCATGCATACATACAAACATACATACATGCATGCATGCATGCATACATATACATAAACACATGTACTCATGCATACATGCATCCATACATACATGCATACCTGCATACATGCATATATACACATATTTAATATCATGGCTGGAAACACAAAAAAAACGGTGCGACCTGTGGCCCCTCGCGGCTCCACTCGTTCGGCATCCAGGGCAGCTGCCACTTCAGCACCGAGCGCTCCGGGTGCGGCATCAGGGCCAGGTGCCTGCCGTCCCTGGTGGTCATCCCAGCGATGCCGCCAGGCGAGCCGTTGGGGCAGTAGGGGTAGGCCTCGAGTAGGGGATCGACTACAGAATTGATTTACCCCAAAACTGATTTCCACGTCGAATCTTCAACACAAGTGCGTGGAATGCTCGTAGTAGACCTACAAATGTCCTACGCATTTCCCATGGCTTCGACGAGAAAACTAAACTCTGGGGTAGATCAACCCTGCACTCGATCCCCTACTCGAAGGCCTGCGTGCTCCTGCCCTGGTCGTCCACGAAGCGCAGCGGCACGTGCCCCTCTCTCTCGGCGCGTTCCCGGAGCGCGGGGCTCGGGAACTCGAACTTCCCCTCGCCGTGCGCGGACCACACGCCGAGGACGCTGCCCTCCATGCCCGCGAACCTGAGGAAAGAAAGGGCCTCCTCCTCCTCCTCCTCCTCCTCCTCCTCCTCCTCCTCCTCCTCCTCCTCCTTCTTCTCAAGAAATGAAACGCTCGACGTTCCGCGCGGAGATCTTCGGTCGGCGCTGGGCCCCCTCCCTGGCGCGCGGAGCGTACCAGGGGCGCTGCCGCAGGTGCCGCCAGGGGGGCCCAGGCGCCGACTCAAGAAAATCCGCACGGAGCTCCAAGAGTTTACGCTGATGGCGTCTTCGCGAATCCAGCAGTGGCGACGAGGGCCTCTCTTGGGAGGCCCCAGAAAGGGGGGAGACGAGGAAAGGGCAGCGGCTGTCGTCTTCGAGAACCACATGCTGCTCGACTTCTCCACGCGCAGGTTGACGTACCTGGACTCGAACCGGGCGGAGTCGTTGTGCGCCAGCCGCGGAGCGTCGGCCTCCGGCACGGCGCCGGGCCCGAAGGGCACCCACTGCAGGCGGTGCAGGAGCTGGCAGCCGTTGCAGACGCCGAGGGAGAAGGTGTCCTTCCTGAATGGGAGGGGGGAGGAGGAGGGGGAGGAGGAGGAGGAGGAGGAGGAGGAGGAGGAGGAGGAGGAGGAGGAGGAGGGGGAGGGGGAGGAGGACAAGCTAGGTGCGCTCGCGTCATGTCTGACATCCTACCCCTCCCTCCCATCCCTTACCATGGCGTAGATCCCCTCTCTACTCGCACAGTGGGATGTCGAGCAGGGCAATGATCCCGAAAGGGTACGCGATGCATTGTAGAGCACGGCATGGCATGGCGTAGAAGAGCACCGCAAAGCGTAGTATGTCACAGCATGGCGTGGCGTGGCGTAGTGAAGAATTGCATCACAAAGCTTTGCAACGCAAAGCATGGCATCGCACAGCGGCCCCGAACATAACATTGCATAGCATGGCGTTGAAGATCAAAGCGTAGCATGGCATAGCACGACGTGGCACTTAAGCACTGCATATCACAGCTTCAGCTGAAGGCATGGCATCGCGCAGCGGAACGCAACCTAGCATTGCATTGCATGCCGTGGCATGGCACGGGAAATGACGCCAGCGCTGCAGCGGGAGCACGATTCGGAACGAGCGGAAGCGCGGAAATGAGGCCAGCGCTGCAGCGGGAGCACGATTCGGAACGAGCGGAAGCACGGAAATGAGGCCAGCGCTGCAGCGGGAGCACGATTCGGAACGAGCGGGGCCCGAAAATGAGGCCGGCGCCTCAGCGAGAGCAGCATTTTGAAAAAAATGCAGGCGAAAACCCAACTCCGGGAATCCTGTGTGTAAAAAACAGTACGCGGGGGGGGGGGGGCGAACACTCCCAACCCGTCATCAGGGGAAGGAGGAGAGTAGTATTCATATTGAGTAATTGTGGAGGAGGAGGAGGAGGAGGCGGAGGAGGGGGAGGAGGAGGAGGAGGAGGAGGAGGAGGAGGAGGAGCAGGCTCGAGGCTCGAGGCTCGAAGTGTTCTGTCGTGCTCGCCGTTTCTATTCGGCTTTCCAGCCTCGGGATGCGCTCCAGCGGCCGCTGCGCCTAGCCGAGGGCGTTGCGGGGGTGCCCGGATCCTGCCGAGCGGGCGCCGGGGAGCCAAGGCGTGGCCCGAGAACTGACGGCGATGTCAGGGGGGAGCTCGGCCACGTGCCTTGAGATCTGGGCACTGCAACCTTTCCACGCCAGGCGCTCTCGCCCAGTCGCGGGCCCCCGGGCCCAGCACAGTTCGCTCTGGCTCGAAAGATGCCGCCTTAGCTGCCCCGAGACGCAGCACGCAACACGCAGCGTAGTGATACGGGCTCAACGCGTAGACTGCACACGTACGTTTTGAAGACGGGCGTTTTGAACACGGCACGCGTTACGTTTCAAACGTGCGTATCAGAGCAGCTAAGGATACCGCAGAGACATGGTCGAGGGCCAATCGTGCTTTCTCGCGACGTTGCAATTTTCATCTCAGCGTCGGATCGCAGGGTAAACATAATACTGCGGGGTTCCGGGCGGATTTCTTGGATCAACGCTGGCCCCCCTTGGTGGCGCCTCCAGCGCCGTCCACTCGCGCGAGTGGCGCGCCATGGACAAGGGGCCAACGCAGATCTGGGAACTCCGCCCGGACCTCCGAAAAAGTATGTTTCCGCCGCTTTTTCTCTCCCGACTTCCGCTCGTAGAAGGCGCTCAACTGCGCGGAGACCCTCGGCTGGAAGCGGCATGTGGCCGCCCAGCCCTTGGCGGAGCCCAGCGTGTCGGCGTAGGAGAAGCCGCCGACGAAGGCGAGGCCGCGGAAGTGCTCGAGGCCGATGGTAGAAGAAGAAAAAACGCCATAAACACAAAAATGTTGGCGCTCCGCGCGGATTGCTTGGATCTGTCCCCGGCCCCCCCCCCCCGGCGACTTCTTAGAACATTGTTTGGCAGGGCTGTAGGCGAGCCAGGACGCTTCGCCACTGCTTGAGTTTGGCGCTCCGCGCGGATTTCTTAGATCTGCGCCGGCCCCCCCGGCGACGCCTCCGGCGCCGCCCCAGGGAGGGGGGTCCAGCGCAGGTCCAAGAACTCCGGGCGGAGCGACCACAGTTTCTGCTTGTGGCGCTCTCTCTTCTTCGGGATGGCGCCGCTGGCCAGGTCGGTCATCGTCACGTCCCAGCACTCGAAGCCCGCCAGGCGGAAGGCGGCGGCCATCTCGCGGTCGCCGTTGCTGCCCTCCTCCCGCACGATGCCGACCTGGGGCGCCCCGGCCGCGAGCAGCCACTGGGGCTCGGGGCTGAGGATCGCTGCGTGGATCGGGGGGGCGCTGCGCACCGCCATGCTGTCGCGCTCCTGCACGACGCAGGCGGGGTTGGCCTGCAGCATCTCCAGCGCGAACGAGCTGCTCTCCCACCTCAGACCAAGGAGGCGACTACCGCGAGGTCTTCGCTGGAAGGATCAGGGAGACCAGGGAGGACTCAGCCCCATTGGGGGGCTGCTACGCCAGCTTAGGCCGCGGATGCAGCGGGCCCAAGCTGGGTTAAGCGGGATTGAGCGGGAGTAAGCCGGATGAAGCCGGATTTCGGACAAGGGCAAAGTCAGAACTGACCTCCCGGGAGTTGCATCCGAACTTGGATGCTCTTTCTGAGGATGTTCCTGGAGCCAGGCGCTCTTCTTATGCGCCGATGCCGTGTCCAAAGCGCGTCGAATCGGGTTGGGCTTGTGTCGACCTTGAGTCGAACGCGAGTCAAAAGAGACAGTCGAACTAAAGCCGAACTAGAGTCTAGCAGATCCGTTAGGTGGGCCCAAGGAAGGTCCCCTAAAACGAACAGGAGAGGACGAAACCACTGCATCAAAATAAACTTTCGGAGCTCCGCACGGATTTCTTGGATCTGCGCTGGGCCACCCATACCTGGCGCGCAGAGCGCGCCAGGCGCGGCGCCGGAGGCGCCACCAGGGGTGGCCCAGCGCTGTTCCAAGAAATTCGTGCGGAGCTGCAAAAGGTTATATTTATGATGTTGTTCGTCCCTCGAAGCATCTAACGCACCTGTCGCACAGCACGCTCATCTTGTGGAACCTGTATCGAACCTGCGTCGAACCTGTGTAGACCTCGAGCCGAACTAGAGTCGAACGAAGTAGAGACTGGAGCCGAACAGATCCGTTCGGCGGGCCCCAGGGAGGCCCCCCCAAACGAACATCTGACCCACCTGTCGCGCAGCACCGTCATCCTCTCCTCCAGCTCCACCTGCCCAGATTTGCCGACGATCTTCACCCTGTCCCCCGCACAGGGCGCCCCGATGCGCACGCACGACACGCCCTGCGCGGTGTAGGCGGCCGCGACGGCGTCGGCCTGCGCGGCGGCGACCTCGAGCACGAGCCCGAGCTCCTCGTGGAAGAGGGCCTCTAGCAGGAGGGCCCAAAGAGACAGCGGCGTCTCCCCAGCGTAGGGGGGCGGAAGCGGGCCTCCGCAGAGCCAAGAACTCTCTGTCCTCGAGCCTCGGCCCTCGATCAACGGATGACTCGATGGACGGCGACGGCGACGACGACGACGACGACGACGACGGCGACGACGACGACGACGACGACGATGACGACGACGACGGCGGCGGCGGTGGCGGCGGCATTGACGTTGGCGGCAGCGGCGGCGCAGGGCGCTACCGCGCCGTGCCAGCAGCCAGCATGCCCCAAGGCCCAGAAGCCACCCGCTAAAGATCGGCTACCGCCTGGAACCGGTAACGGTCTTTACCTGAGGGGAGGGTGGCACATCGGGGCGGGGGTGCGCTGCGATCGCCAGCACCTACGTACGATCGTGTCCGATAGCCTTGGCCCAAGAAACAACCGTCTCGCGCCAGAGGATGAAAAACTATCCTCCTCCTCCTCCTCCTCCTCCTCCTCCTCCTCCTCCTCCTGCTCCTGCTCCTGCTCCTGCTCCTCCGCCTCGTGCTCCTCCTCCTTCCTCCTCCTCCTTCTCCTCCTCCTCCTCATCCCACTGCTCCTCCTCCTCCTCCTCCTCCTCCTCCTCCTCCTCCTCCTCCTCCTCCTCCTTCCTCCTCCTCTCCTCCCCCTCCTCCTCCCTCCCCCCTCCTCCCTCCCTCCCTCCTTTCCTCCCTTCCTCCTTCCTCCCTTCCTCCCTTTCCTCCCTTCCTCCCTTCCTCCCTTCCTCCCTTCCTCCCTTCCCCTCCTCCCTCCTCCCTCCTCCTCCTCCTCCTCCTCCTCCTCCTCCTCCTCCTCCTCTCTCCTCCTCCTCCTCCTCCTCTCTCCTCCTCTCCTCCTCCTCCTCCTCCTCCTCCTGGTCAGACGGGACTGGACCAGGACAGACTCGTTCCAGAGCGTTTCCGGAACGCTCTGGGAGGACCGCGGCGCCCGAGATGTCCTCCAGAGCCGCGGGATCTCAGAGAACCCCAAGTTATCATTACCCGAAATTGTCCTCCCTGGCCTCGTCTTACGTTGTCTGGGCTGACCCTCCTCCGAGCCTCGAGCGTAGTCTGCCCCGCCACCTTCTGGTGGCGCGCACAAGGGCGTAGGGGAAGGGGGGAAGGCTTCTCAGAAGGAGGCTGCTTCTTAGAAGACGCCAGCCCTACATCTACGGACGAGGCCCGCGCCTTCTGAGAAGGCGCGGGTGTTTCTGAGTAGCCTTCCCCCCTCCCCCTAATTAGAGTCGGACTTCATTGAACAGGACACGCGAGAGAACAAAAACCCTTCCGAGGGCCACATTGCCATAAGAATGCAGGAGGTATGGGTCGCGAGACACAGGACACAAAGGTACCCTTGATTTGGCAGGGTCGACCTACTAATCCGGGCCGACTGTACCCCACTCTGCGCGTGGCCGAACCTCCGCGCCCGAGACGTCGAGGGTCACGCCGCAGTTGCCCGCGAAGGCCATCTCGAGCACCGCGGCGGCCAGGCCCCCGTCGCTGCGGTCGTGACCGGCGGAGATCAGCCGCCTGCCGACGAGATCCTCGGAAGGAGAAAGTCTTGTTTGGCCATGGGGCCCTGCCACGTTCTCCTCCTCCTCCTCCTCCCCCTCCTCCTCCTCCTCCTCCTCCTCCTCCTCCGCCTCCTCCTCCTCCTCCTCCTCCTCCTCCTCCTCCTCCCCCTCCTCTTCCTCCTCTTCCTTCCCCTCCTCCTCCTCCCCCCCCCCCGAGACTTGTTTGGCCCGCGGGCGCAAGCGAGCAGGCGCCAGTCGAGGCATGGCGTGGGAGGCACGGCACGAGGTGGTGGCACAAAGGAGGAGGAGGCCGCGCACAGAACGTGCAGTAGTGAAGGGGCCCCAGGACACACAAATAAATACACACGAATAAAAATATTCCCCATACTTTCCCATATTTTCCGGGTTTTTGTCTCCACCCAATTTCTCATATTTTCCATATTTCCTGGATAATCGACGATTAATTGTGTCTGTGTGTTTTTTCCCCCCCTGAAGTTTAGAGGCGGGCACCGAAGAATAGAAACACAGCACGCGATCGGGATCGTCTGCTGAGCGTGCCGCAGCGGCGGCCCCGGCGACACGCTCTGGCCTGCAAGAGGATATAGCGTGTCGCTCCGCCCCGCGGGGCGGCAATTTCCGAAAGGCTCGGGACGTTGACCTTCTGGGGCCAGGCCGTGGTTAGCGTGTCGCGCCGAAGCGCGGTGAGCCATAACCCGCGGCGCAGCACGCCAAGCCAGAGATCCTGACGGCACGCGTGGACTGTCGGAGGTCCTCGCGGGTTCCCTGGATGGGCACTGGATTCCCACCCCCGGGGCGGCGCCGGGGGCTCCAGGGGGGCCAGCGCCTATCTAAGAAATCCGCGCGGACAGTCGAAAATTTAGGTTGACGCATGTGCTCCCAGATCTCCTTTGTCTTGACGTGTTACATGCGGAGTCCCCGGAGCTCTGGACCTTCCCCAGGGCCGGTTTTTCATCCTGCGTCTATTTGTTGACGGCCCCAGGGCCCGTTATAACGGGCCCAGTGTGAACAAAAAACCTAGACATGTCTATTTAGATCGTAGAGGTGTAAATAGATCGGAGCAGTCGGTTTAGAAAGCCTATCAAATAGAGCGGAATATATTATCATGGTAAGGGCCCCCAGCAGCCAATAATCCGCCGGCCCAACGGGCCAAGGGCGTGCCAAGCTCCCCGGCGACTGGTTAACAGCACTTCTAGCTCGCGCGCGCGGGGCCGCGCCTCGGGGGTCCCTGGACGAACAGCATCCCGGCAAGGTCCCGGGCAGGTCCCGGGCAGGACGCCCGAAATGCGCACGGCAAGAATGGGTACAATGCCCAACAGCAGATGTTGTCCCAAAACGACAGCGGCCGCTGTTGGGCAGGCGGCCTCCTGTCTCAAATGGACACAGGCCGCGGCGGCGCGGACAGCGAGCCCTGTTCAAAATGAACAGGAACTGCTGTTGGGCATTGTACCCATTCTTTCAGTACCCATTTCGTGCGTGCAGAGTCTTGGCAAGGTCCCAGGCAGGTCCTGGCGAGGTCCCGGCCAGGTCCCAGCAGGCTCCCAAGAGCGCTCCAGGAGCGCTTCCAGTGGCCTCCAAGAGAGCTCAACATGTTCCGAGACTGTCCAGGAGCGATCCAAGACGCCAAAGATGGCCTCCAAACAGCCCAAAGCGCCTTCAAGACGCCCCAAGAAGCCTCCAAGAGACCTCCCAAGAGGGCCCACAGAGACCCGTCAATGTTTGAAGGTATTTGGCGTTCTCACCTTTTCGGTTTACCGGCGCTCCAAGACGGCCCAAAAGGCTTCCAGGATCACCCCAACAGAGCCCAAGAGGCCTCCGAGAGCGCCAAAAACGGTCCCAGAGGGCCCCAAGACAGCCCCAGAGGCCTCCAAGATGGCCGAAGAGGCTCCCAAGACGGCTCCAGGAGCGGGCCCAGACGGGGAACCCGAACGGACGTTTCGAGCTCTAGGCGCAGAAAGGTCCCCTGAAGGCCCCAAGATGGCCCCAGAGGCCCTCAAGACCGCCCCAAGACAGCCCGAGAGGCCCCCAAGAGGGCCCCCAGACGGTCCAAGACAACCCCAAAACGGCCCCAGAGGCGCCCAAGATCGCCCAAGAGGGCCCCAAGAGGGGCCCAAGAGGGGGAACACGAACTACCAATTCGAGCCTTCAGCCCCAAGAACCCCCAGGAGGCCCCAAGAGGCCCACAAGAGAGAGCCCATGAGGCCCCCTGGAGGCCCCAGGAGGCCCAAAAAGAAGCTTTAAAAGGTCCCGAAACGGCCCCCAAGAGGCCCCAAGAGGCCACGAACGCGCAAGCAAACGCCTGCGACCCCACCATGCAAGCACAGGGCGAAAAAGGAGCAACAGGAGGAAAAGCGGGAGGAAGACGAGAAGGATGATGATGATGATGATGATGATGATGATGATGATGATGATGATGATGATGATGATGATGATGATGATGATGATGATGATGAGGAGGAGGAGGAGGAGGAGGAGGAGGAGAGGAGAGGAGGAGGAGGAGGAGGAACGGAGAGGAAAGCGGAGAGGAGGAGGAGGAGGAGGAGGAGAGGGAGGAGGAGGAGGAGGGGGAGGAAGAGAAGGAGGAGGAGGAGGAGGAGGAAGAAGACCAATGTAAACCTCAGACTCATCAACGATACTGCGATAAACCCTCTCTCCAGATTCCCTCTTCACAGGCCCCTACAACGTTGAATGTTCACTACAGGAAGTGCCCCGTTGGAAGCCAACCGTGTGAAAATCCTGAGCTGTGCCCGAACACCATTCCTGGGACGTCAAAGCCACCAATCAAACTTACTGTTGCGTCTTGACAACCCTGAATCGTGCCAAAAATCCATTCTTGGGACTTGGACACCGCGAACCAACGTAAGCGTTGCACCCTGACCGTCCGACATCGTGCCAAAACGCCGCTTTTGGGACGTTAACCCTCAGCATCCTTGAATTTGCTGTAAACTCTTAGAACCGAAGTGCGCGGCGCAAACGCGCGAACCACATTTTGAAAAAAAATCGCCCTCCATCCGCGAAGATGTTGCAATGTTTGTAGGACCAGAGTGCGCGGCGATAAGGCGAGAACCACATTTTGAGAACCACCCGCATTCCAGCCGTGAGAATTGTCCGAATGCTCAGAATGTAGGTGAGCGGCGCTAAGGCGAGAGCCACATGTTGAAAACCACCCGCCCTCCATCCGCAAAGCTCGTGCAATGTTTTAAAGCGAATGCGCGCGGCGCTGAGGCGAGAGCCACATTTTGAAAACGACCTGTCCTCAATCTGCGAAGATCTTTCCCGCTTCAAGCAATACGAATGCGCGCGGCACGATAACGATTACCACAATTTGAAATCGGCCGGTCCTCCATCCGTGAAGCCCTTACCACAATCCCAGCTTAAAGATCACTAGTCGTTTGGCGTTGCCCGCCCTACCGACACGCCTCGGGGCGCGACAGAGAGGGGTCATGTAGAAGAGGAACGGAGGAGGAGGAGGAGGAGGAGGAGGAGGAGGAGGAGGAGGAGGGGGAGAAGGGAGAGGCAGAAGAGGAAGAGGAGGAAAAGCGCAGCTGCCTCGAGTCCGTCCGTCCCCTGAGGACCGCCCTGACTGCAGGAGCCCTTCTGGCTATCTGCCTGATTCGGGCTTGGGCGAAGCGTGTGAAAGCAATGAGGCCGCCCGCCCCTATCAGCCTCCTTTGCAGGCATGGTAAGCTGAGCACATGGTATCGTGCAGACAGGCGATAGAAATGAGCTGAGCAGCGGATAGCGGGCCGAAGCCGAAAAGCCCAAGGCGACCGACAGCCGAGGCACAGGTGAACGACGGGGGAAGGGAGGGGAAGCGAGCCAATATCATATCCAGGCCTGGGCAAGCATAATAATGTAGTATGTCATGTCCTGCATCAGCAAATTTGTACAAAAGACCAGGTTCGGCGTGTTCCCTGAAACGCTTAGTGGCGCACCAACTGTTCGCGATCACTTTGGTTACAAAAACCGCGAGAAAACTGGGGAACATGGAACAGCATACGGATACGCATGATTACAACATCGAGCTCGGACTCATAGAGGGCAGGGTGGAAGTACTGAAGACGCTCGGCGAGCTCACCGCGGTCAGACAATTTGTTCACCCCCTAAGCGATCGAAACGCTTCTGGAGCGGCGGGAGGAGCTAGGGACCGTCGGGGAGGGCGGGCATTGATATGTTCGACGCATCTGAGAAAAACAACTGTTCTGCCAACATTTTCCCCGCGCGCACGCGATCAGCGCTTCGTCTCGGTGACCGACCTCGTCAAGGAACGAGCGCAACACGCGGAAGACCTCGCAGTGTAACGCATAACGATACTGGGTTGCCCGCGCCAAGCACGCGAGCTGCATGGCCTGCACAGGGAGTCTAAAGTCCTTGAGATCCTTCAAGAGGGCGCACGAGATGGCGCTCCTTGGGACGACGGCGACGGACTGGAAGGATTCTCCTTCAAGTCGGTAAGTCTCGGGAGCGGGGGAGCGGCACTGCACCCCGTGGCCGAGGGCACTGAAACAGAAGGTATTGCATCTCATTGCTGCGCGGATAGGCACGAGATGCAGGCGCTCCAGGTCGATGAACCTCCCGAGACACGTCTGACCCACATCCTTCCAGGCCAGGCCACTCCCACCAGGCCTCAGGCACACCCCCAGATGCGCAACGCACCGAACGAGCTGGAACTCACTGGTCCGAATCGCAAAACTCCTGGCAGAACTACTCCTGAGAAGGGTGGCATGGCAGACAGATGGCGGCCTTCTCAACGTCGAGAAATAAGCCTAGCCCATCCTGCGACGATCCACGCTGGCAACACGGATCGACCGGCCCGACGCAAGCCGCGCGCGCCCGCGCCGATGTCGCCGGCCCAGGCAGCAACGACCACGAGGCGCCGCGGGATCTGAGGTAGCAAATACCGAACGATGGGATGGAAGGCCAGCACGCAAACACTACCTGACGTTGGGCACCCTTGCTCGATGCCGCTATGGAGCCAGAAACCCGATACCCGAGGACTCGCGACATCAACGCTGATCCAAAACATCCGACGCAACATCCGAACCACCCCCAGGAAGAAAACGTGAAAAAGACATGGCGGAAAGCACGAACCAGATACATAAACTGACCGGGCAGACTCGGGACGGCGGCGCGCACGCTAAAACAGCAGGCCCCTGATCGCACCCCTCCAAGCTGGACGGACCAGGAGAGAACGCGAGCTTCCGGCACGAGGATGCTGTTTTGCACAGATCGGCCCCGAACGAAACCCCGCTGGGCATCGACAACTGTCATCTGACAAGTCAACGCGATGAGGGAGAGGCCGACGAATCCGCTATCGGCGCTGGAAAGCTAGATCGGTCGAGGAGGGGCTGGGGCTCTGAACGCCCCTTAAGCACTGCCTCTGGCCGAAGATCTCTTCGCGAGGAAGACGCAAGTGGCAAAGTTAAAGGCATCGACGGGACACTGTCCAGCAAGGATGCCCTCGTAGACAAAGACCCCCGCACCTGGCCCCCTGCGCTTGCCCAGGCATAACGAGGAACCCCGTCGGGCCCAAGAGGGCTGTCCCGACAACGACGAAACAACTCCGCAAACTCCCCGAACTCGATTTTCCAGAGGACCGCGGGGGGGCACGGTTGGATGAAGGGACAGTGACGCCGCGAACTTTCGGGCGCTAGAAGCCCCCGCTGCGGACGGTCCCCAAGTGCTTGGCATGCTCGGTGGCGACCTCCCCTGGGCCAGCGACGCGTCGGCCCGTCGGGTCCGCGACGCCCTGCAGAATGACGCCCCAAGCAGACTTCTAGGCCGGCAGACGAGATTGGGCTTCCGCTTCCAAGCGGGGAGGGGCACCCCCGTTCCCATCATCGCCCATCATCCGTTTGAGATTCCGCAGGGAGAGTTCGTCGGTCCAGAGAGAGGAGGAGAGGGAGGAGGAGAGGGAGGAGGAGAGGGAGGAGGAGAGGGAGGAGGAGGAGGAGGAGGAGGAGGAGGAGGAGGAGGAGGAGGAGGAGGAGGAGGAGGAGGAGGAGGGAGGGAGGAGGAGAGGGGAAGGGGAGAGAGGAGGAGGAGGAGGAGGAGGAGGAGGAGGAGGAGGAGGAGGAGGAGGAGGCCCCGCGGGGAAAACCACGAAGTCACAGAGCCTGGGGCACATGTTGAGAGCGCGTCGGAGCAGGCTGCTCGCACGGCCGAGACGGCCCAGGATAAACTCTCAGCAACGGCTCTGGCCCGCCAGCGCTCGAGACGCGACGGAAGACGGGTGGCAGCTGCGCGGGTCAGGTCTCTACGCGCGGCGAGCGCACGCACGGGGTCACGATGAAGACCTGTCATTTCAAACGAGATGGCCCACACGCAGTCTCCAAAGTCGGGGCGTTTGGAGGCCCGTGAACGAATCCTGACGGGCCCATCGAACTCCTGGCAAGCGGATAGCGCCAACGCCACAATAATCTGGCCCAAGGGACAGTCACAGTCCAGAACGTAGTGCAAGACCAGGGAGTTCGGTTTGAGGTCAGGAGGGGCCCTGTGAACATTCGGGGATGGACAGACCCCCCTTTAGCAAAACGTGGTTTAGTGAAAACGACCTGAGGCCCAAACCTGGAAAATAACGGCCACGGCGCCCTCTCGAAAACCGAAAACAGACAATTCACTAGTCGACGTGTCACTGTTGGGGGTTCTGCCCACCCCTGTGAACATGTTAGTGCAGATGCGATCGATACGTCCAAGCGATGAAACCCCCCAGCCCTCCTCCATGGTGGCACGGTGCGTCGGAAACGCCTGGGCCACGCCTACGAGCTCTCGAACTGAAGGGGAATTGGGACACACAAATAAATAGACACAAAGAACCAGATTCCCCATATTTCCCCATATTTTCGGGGGTTCTGTCTTACCCTCCCACTTCCCATATTTTCCATATCTTCTGGGGGATCGACGATTCATTGTGCCTGTGTGTTTCTTTCCCTCCTGACGACCACACGTTTGAAGAACCTCCCTAGTCCGTGTGTACGGGCACTGGTCGCACCGTCATGCGGCTGCCGGGGCTCGCCGGCCAGTGGGAAAGTGGAACCGCCGAGCACGAAGCAGGAAGGCCAGGGGTGCGGGTCGGAGACGGGATGTCACCCGCCTGAGCTCAAGCTTCAGATCGGCGATGGAGAGCAGAGGGTCGAGGTGGAGGTTGGGAGCCTGCACGGTTGAATTGGGTCCTTAGACACCCACTCCCCGGAGACGGCCAAGGATAAGGTCTTGGGGCTCGTTGCTTAAAAACTTGAAAAGTTTTGGATCCGCTTGCACGAGAACACCGCCTGCAGCACTGGATACCATGAAAGAGACCCAGCCTCGCAGTCCATAAACTTCTTGACGAAGAGAAAGGAAGTCCTCTTCCCGCCCGTAGGCTTCTTGGGCACGACTAATGTCATGTGTCAAAAAAGCTTGGCTAGCGTTTGGTTCGTCTTCTAACTGCTCAGGCAGGGGTGTGGACTGATGCGAACAAAGTGTGGCTGCTCCACGTCACTGGACTGAAATTGCGACGAACGAGATAAGAAGCTTTATGAGGAGCCGACTGTGCCCAAGGCGGTGGAAAAACGGTGGACCCGCTGCTAGATCCTGAGAACCCAGTAGAGCAGGAGGTAGAACTGGTACAAGAAGAGCTGGATGGGCAGGACGAAGAACAGGAGGGCAAGCGCGACGGTCTCGAACGTCCGGCAGAGGCAGGGGCTGAACTGGCCTTGCCACGGCCACTGCGCACAGCCGGAGCAGGGGGCGGCTGCAAGGCTACCAAGGAGTCGAAACCACTATCATCGTTGAATTTGCTCGAGCTGCCAGCCGGCACTGGATCATGTCACTGGCGCTCGCCCTTCACAAATATGGCGTGCATTTCATGGGTTTCTGCGATCATCTCCTCGGCTTGCGGGCGCGTGACCCTGTAAGTGGTGAGACCGTCGAAGTCGACCTCCACGTCGGAAGTCTCGTTGGATTTGAACAGATTTGAACGATCTTGAACAAGAGCTTGATCTCTTGATTTTCCGTGCTGGCGAAATACAGGCAGTCCCAGTATCCGTTGGATCCGAATTGGTACTTGGCCGGATCCCGCATCTGAACCTGCGTCATGCGGTCCGAAATTGGCTGCCACAAGCTGCCAAGGAATTCGTTCTTGGCGAGTGCGGTTGGCGGGGCGTCCAGTCGTCAACGCCGACGCAGACGCTTCTTGGTCTCTGAGTCGTCGTAGTGCAGTCCCCTGGCCCTGGCATACCCGAGCAAGTCGCGGGCCGCTGATTCGGACTGAAACTTCATGGAGTAGCTCTGGTTGAAAGTATGACACTTATAGGTGGCAGACGCGGACATGGCTTGCGGGAGGGCTGCCAACACGGTCTTGGCGTGCTCGACCATGGCAGCGCTGAACATGAGATGATTGAAACCTCCAATCCAACCTTTCGTGGTGTCGGTGGTCCGCAGAAGCGTCAGAACCTGATGAGGCGACGGTAGACCTCTCCCACTAGGCATCGATGGCGACGTCGAACAGTTTCTGATCCTCTTCTCGGGTGCCTCGAAGCGCATGTCGTGTTCCTGGATCATATACTTCACCCCGGCGAGCGTGGCAACACTGGACTCGACGAAGGAGATACGAGTGGAGACGGCGTTGACCTCGTTGGGAACTGTAAGGATCCCGCTGGCCTCGTCGTCAGAGTCATCCCCTCGAGGCTTCTTGGCAGGCGGCATGCTGGGAAGGAACGGCGAGTCTGGCGTGACGCGGGAAATTGTGACGAGAGCGGCGCGGTTCCGCGCGCAAAGTGAGGCGGATCATGCGTTAGCGCCCGGAGGTGACCTGAACTCCAGAGGAGGAGGAGCAGGAGCAGAAGGAGGAGGAGGAGGAGGAGGAGGAGCAGGAGCAGGAGGAGGAGGAGGTGCAGGAGAAGGAGGAAGAGGAGGAGGAGGAGGAGGAGGAGGAGGAGATCCTGCGTCACGTTGAAGGCCTTCTTCAGGGCCTCCGCTACCTGCGGCTCGCAGTCCGCTGGCGTGTCCCCGAGGCGGCCGAAGCAAGCAGCGGCCACCGAGCCGCCCGTGCGCGCCGAGGTGGGCCCCGCGATCTGCACCAGCAGCAGCAATGCCGCTTTGCTCCTCCTCCTCCCCTCCTCTCCTCCCTCATCCTCCTCCTCCTCCTCCTCCTCCCCTCCTCCTCCTCCGCCCCTGTCTGCTCTCCTCTTCATCCTCCTACTCCTCCTCCTCCTCCTAGCCTCCTCCTCCTCTCCTCTCCTCCTCCTCCTCTCCTCCCCTCCTCCACCGCATCTCTCCTCCTCCCCTTGCTCCTCATCCCGATCTCTGCTTTGCCGGCCCTCCTCCTCCTCCTCCTCCTCCCCCCCTCCTCCTTCCTACACGCCTCCTCCTCACTCTCCTCCTCCTCCTCCTCCTTCTCCTCCTCCTCCGCCTCCTCCTCGCCCCTCCCTCCCCTCCTCCTCCTCCGTCCCCTCCTCCTCCTCCCCCTCCTCACTCCGCCTCCTCCCTAATCCTCATCAGCAGCCAGCATCAGCCCCATCATCAGCATCATCATCATCATCATCATAATCATCATCATCATCACGTATCAGATCACCATGTACATCATCATCACAGCATCATCATCATTCATCATCATCATCATCATCATCATCATCATCATCATCATCATCATCATCATCATCATCATCATCATCATCATCATCATCATCAGTATCATCAATCTCATCCCCATCCTCATCCTCATCCTCATCCTCATCCTTTATCCTCGTCCTCCTCCTCCTCCTCCTCTTCTTCCTCCTCCGCCTCTTCCCCCTCCTCCTTCTCCTCCTCCACCTCCTATTCCTCCTCCTCCTCCTCTTCCTCCGTCTCCTCCTCCTCCTCATGGTCTTCCACTTCCTTTTCCTCCTTCTCCTCCTCATCATCATCCTCATCATCCTCCTCATCCTCCTGTTCCTTTCTCGTCATGTGCTTGCATGGTGTAGTCCCCTTCCCATCAGTTGGGAGACTGGCAGCTTTCATCGTCAGGCGCTCGCTCCGGACAAAGAGCAGCACCCCAGAGATCCGAGGCTCCGACAAGAACTGGAGCGCCCGGCTTTCTGTCGTCCTGCCTCCAGGGGCCTTTTACGGGACCTAGGGCCGCCAAAAAACAACTCGGGACGAGAATCTGGCCCAGGAGAAGTGAGCCAAACCACCTGGTCGGGGGTCGCTGAGGGTGCCCCTGACCCCAGGTGCCCCCCCCAGCTTTTCGCTCCATTCTGGAGCCCCTGGGGCCCTCTGGGCCTCGCACGGGGTGCTCTGGAGGCCGTGGGGGCCCCTTTGGAAGTCCTGGGGGGGCACCCTGGGCCAGGGGCACTTCTGGCAACGTCCGACCTCGGGCCCATGCATCGAAAAGATTGGAGAGCCGGATCTCTGGGTTGTCGAGGGAGGAGGGAGGAGGGAGGAGGGAAGAGGGAGGAGGATGAGGGAGGGAGGGAGGAGGAGGAGGAGAAGGAGGAGGAGGAGAGGAGGAGGAGGCTGCGGAGGAGGAGGGAGGAGGAGGAGGAGGAGGAGGAGGAGGAGGAGGAGGAGGAGGAGGAGGAGGAGGAGGAGGAGGAGGAGGAGGAGCGCACCCTGAGGTCCAGGCGTGGCAGCGTCTCTTCGCGCTGGGCGTGCTCGCCCGGCCGATCGGGCCCCGTGGGGCCACCCCGGGTCGATCCGGCGCGAGGCACGCCGCAGACATCGGGGATCTTTGAAGGGGCGCCAGGACACACAAATAAATACAGTCGGGGCGTTGACCTAAGGAACCCTCAATAAGGAACGAGGTCCCTTTTCTCCCGAAGTTGAACTTCGATTTCCCTCCGAAAACCTAAGGACAACGTGGGGCAAGCTGTGAAACAATTAAGGAACACGGAGCCCCTTCCCAATTAAAAGGGTTCCTTCTTCAGCGCCCCGACTGTACACATAAATAAAAAGGTTCCCCATATTTCCCAATATTTTCTAAGTTTTTGTCTTCCCCCCCACACTTCCCATCTTTTCCCATATTTTCGGGGGGATCGACGATTCATTGTGTCTGTGTGTGTTTTGTCCCCTCCTGGGTCTTCTGACCCCGGTCAATCCAGACCCGGGTCAGTCAGGCCTACAGGGGGACAGGCCCGACTTAAGCCTGGCAGGATCCTGCAAGATCCTGCAGGATCCTGCAGGACTAGGCCTTGCACCCAAGCCCCGGTCAATGCGACCCTGGCTCCGCAAGATCCTGCAAGAGCCAGCGCTCTGGCGGACCCCCGTTTGCACTGGCCCTCGCCTCTTGAGCCCCAAAGGGAGATAGGGTGCAGGGCTCTGGTCGTGATGTTCCGCGGTGCTGCCGCTGTTTCGCAGCGTCGGATCTCAGTCACTTAGGCAGAGCACCGTGGCCCGCCTCGGGCGCCGGGCGCTTGAGGTCTGGCGTGACGG
>CAUYUJ010008336.1:211867-233427 GCA_963575745.1 Prorocentrum cordatum
CTGGGCGATCTGCTTCAGGAGCGGCAGAGACTCCTCAGGAGCAGCTATGTTCGCGCGTCGCGCTGCGCGAGGATCGCAGCGCGCAGCGCGAGCAGCTTCGCGCTCTAGCGCCGCCCCCTCCCAGAGAGAAGAGGAGGACGAGGAGGACGAGGATGATGAATCGCGAACCGCGAGCCGCGAATCACTTCGCGCCCTCGTCGGTGCCCTCGACTCCTCGCGGACCAGGCAGCAGTTGCTCTCCTGATACTCGGCGCCCCAAATCTCCAGCACCGACATGGTGGGGTCCCCCAGGACGATCTCGCGGATGTCGATCTGCCCGCCGATCGGGTCGAGGACCTCCTTCAGCACGTTGCAGTTCCCGCCGCAGCCCTGGTCGTGCAGCTGGACGAAAGGGTTGCGCTCGCCCAGCTCGCAGCAAGCCCGGATCACGCGGTTCATTTTCTGCTCCATCTCCGCGTCGCCGCGCTGCACCGCGTTGAAGTCCAGGTCGGAGCGGGAGTCACCGTCTGCCCTGGAGGAAGCGGAGCCGCCGCCCATGCCGATGCGGTATGCGGGCCCGCCTATCTTCACGACCTTCATGCCGACGTCGGGGTCCAACTTCTTCCTGTGCTTGCTGTCCATCTGCCCAAAGCCCCCGGTGAACAAAATAGGCTTGATCCACTCACGGCGCTCTCCTCCAGCGGTGCGCAGCCCGAAAGAGCGGCAGAAGCCGAGGATGAGGGGCTCCCCGAACTTGTTACCATAGTCGCTGCATCCGTTGGAGCCCTCGATGAGGATTCTGGCGGGGCTGGCCATTGAAGAAGGATAGTTCCAGCTCGGGTCCTCGTAAGGCTTCTTGTCATGCGGCAGGTTCAGCGCGCCCACGCAGTACCCGATAGTGCCAGCGACGTACGATCCTCCGATGCCTGTGGCCTGCACGTCGCGAAGGCGACCCCCGGTGCCCGTCTCGGCGCCGTTGAAAGGGCAGATGCCCGTCGGCATGTTGTGCGTCTCGCACGTGAGGAGCAAGTCCATATCGACGTCCGCTTGCGTGTACGCGCACGGCTTACCCGGTTCTCCCTCCTTCTCGAGGTAGTAGGAGGGCAGGAGCATAGGCACCCTCGCACCGACGATGCTCGAGCTGTTGTCGTGGAACGCGATCACGCTGTTGTTGTTGGCGTTGGGGTTCTTGTTGAGTGTGTCCTTGACGATCTTGAAGAGTGACTCCTCCTTTTCCTGGCCGTCGATGACCATCTTGCCCCCGAAGAACCAATGACGCGAATGCTCCGAGTTGGACTGGGCCAGGTCGAAGAGCTCGCAGTCCGTGGGGTCGCGCTTAAGGTCATTGACGAAGAGGTTCAAATAATACTCGTAGTCCCAATCGTCGAAGCCGAGACCCAACTCCCTGTTGATCTCCTCCAGCGCAGCTCTTCCATCCTTCAACACGGGAACCGATTGCACAGGCTTGGGGACCATGCCGCTCTCGAAAGACACGATGGGGGTCGGGTACACCATCTCCGTCATCCTGTCGTGGATCACACTGATCAGCGTCGCCTTCTCCTGAGTCGAAAGTGGCGACGTCGAGGATACCAGAAATCGGCGAGAGCGCTCCAGACGCGAAACTGACTCCACCTCTGCCGCCCGCAGCACCGAGACGCAGTTCGTGCTCCAGGCGGTGGTGAAGTTCATCCGCGGGCCAACCTCGACAACGAAGTCGTGCCCGGTGGGACGGAGGCGAGTCTCTGCAGAGATGGCGTGGCCCCCCTCGGCCAGGCACCACTTCACCTTGGCCATGTCGTCTCCGCTCAGGGGTGCGCCGGAAGCAACGTTGAAGCAGAACTCCGTGGCGAAGGCTGCCGCGGGCACCCCGACATCCTTAGAGGGGCCCCAGGACACACAAATAAACACACACAAATAACAAGATTCCCCATATTTCCTATATTTTCTGGGTGTTTGTCTTCCCCCCCACTTCCCATATTTTCCCATATTTTCGTGGGAGTCGACGATTAATTGTGTCTGTATGTTTTTTCCCCTCCTGAATCCTGAACGCTCTTCAGCAGCCGCTGGACCTGGCCGGCCTCGAGGCCCTGCGTCGAGTAGAGCTGGATCACAGGGCTGGCCCTGCTCATCGCTCGCGCACTCGCGATGCCCCTGCGAGCACAGTGAAAGTCCGAGAGGTAATATCTCGAGCCAAAAACGATGACAGAGGAGGAGGAGAGGACGCCCAGATTCCTCAGACATTGCTTGCACCTCGTAGTTATGTATTCTATTGCTTTCTGAAATCTTGAGTATTTGAATAAGGACCGTCCCGGCATTCCTATAGGCCTATCACGAAACGTTCTCAGAACCCCACAATGTGCTAAGAACACAGAAAGGATGTTCTTAGAACATACTGCAAACCCGATGTGTCAAAACACGACAGCCCCAGCCAGAAATGTTATGAGAACATCTCGTGTCTCGTGCAGACCACACCAGGTTCTTAGAACATCCTCTGGTGGGCCTATAGGCGAGCCAGGACGCTTCGCCCCTGCCTGAACATCATCGGGTGGATGCCCGTAGGGGCCCCGTGAATCGCTAACGCAGTGAAAGTCTGAGATGTAACATCTCAAGCCAAAGCGATAACAGAAGAGCAGGAGGAAGAGGAGGAGGAATAGGAGGAGGAGGAGGAGGAGAAACAGGAGAGGAGGAGGAATAGGAGGAGGAGGAGGAATAGGAGAGGAGGAGGAGGAGGAGGAGGAGGAGGAGGAAGAGGAGGAGGAGAAGACGCCCATACTCCTCCAACACTGCCTGCACCTATTTTTTGGTCATGGATCCCCCTGCCTTCCGACACCCTCGGGCGGGTGTGCCCGGCGCTCGCCCGGCTGCCCCCCCCCCCCCCCCCGCTGGCGCCCCGCGAGCTGGCAAGGTGGGGGTGCCCTGGCGCCTCCACGGCGCCGCGCGCGCTCGTGGAGGCGTCCTCCCGGGCGGCAAGCAGGGGCACGACCCCGGCCACGAGGAAAGGGGCCCCAGGAGACACACACACACACCACATGAAACACACACATAAGAAATACGCCCCATCTTTTCCCATAGTTTTGGGGTTCTCGTCCTCCCCCCCCAAGTCCCATATTTTCCCATCTTCCTGGGAATCGACGATCGTTGTGTCCTGCGAGTCTTTTTGTTCCCAGCCCTAACACAGAGGCCCGACCCGCCGGAGCCAGGCGTCCGCCGGATTCTGGTCTGGGGGCGTCACGCGTCCCAGGCCAGTCGGGCCAGGCGAAAGGGGGGTGTAGCAAAGGGGGGGGGTGAAAATAGCCCCACGTGCTGATTCTCGCCGGCGCCTCCCCGGCGGCCATTGTATCGAGAATGGGCCCGGCGGCGGGCCAAACCAGTGCCGATCGCCTGGCGGCAGGGCCGTACCCCCCCTTTTTTCCCAATCCCCCCCCATCGTCCGGGCCAGGCGTCCGCCCCAGGAGGCCCAGGGCGCCTGGATACCAGCAGGGTGCTTCTTTTGTATGTTGTCTGTATATATATATATATTATATATATATATATATCAAATGTTTTTGTTTTGTGCTTTAAAAAAAAAAAATGTGTAGATTTATGCTTTTTTTTTAAAAAAAAAAAATGCGGGTTTTTTTTTTTTTTTTCTATGTTTTGTATTTTGTTAGTTAGTATTATTTGTTTGAACAGAAAAGAAACAACCAAAAAAACAGAAAAAGGCAAGCAGTGGTGCTTCTTGGCGTGGGCCTCCACGGTGCGGCCGGGGAGCGCCCGCGGGCACCGTCGGCAGGGCGCCCCCCTGCGCCGGCGGGGTCTGCCGCACTTTTTGTTCGGCTGGCGTGCGCCCCGTGGGCGCCTCCGTGGGCGCCCCGTGCGCTGGCGGGGTGCTCTGCGTTGTCTCCCCGTGGGGGCCTCGTGGGGGCCTCGTGGGCGCCTCGCCCACGAGGCGCCCAGCGGAGTGCCTGGCCACGCGCAGAAGGGGGCAGGGGGAGTGGGGAAGGCTTCTTCGAGGCGCCCCTGCCTCTTAGAAGGCGCGGGCCTTCTCTGTAGATGTGAGGCCCGCGCCTTCTAAGGAGCAGCCTCCTCCTAGGAAGCCTCCCCCCCTCACCCCTACCCCCTTCTGTGCGCCGCCAGAGTGTCTTGGGGGTTTCGCCCCGTGGGCGCCCGCGGGCACGTCGCGGGCGCCCCCGCGCGCCGGCTGGCAGTTCTGGCCGTGCGCTGGGGCTGCACCTCGTGATCTGCACTGCGCCGGATGCACCATACAGCTTGCGCAACAGAGCTTGCCCCGAACACAGTCCTTGTCCTGTGGACTCTGTCCCCATCCCGAGGCGGGGGTTGATCGGTCCGCCTTCGCACGCCATGTTTTCGCACAGACCTTGATATGTCCTCAGATCTTCCCAGCCAACCGGGTATCGACCCCCCACCACCGGAAACCCTTGCGAAAAATCAAACGCTGTGCACATGCGCTCACATGAATAATGCGTTTTGTAACAGCCACTCCTCCTCCTCCTCCTCCCGCACCAGAGGCAGCAGCAGCCGTTGCCCTCCCAGATGGAGTTGCAGCAGCGGCGGCAGCAATGAGCGCTGTTGAGAGAGCTCCAGAAGAAGTGTGATGCAGACCCATAATGGCGGTCCTACCGGCTTCGGCAAGGACTTGGCGGCGCGCACAAGGGGGCGCAGGGAGGGGAGAAGGGCTTCTCAGAAGGCGCCAGCCCCTGCATCTGCAGATAAGGCCCGCGCCTTCTGAGAAGCAGGGGGGCTTCTAAGAGGCCCTCCCCCCTCCCCCCATCCCCTTCCGCGCGTGGCTGAAGGACGGCAAGGGTTGTGGATGCCACGACAATGGACACCCTAACAGTCCTACCATCGAATTAAAAATGTGTTACAACATGTTAAAAACCTGGTCTTTACAATCCAGAAAAAAATCAACACATTTTTTTAACATCTGGAAACCATTTGGCAACATGCTTCCTCTCCATTGATCGTCCTCCGCAAGGCAAGGGTCTCTGCTCCGAGTGCCCCCCATCGACTGAAGCGTGCCGGCCACATGCGCGCGCCCGCGCGCGCGCGCGAGCATCGTCGTGTCCGGACGACGGCAGCGCACACCTCCGCGAACCGCTCGCAACCCTCTTGGCTGGCTTTACGCGAGGCGGGGATTTATCCAGATCCGCCGCCTGGGAACCGACGTCCTGGTGCCCCAGCGGGCGATGGATGTGGATATGTGTTGGCCCCCGGGGGCCCGAATCTATCCATATCCACCGCCTGCCGAGGTCCCCAAAAACTGACCCTCCAGGCGGTGGTCATGTATAAATTCCCGCCTCGGACTTTAGGTCGGGCGTGTCCCCCTACAGGCGGATTTTGTGCGAAAAATTAAACCTACTCAAGAAGTGCCAGAAGATAGCCAAACCTGGAAGAAAAATCGTCCCACGGTTTTTTTTCCACTGTTTTAGAGAAACGTGCCCGCCTTAAGCTCAACAAAACATGACAGAACTCTGCGCGCGCACACTCGCTGACACCAAGAGGACACAATACGTGTCCAGCCTTGCTGTCAACTGAAGACCACGAGGGCCACACGCGCGCATGCTCAACAAAATCATCAAATGACTGCGACGGCAAGACCCCGCATGATAATCCTCCAAACTGATCGTGCTTCGAAATTCAGGCTCCAAGGTGCCACCTGTGTTTTTACAGGGTACCCTGACGGCCGCCTCGGATGAATAACATGAAGGTGGGGCCCTATAGGGAGGGGGCTCCCGCTCGACTCGCCCCTGCTAGGGGGCCACATCCTTGTTCCTTATGTGTTCCTTATTACTATATACCCCCACCTACCTCGTATTCCGGCCGATAGCGACCCAATCCGGGACTTCCCATCCGGACTGAAAAAATCTATACAAAGTGGCCGTTATTCTTCTCAACGCCGTCTTTCTTGTCGTCGACGATGCGAAAAGCGGGGCAGGAATCGGACGCGGCGCACATCGCGCGCGGCAATCAATCTGGGTCCGCCCATCCTGCCTGTAAAAAATCAATACAAAGTGTCCGCTTGTTCCTCTCAGCATGGCCTGCCTTGTCGCCGACGGTGCGAAATATGTGGCACCAATGGGACGCGGCGCACATATGGGATGCGGCGCACATCGCGCGCGGCCGTCAATCCGGGCCCGCCCATCCTGACTGCAACAAATACAAAGTCTCCGCTTTTTCCTCTCAGCATGGCCTGCCTTGTCGCCGACGGTGCGAAATATGTAGCAGGAACGGGACGCGGCGGACGTCCATGCGGGCCGCGGGCCCTCCCATCCTGACTGTAAAAAACAATACAGAGTTGCCGTGTTTCCTTTCATTATGGCCTGTCTTGTCGTCGACGATGCGAAATGCGTGGCAGGAATGGGGCGCGGCGTACATCGCGCGCGGACTTCTGGGGCAACCCCAAGGCGGGAGGGGCCACCTTACTTGTCAGAAACAATGCCATGCTGATTTTCCCTGCCCACATAGCTGTTCTTGTCGTCCACCCCGCAAAAGTGCATGGCAAGAATTGGGCGCGGCACACCCCCCTCCCCCCCCCCCGCTCGAAGTGAATGAAATGACCTTTTCGCTCGGGCGCCGAGCGAAATTTTCTCAAAGTTGCGCTCCCGTTTCGGCTCGGCGCACGTTTTTAGCTCGCCAATTCATTGGGCGCCGGGGCGTTCCAGGAGGCCCTGGGGTGACGAATGCCTGGGAGGTTTTTGCTTGTTCAGGCTCTTGGAGGGCCTCCTGAGTCTCCCCGCGGCTTCTTGGCGCTACGGCCGTCTGGAGGCCATCTTGGGCGTCTTGGAACGATCTTTCGGCGACTCAGGGCTACTACTACTACTACTACTACTACTACTACTACTACTACTACTACTACTACTACTACTACTACTACTACTACTACTACTACTACTACTACTACTACTACTACTACTACTACTACTACTACTACTACTACTACTACTACTACATACTACTACTACTACTACTACTACTACTACTACTACTACTACTACTACTACTACTACTACTACTACTACTACTACTACTAACTACTACTACCTACTACTAACTACTACTAACTACTACTAACTACTACTAACTACTACTAACTACTACTAACTACTACTAACTACTACTACTACTACTACTACTACTACTACTACTACTACTACTACTACTACTACTACTACTACTACTACTACTACTACTACTACTACTACTACTACTACTACTACTACTACTACTACGACTACTACTTCTACTACTACTACTACTACTACTACTACTACTACTACTACTACTACTAACTAACTAACTAACTAACTAACTAACTAACTAACTAACTAACTAACTAACTAACTAACTAACTAACTAACTAACTAACTAACTAACTAACTAACGACTACGACTACGACGACGACACTACTACTACTACTTCTACTAACTACTACTACACTAACTACTACTACTACTACTACACTACTACTAACTACTACTACTACTACTACTACTACTACTACTACTACTACTTGTAGTTTTTTTTGGAGGGGGGGGGGGGGTGGGGGGTAATTCTACTACTACTAACTACTACTACTACGATTCCTACTACTACTATACTACTACTCCTACCTAACTACTACTACTACTACTACTACCACTACTACTACTACTTTCTACTTCTACTACTACTACCTACCACTACTACCTACCTACTACCTACTACCTACTACTTACTACATACTACCTACTACCTACTACCCACGACCTACTTCCTACTATTACTACTACTACTACTACTACTACTACTACTACTACTACTACTACTACTACTACTACTACTACTACTACTACTACTATCACTACGCGCCAGCACCCAATTGCGCCAGCATTGTTTCTTATGTTGTGGGAGGGCGGAACGTGTCCGTTGTTCCTTTCAACATGGCCCATTCTTTTTTGAGTGTTGAAAAAATTATTGAGTTTAGGCTAGGATTATTTGTTATCGTCTTTTCAAATTAAGTTCGATAGTCTTTGGATCATTAATCATTAAGCCTTTCGTTTGTCGACGAATGCGAATGCGTGGCTGGAATGACGCGCGCACATCCCCGCAACGTCCGTCGGGTCAATGTCGGTTTCCCTGGGGGCCACGTCTCCATTCGCAACTGAAATGCCCGCGCAACCCCCAATTGTGCCATCACCACTGTTTCTTATGTTTGGGAAGGGCGGTGGGAAATGGGGCATACCATGTGTGACTCGCTCGAGCTGCTAGTCCTTATTATTGTATACCCCCACCTACCTCGTATTCCGGCCGATAGCGACCGAATCCGGGACCACCCATCCACACTGTAAAAAAGCAATACAAAGTGGCCGTTTTTCTTCTCAACATCGTCTTTCTTGTCGTCGACGATGCGAAAAGCGTGGCAGGAATGAGACGCGGCGCACATCGCGCGCGGAAGTCAATCTGGGCCCGCCCATCCTGACTGCCAAACATCAGTACAACGTCTTTGTTTTTTCCTATCAGCATGGCCTGCCTTGTCGCCGGCGTGCGAAATATGTAGCAGCAATGGGACGCGGCGCACATATGGGACGCGGCGCACATCGCGCGCGGCCGTCAATCTGGGCCCGCCCATCCTGACTGTAAAACATCAACACAACGTCTCCATTTTGTTCCACTTCTCATGGCTTGCTTTGTCGCCGACGGTGCGACAAATGTGGCAGGAATGGGGCGCGGCGCACATTTCGCGCGGACGTCCATGCGGGCTGCGGGCCCTCCCATCCTGATTGGAAAAAAATACAAAGTACCACTACCACTACCACTACCACTACCACTACTAGTACTAGTACTAGTACTAGTAGTAGTACTACTACTACTACTACTACTACCACCGACCACCACCACCCCACCACCACCACCAACCACACCACCACCACATACTACTACTACTACTATACTACTACTCTGCTACTAATACTACTACTACTACTACGACTACTACTACTACTACTACTACGACTCACTACTACCTACTACTACTACTTACTACTACTACTACTAGACTACTACTACTACTACTACTACTAACGACTACTACTACTACTACTAATCAATATTAGTACTAACCAACTAACCACCACCACCCACCAACACCACCACACACTACTACTCCTCTACCAACCACCGCCACCACCACCACCACCACCACCACCACACCACACACCACCACCACCCACCACTACGACTACTACCTACTACTACTACTCTACTACAATACGCCTATGACTACTACTACTACTACTACTACTACTACTACTACTACTAATACTACTACTACTACTACTACTATACTACTAACTACTAACTACTACTACGACTACTACTACTACTACTACGACTACGACTACGACTACGACTACTACTACTACTACTACTACCACTACTACTACTACTACTACTACTACTACTACTACTACTACTACTACTACTACTACTACCACTACTACTACTACTACTACTACTACTACTACTACTACTACTACTGCCACTACGCGCCAGCACCCGGTTGCGCCAGCATTGTATCTTATGTTGTGGGAGGGCGGAACGTGTCCGTTGTTCCTTTCAACATGGCCAGTCTTGTCGTCGACGATGCGAAATGCCTGGCGGGAATGGGACGCGGCGCACATCCCGCACGGACGTCAATGCGGTGTCCTGGGGTATCCTCCATTCGCACTGAAATGCCCGCGCAGCCCCCAGTTGTGCCACCACTGTTTCTTATGTTGTGGGAGGACGGGTGGGAATGGGCATGTCATGCTTGACTCGCTCGAGCTAGCTAGCTTGATGCGAACCCTACCCCTACCCCCACCCTCCCCCTCAGAAATCGTGGGGGTTGGGGTAGGGTTCGCATGTGGCCCCCTACCTGCGATTCACTTACAAGCGAGCGCCCGAGACGTCTTCTCAATTTGCTCTGGAATGAGGCTGCGTCGAGACCTCCTCGGGAGTCAGGCAGTCAGATGTCACCAAACCTATGCTTTTTAGGAGGCATTCCGATGGCCGCCTCGGATTACCAACATGAGGCTGGGACCCCATGGGGAGGGGGCTCCCGCTCGAGACTTCCTCGCGGCTCACTCACAGACGAAGCTCCCGCTCAAAACTTCCTCCAAATTCAGGCCTGCGGAGCCAAGAATTGAAGACAGTTCAAGGATTCGGATGACCCGCTCTCGAAACTTCGTTGGGGGTCAGAGTGCAAGATGCCACCGAACCAGTGCTTTACATGGTATTTCGAAGGCCGCCTCGGATTACCAACACGAGGCGGGAACCTTACAGGGAGGGGGCTCCTACTCGAGACTTCACTCACAGACGAATCTCCCGCTCGAGACGTTCTCCAGATTCAGGCCTGAGGAATCCAAAAGTGAAGTTGTAGGATTCGGAAGAATCGCTCTGATTCAAACATTTGAGCAGGGACCCCACAGGAAGGGTGCCCACTCGAGGCTTCCTCGCGATGCACTCACAAACGAAGCTTCCATCCGAGATCTCCTTCAGAATCAGACCTTAAAGAACTGAAAATGATGACAGTTTCAAGTTTCGGATGACCCGCTCGGGTTCGACCATGGAGGCGGACCCAACAGAGAAAATGTTCCCGCTCGAGACTCCCCCACAGTTCACTCACAGACGGAGCTCCCACTCAAGACTTCCTCTGGATGTATGCACGACTGTGTGAATGAATGTGCGTGCGTGTGCAAGTGCAGTTATGATGACGACGACGATACTGCTGATGATGATGAGTGGGAGAATGAAGATGCGGATCCGGATCAGGATGCTGGTGATGATGATGATGATGATGATGCGGAAGAGGGGGAGAAGGAGAAGGAGGGCGAATATGAAGATGATGCGAATGGTGATGATGATGCTGATGCATGGTGATGGTAACGATGATGATGGTGATGATGATGTGGGTGATGATGTTGAAGTTAATGTTGATGATGATGTTGATGATAATGGTGATGGCGATGGTGATGGTGGTGGTGGCCATGATAATGATATTGGTGATGATGATGGTGGTGGTGATGGTCATGACGATGGTGATGATGATGCAGCTGTTGATGATGATGATGATGGTGGTAACGCTGAGGATGGTGGTGGTGGTCATGATGGTGACGAAAGTGGTGGTGATGGTGAAGATGATGACGGTAATGCTGATGATGATGCTGCGGATGATGCTGATGCTGATGATGATGACGGTGATGTTGGTATTGCTGATGGTGAACATGATGTTGCTGCTAATGTTGATGATGTTGCGGATGATAGTGATGTTGGTGAGGATGGTGATGGCGATGGTGATGGCGATGGTGATGGTAATGGTGGTCATGACGATTTGTTATGTCTTCCGAGCTGTTGCCACGCTTTCGCCACCGCCCTGTGGAGCCGAGCCTGAGAACGAAGCCGAGCTTCGAAGGCCTGCTCAGGTGTCCCTGGCAGGTGGTTTCTGGCGCGACCGCGGGCATTGAGACATGCACCGCACAGGCAGGCACATAGAAGACGACGGTTCGCACACATGGGATGGAGGAGGAGGAGGAGGAAGGACAACCACTGCTCCCCAGGAGTCTCCCCACGGAAACCTCTGCCCATCCAGCGGAACAACAAGCTTTTCAATCTTGGACAGGAACGGTCGCGGATCAGACTCTCGAGGTTCACAATTACACCTGATTCAGAACATCCCACTGCACAGGCAAAGCAACAAAACGGCCTGGAATAATCGTGAGGTCTTGCAAACGTACAAGCCCCTCGACAGCACGCGCGAAGGACACCAAGACACATGTAGGGACGAGCAAGCTTGCATACCGATCGTATCTGCTTAATGCCTTGGCCAAGCATGCCACGATTCATATGCAGGGTCCACTCCTGCTGCCGATTGCACACGCCGCCACGCGGAGAAACACCAACAGGAGGCCGTTTATGAAAAACCGAGTACCAAATCGGTTGGAAGGTATGCGACGCGTTCGGAAACGAATGAACAATAGCCATCGTGCCCGTGATAACATCCAAGCGCGGCCATAAAACCGGGGACCTGTACCAGTTAGGACGATATCCAACACGGCAGCGAACAAGGACATGATCATCGGAGCGAAGAGCTTCATCAGTCTCCTTACGAGCCTGTTCAACAGCCGAACACGAAGTAGCAGGCCGAACTCGAGAGGCAGCCGATAGACAGATCAGTTTTTTCATTTCAAACTTGAGAGCCAAGGGTTTAAAGCGAATGGTCATGTTGTAGGAGAACGAGTGTCTAGGAGCAGCCATAAGTAATTGAAGAGTTCCATGGTACTGTTCGAGGACATGAACAGGTGTAGGGCACAGCTGAAGAACAAACGGAAATACAGACGCATACATCACCTGGAATGTAGAGAGCGTCAGAGCAAAGCGCGCCCCCGTCTGCCTGAGAGAACGAGACCGAGAGCATGATTTACTCAGTGAGTCGCGCCAACCAATATTTCCCGCCTCAGGGCCGATGCGTAGTTATACATATGTATATCCCACGATACTTGGCAAACCGGACGAACTCAACTTCTGCTAGGCCATTGCTACCCTCGCTCACACTGCTACGAAGAAGGTCAAGATGCAGAAAACCGCAGATATTAACTTTACATGTCTTGACATTGAGGAAGAGCCAACCTGCAGGACCGATGGGGATGAGCACGGACCACACGCGCGGTAGAGAGGGCAGGATGTTGTGCACAGTAAAGAGGCAGTCGCCTGCATATGCTAGCGACCGTTGCGCGTGCATGCCATGGCGAGCACGCAACCAACGCAAGATAGGATCCACGCTGAGGCAGAGGAGGCACATGTTACATGGGTCACCATTGCCGACCTCCCCGACAAAGTCTGGAACCTCCAAACCTCCTTCCAAGAGTGATGCTGCCCCAGTTCCCCCGATGCAGCATGCTGTAAAGAGCCAACGCAAATGCAGGAACTCTCATAGCTTTTAAACCCAATCACGAAACCGACCAGGATGGGCGGGAATGGAGCAGAGAAGCCGGTCAGCAGCATGCCGGCACGAGCAGCATGCTGGCGCGATCATGTCCCCAGAGGTCAACATTCCCGGGCATGCAACGGCCCGATACGCATGTCTGCGACTCATCAAAAAGTGATAATAAACAAACAGGCGAGCGGACTGCAGAAAACACAGGGGAG
Source organism: Prorocentrum cordatum (assembly GCA_963575745.1). Classification (NCBI taxonomy): domain Eukaryota; class Dinophyceae; order Prorocentrales; family Prorocentraceae; genus Prorocentrum; species Prorocentrum cordatum. The sequence continues at coordinate 225,009 of CAUYUJ010008336.1, forward strand.
CAGCTCAACGTCGGCGTCACCCATGGATACTTCTCGAGTTTCAGGGCAAACACGAGCAAGCCTCGAGCCTGCATCATCTTGCTTCGCACCTAGCCAGGAAGACCGTGCGATGCCAACGCGCATCAGCAGGGAGGTCCGCGACCATTCCATCACGGAAGCTCGAATAAACCGCGAAGAGGATCATGGTTGCTGGGCCACTCGTCCAGAGCTGGCAAGGCAATTCGTCCTCCCCGGGCGCCGAGTGAGTTCTAGCTTGGACAATCAGCTGGAATCCTTCGAAGTTCATCATCCAGGACTTGTCCGAAAGATCAGTGGCCTTCTGGGTGCAGTTCAGGATCTCTCCCCAGGGGGTCGCGCCAGCCACGAACACATCATAGATCTGGCCCCGGCAATCGCTGGGGGCCCCGAGGCCTCCAGGGACGCGCGGCCCCCCCCCCTTGGAAGCTTTGACGCGCGAGAGCCAAGATCTTCTAACTATTTTCCAGATTTCTTACTTCCTCCGAATATTCCCCGCAGCGGCTCGTTCCACGGCGTCTTCTGCGGATGAGCTATCAATCATTCATGCTTCACTGTCAAGCATCTGCGTCTGCAGTGATTGCATGCGCTCAAGAAGATAGGCAGGACGAGCAAACTCAAGAGTAACCGCATTGAAAAAACTACCAAGATGCTCATAATACTCAATAGCACACATGATAATGCACCCCCGAGAAGATCGCCAACCACGAAGTAAATACAGAGACCAATGTAATTTCTCAGAGAGCGTGGATGCGCTGCGCAATAGCTTTCTCGGCGCGTTCGCACGCGACACGCACGATCCCCTTCGCGCGCGCAAGAAACCCAAGAGCACGATGGAAAAGACAGCGCTCACTCCGTGGGTAACCATTATTCTCGACCAGCTCCATCAACTGACCTTGAGACGCATTCCGCATCGGCGAGCATATGCGCCAGGGCCTGAGTCGAAACATCCTGGTAGACCGAAAGGCGAGCAAGCCAGAGAGGAACGAAAGCTTGGGCATGATCAGTTGGGGCGCATCTTCCAATCGCCGTCATGGCAGGGACGTGGTCGGAGCGCTGGGCGTTCGGCAGTCCCCCTGTCACCGATGCACTCATGGTAAGGTCAGCCATGAGAGTCCTGAAGATGCCCGAATACACGCGGTCAAGTCTGGACATCTGAGATATCGCAGTATCGCAGACTTCTCTACGAGTGTCCGATTTCTTGTAAAACTCAACACAGGACCCGCACTTTCGGCGACAAGGGCCGGCGCGAGCCCAATCTCCAGGGCAGAAACCACCCCCGTCAGTCAAGAGTCGCCCACCACCCTCATATTCATACTTCCAGCCACCCAGATAATATCGAAGCAAGCCGAAGCGACAGGAAGAGCACCCGAGATGCAGGAGAGATAGTAAGAGCACGAGCCAATATGACCACAAGCATTACGAAGGCGTGCGTGCACGATCATGAAAACGAAAGAAGGACTCAGCACCCCATCAGTGGCGCGTGCACAATTGTGTCAAAGAGTGCAGAATATGACGACGACGGAGCTGTAATTATACCACTGGTGCGATTGTCACCATTGAAGAAGGAATGGCCAATGCTAGAATTACGAATGTCATGCTGAGAGACACATCTGTTGCCTGACCATATGTTTCTTGTGCGCAAACAACCGAATCGTGATTGCAAAGACGAATGAACTTCCCCTTTCGGCGGAGGCGGTCGCATATTTCGCAGCCTTCACCGCGCCGAGCAGACCATGGGCAGTCCACGCGTCAATGGACAAATCAGAAGGAGCAGAGAAAGGCAGATTGTCGGACCCCACTCCCGCGGCAATACCCCGAGGATTCTCACCACCACTACGAATGGCGGAGGCAACGGCCAAGCAAGTTGGCAATGGCAAGCCCCCCCCCTCGCCCGGTCTGCGCAGGCAGGCCCCCAGCAGTCTCTGAGCCAAGTTCTCAGAGGATGGTCGTCGGGTCGTTGGCCTCGGCGGTGGCCGTCGCGATCGCTTGCAGGACCGCCTCGCCACTCAGCTGCCAGACGCGGCAGTTCACGAGGTTGGGGTCGAAGGACCAGCCCGCCATCTCATTCCCTCTGATGTAGATCACCGCCCCGATCTCCCAATTGTCGGCGTCGCCATAGAGGTTGATCATTCCCCGGTGCCCGCTGGCCCCATGGTTCGTGGCGGACATGTCGTGGCCCGCAGCGACGAGCACGCTCCTCTGCTTGGCTTATATGCGGCTGCAGGCACGTTAGCGAACCCGAACATCAAGAGGCATGTCTCCAGTGCTTTCGATGTGGTGGGTGGTTTGCGCGCGAGGGTCAGCCCAATTCGCACTGTCGGGAGGGGCTGCAACGAGGTCTTGGAACCTCTTGGCCACAGGCTCGCTGGACAACTCGAGGCCGCCCGACTTCGATGAGCGCGGGAAGTTGGGCGCGATCGCACGAGCGAGGCCAGCAGGAAGGAACGGAACAACAACTTTCTCAGCGCGAAGCCGTCGTTCCCGTGCAAATAATATTCGATGGCAAGCCCAATCCATCGGCGGTTCTTGTTGAGCGAGTCGTGGTTCAGAGACGTCTGGGCTTGGCACCTACTGCATCTGAAAACGCTTTCGAGGACTCACCACCTGATGAAGCAGTGGAAGGAGTCGGTACTTGACATGCGTTCAGCTGCTAAATATCACTCCCAAGGTTGGCGACTGTGCCGTCCGTCTCTTTGACGGGCTTGTGTTCATCAGAGAGTGCAATTCCGCGACCAGTGAAGATACGCTCGAGGGAGGTAATTATCGCATCGGTGGTTTGTGTGGTCTCGTTGATCTTGGGCTCCATGTAGTTCATGGTCACGCCGACATCTGGGCGAAGCTGCTGCATCTCCTCGGACTGCGTCCTGATGAAAGCCGCCGTCTTGGCAGTGACGCCTTCGTTTCGAATCTCAAACAAGCCCTGAATGCGAGACAGAAGGTTGCTTCCCGTCGCCGAAGCTCCAGTCACCTCCGCCATGGTCGCCCGGGCCCGCGCGGTGTGTGCGGAGCCGATATCGGTGGCAGCACCTCAGCTGCGCCAGCAAAGCCCCATCCAGAGCCAGCGCGCAATGGAGCTGCCAAAGCTAACCAGGGTGCCCCGCTACCTCGTAGTTTGAGCCAAAATGGCCTGAGCCAAAACGGCTTGAGTCAAACTGGCTACGGGTGATGGTGATCATGGTGGTGATGGGGGTGGTGATGTTGATGACGGTGGTGCGGATGCTGCTGATACTGATGCTGATGCTGCTGCGGCTGCCGATGATGATGGTGATGGCATGATGCTGTGTTGGTAATTATGTGTGGTTGTTGCTCTGCTGGTCCCTGGGCGGGGCGTTCGAAGAAACAGACTCGCCCGCTTGGGATGTGGAGAACGATCACGCATCCACCGACCCTGTCAAACGACTTCGTGCGGTCCACACGCGCGCGCCTCCGCGCGCGCACGTCGAAATGCGTTGGAAACACATATTTTTACGTTGGGCATCGAACCGCTGGGGTTGCAGCCACATGCGAACACGCAACAGGTCTTCAATGCAAGATGTGAGATTATGTGCGCGGGGGCATGCCCTCATCATCATGGTCGCTACCGTCACCATTATCATCGACGCCGTCGTCATCATCACCATCATCATCAACAGCATCACCATCATCACCATCAGTATGATCAGCATCACCACCGTGATCAACATCCTCAGCATCATCAACATCATCATCAACAACATCGTCAGCATCCTAATCATCATTTTCATCAGCATCAGCATCGCCGCCGTCATCATCAGTATCATCAGCATCAGCATCAGCATCACCAACATCATCAGCATCGTCATCATCATCGAGTGTCTTGCCGCACAAAACAGAGCTATAGCTGTTGACTGTCTGTGTGCCTGATCATTATCGTACTCATCGACGCTGTCGCCGTCGCAACCATCGTGAGCATCCGCGTCGACATCATCACGTCGATGCTCATCGTCGATGTCGTCGCCCTCGGCGTCATCGCCACCGCCTCCACCACCACCACCACCACCGTCGTCGTCGCAAGCGGCGTCCTCGTCACCGCCGCCACTCGCCCGCTCGGGCGTCGTGGATCTGCACGAGGGACCGTCGCGCCGCTGCGCCGCTGTGCCGTCCGCGAGCAAGCTCCGACGAGCAACCACACTCGCGGCCTGCATTCGGCGGCGCGCGAGGCGGGGTTAAGTAAGACGGAGGAGGCCTTCCCAGAAGGCGGCGGGACTTCTCAGAAGCCTTGCCGCCTTCTGAAGGGTTCTCTGCGCCTCCGAAGGAGGCTCCGAAGACTGTTCGGAATGCTGGGGGACTTCCGAGCCTTCCGAGAAGGCCCGCCCCTTCTCGCTTCCCCTCCTGGCTCGCCGCCGACAGGGGGCAGTTTTTAACCCTGGATCCGCTTCGAAGAGTCACGGAGGCATCCTCCTCCTCCTCCTCCTCCTCCTCCTCCTCCTCCTCCGCCGCCGCCGCCGCCGCCGCCAAAGTATGTGGTTTGCCGACAGATTGCGGGCGGGAGGTCGGGGTGTTGGCGCGAGGAGCGGAGTTGACGACATCAAGCTCGTCGTAACAAAACTGCACCGCGTGGCTTGTACTTCAGAGCTAGCACCACATAGCTTGCCCACAATTGATGCCCCACATAGGTCTGCACGACCTCAGGATTGCACTACCGATCGTGCCCCTTGTGCAATACAAATCCAGCGTGCAAGAACTCACTATTTGGGACTCGCGCGGTACTGTACGCTGCGTTCGCGAGGTGGGCACGGTAGCGCTATAGCCCTATAGCCCTATAGCCCTATAGCCCTATAGCCCTATAGCCCTATAGCCCTATAGCCCTATAGCCCTATAGCCCTATAGCCCTATAGCCCTACAGCCCTACAGCCCTATAGCCCCATAGCCCCATAGCCCCATAGCCCTATAGCCATATAGCCATATAGCCCTATAGCCCTATAGCCCTATAGCCCTATAGCCCTACAGCCCTACAGCCCTACAGCCCTACAGCCCTACAGCCCTACAGCCCTACAGCCCTACAGCCCTACAGCCCTGCAGCCCTGTAGCCATATAGCCCTATAGCCACATAGCCGTATAGCCCTATAGCCATATAGCCCTATAGCCCTACAGCCCTATAGCCCTATAGCCCTATAGCCCGATAGCCCTATAGCCCTATAGTCATATAGCCCTCTAGCCCCATAGCCCTATAGCCATATAGCCCTATAGCCCTATAGCCCTATAGCCCTATAGCCCTATAGCCCTATAGCCCTATAGCCCTATAGCCCTATAGCCCTATAGCCCTAAAGCCCTCTAGCCCTCTAGCCCTCTAGCCCGCTAGCCCACTAGCCCACTAGCCCTCTAGCCCTCTAGCCCTCTAGCCCTCTAGCCCTCTAGCCCTCTAGCCCTCTAGCCCTCTAGCCCTCTAGCCCTCTAGCCCTCTAGCCATCTAGCCATCTAGCCATCTAGCCCTATAGCCCTATAGCCCTATAGCCCTATAGCCCTATAGCCCTATAGCCCTATAGCCCTATAGCCCTATAGCCCTATAGCCCTATAGCCCTATAGCCCTATAGTCCTATAGCCCTATAGTCATATAGCCCTATAGCCCTATAGCCCTATAGCCCTATAGCCCTATAGCCCTATAGCCCTACAGCCCTACAGCCCTATAGCCCTATAGCCCCATAGCCCCATAGCCCCATAGCCCTATAACCCTATAGCCCTATAGCCCTATAGCCCTATAGCCCTATAGCCCTATAGCCCTATAGCCCTATAGCCCTATAGCCCTATAGCCCTACAGCCCTATAGCCCTATAGCCCTATAGCCCTATAGCCCTATAGCCCTATAGCCCTATAGCCCTATAGCCCTCCCTAGCCCTATAGCCCATAGCCCTATAGCCCTATAGCCCTATAGCCTTATAGCCCTATAGCCCCATTGCCCAATTGCATAGCCCTATAGCCCTATAGCCCTATAGCCCTATAGCCCTAAAGCCCTATAGCATATAGCCCTACAGCCCTATAGCCCTATAGCCCTATAGCCCTATAGCCCCATAGCCCTATAGCCCTATAGCCCTAAAGAGCTAGATCGCCCTATAGCCCTAATGCCCTATAGCCCTATAGCCCTACAGCCTATAGCCCTATAAAAAAAAGCCCTATAGCCCTTATATCCCTATATCCCTATGTCCTAGTAGGCCCTTAGCGCCCTATCGCCCTATAGCCCTATAGACCCAACTATTAGCCCTATAGCCCTATAGCCCTATAGCCCTAAAATAGCCCTTATAGCCCTTCGCCCTATAGCCCTATCGCCCCATAGCCCCCATAGCCCTATAGCCCTATAGCCCTATAGCCCCCATAGCCCTATAGCCCTCTAGCCCTATAGCCCTATAGCCCTATAGCCCCATATGCCCTATAGCCCTTAGCCCTATAGCCCTATAGCCCTATAACCCTATAGAGAGCCCTATAGCCCTACACCCATTAGCCTAATAAGGCCCTATAGCCCTAGATCCCTAATTACACTATAGTCCCTATAGCCCTATAGCCCTATAGCCCTATAGCCCTATAGCCCTATAGCCCTATAGCCCTATAGCCCTATAGCCCTATAGCCCTATAGCCCTATAGCCCTATAGCCCTATAGCCCCATAGCCCCATAGCCCTATAGCCCTATAGCCCTATAGCCCTATAGCCCTAGAGCCCTAGAGCCCTATAGCCCTATAGCCCTATAGCCCTATAGCCCTATAGCCCTATAGCCCTATAGCCCTTGGACGACAGAAGCCCGACGACCAAATTTGCAGAATCCGTCGTAACGGCAGGGGCGTGCGCACACTTCACTGTAGGCATTTTGGCCCAGAGCGCTAAAGCGACGAGGCCAGACCGAGGTTAGCTGAACTCCTCGGGGGCCATTGCCACGTTGAAAACATCGTCTCATCTTATCGAGTTTTTTTCGGTACTGTACTTTCCTGAGCGATGGGCGACGTGGATGTGTCTGCCGGCGGTGCCCCCCGTGGTGGAGGTGCCCTTGAAGCCCCTGCAGCGGGGCCCCAAGCACGGCGGCATAGACGACAATTGCATGAACCGCAACCGGTGGAACCAAGGAGCGCAGTCCAGACGCGTGGGAGGAGCCGTTCTCCTCCAGCGTGGGATCGATCACCAAGCCCAGCAAGGACGCATGCGTATCCACCTCTCACGGCGGACATACGGCGCTTGGTGGATGGGAGATTGGGCACAAATCAATGTCCAGAGATCACCCGTCATGTGAAGAAACACGCGTCAGAATTGGGAGCTAAATTTCAAAGTTTACAGAATACGAACCGCTCAATTCAGTCTTGCAAGGACGTCCTCAGAGAGATGGATCAAACACCACCTGGGGAACTTCCACCAGGACGTGGACTACGCCGAGTCCCGATACACTTCGAGACACCGCTTCTAGACACAATCCGCATCAATGAGGCGATTTCTACGGCCATCAACATCGACCAGAATACTTCCATTCGTGATGCCAAGGCCATTGTCCACAAGGAGATGGTCAAGCTACAGAAGAACTTGGACCTTCAGTTGCTAGAGGCGCAGAGAACTAATTTGAGAATGGTGACAAAACGGTCAAACTTCGTTGAACGTTGCATGAGCCTGAACGACGAGCAGAGAACAGTATGGTCAGAATTGGATTTGGACAATGATGATGACCAGGCTACGCTCGTAGGCATGAGCAGAGATGAGCTCGAGCTGCAGGTGACGACCATATACAAGCAAGTTGTTGACAAAGCAGCGGCAGCGGAGGACGCAAGAGGAAAGGTTCAACAAGACAAACTCACGAGCAAGAAGCTTTTGATTGAGAAGCTGGTGGAAAAGACCCCCAAAGAATACGTTGAGATGACAATTGATAAATGGTTGGACGAACGTTTGCGTAGTCTTGGTGTCAAAGGCGGGCGAAAAGGAAAAGGTCCTCGGGAGAAGGATCCGATCCAGGCCTTGGCAGCCAAAGCGAATGTGGACGTAGACCCCGCAGAGATCATGAAGCGCGTCGGCACCGAGGGCATGGTGAGCGAAGAGTTGGTGGAGAGCGCGCTCAAACCAAAAAACGACGGTCCCCCGCCGGCGGCGGCGGGGTCCAAAGGCAAAGCAAAAGGCAAAGCCAAGAGCAACGGCAAGGGCAAGACCAAAGGCAAGGGCTACGACGGCAAGTACCCTCCAAAGGGCAAGAAAGGCAAGACCGACGCCCAGCGCCGTTACGACAAGACTGGGGGCAAGGGCGACCGTTACGACAAAGGCGGTGGCAAAGCGACGACTACGTCAACTCCGAAAGGTGGCAAAAAAGGAAAAGAAGGATCAAACTCTGGGAAAGCAGGATACGGCAAGGGCAAGGCCAAACAGGGGAAAGGCTATTCTGGAAAATGGTGAGAAGAATGAGCACATCAGATTTCAAAGTACTT
>CAUYUJ010008336.1:238527-301027 GCA_963575745.1 Prorocentrum cordatum
GTAGTAGTAGTATTAGTAGTAGTACTACTGCTACTACTAGTAGTCGTGATAGTAGTAGTAGTCGTAGTAGTAGTAGTAGTAATAATAGTAGTGGTAGTAGTAGTTAGTAGTGGTACTAGTAGTAGTACCAGTAGTAGTAGCAGTAGTAGTAGTCGTCGTAGTAGTAGTAGTAGTAGTAGTAGAAGTAGTAGTAGTAGTAGTAGTGGTAGTAATGGTAGTGGTAGTCGTAGTAATAGTCGTGGTCGTAGTCGTAGTAGTAGTAGTAGTAGTAGTAGTAGCAGTAGTAGTAGTAGTAGTAGTAGCAGTAGTAGTAGTAGTAGTAGTAGTAGTAGTAGTTGTAGTGGTGGTAGTAGTAGCAGTAGTAGTAGTAGCAGCATTACTAGTAATGGTAGTAGTCGTCGTACTCGTAGTTGTCGTTGTCTCAGTAGTAGCACGAGTAGTAGTATTAGTAGTAGTAGCCAGAGTAATCATACTCGTGGGACGAGTCGTACAAATATCAGTAGTAGTAATAGTAGCAGCAGTAGTACTAGTAGTAGTAGTCGTAGTAGTAGTAGTAGTAATAGTAGTAGTAGTAGTAGTAGTAGTAGTAGTCGTGGTAGTAGTAGTAGTAGTAGTAGTAGTAGTAGTAGTAGTAGTGGTAGTAGTAGTAGTAGTAGTAGTAGTAGTAGTCGTGGTGGTAGTAAAAGCAACAATAGTAGTAATAGTAACCGTGGTGGTAGTCGTAGTAATAGTCATAGTAGAAGCAGGGATCCAAAATATCTCGCTTGGATTTGAACATGCCATCACCAGGAGCTCAATTAACAGTACCCTACGTTCAAACGGTGTCTAACGGATTGAGAGACATCGCTCAAAGGAAATGCACGAGGAATGGCGCGTTTCTCTGGATCATGTGTTTCCATGAGGTCCGCATGCGAACCCAATCATAATTGCATGGGCCTGGAGCACAGTAGGATTCTGGGGATTTCACGTGGACTTTAGAACTCAATAGGAATTCGCTAAGGATAATGCAGACCCAATAATCAAACAATGATCCTGACATGTGGCTTGAAACACACTAGGAATTCTATACGAACCGATCGAGGCCCCATATTCAAAATACGTTACTTGATCCGAACAAGATTATCATCGAAATTTGATAAAAGGCCAGAACGCAGCCCAGGTTCAGAGGACTTCAATATGATTCAACTTTGGATCCCGTTGACTGTTCAATGCGGAAGCTTCAAAACATAAGAACACAATGGAACAATTGTTTCTGAAACTCTTCGTCGGCAGCGTTAGAAAACATTGAACTGAAACATATTTCCCCTCCACGTGGTGGGGGGAAAAACTCCCGGGAGATCTTCGTACGACCGATTTTGTTTGGAACAACTACGCGGAAGCCTCCAGGAGGGGCCATTAAGCCTGAATGGCCCAGATCAGGCCCCGGATAATTCCCGACAAAGCCGGATTTGCCCGAACGGAAGCGGATGAAGCGGGCTCATGATACTTTAGGCAAGCTCCGACAACAGAAATGCCAGCGCTGATGCTGAGTTCGACCTGCAGAAGATGCATCGTAAGATGGAGGACGCAGCGGGTTGGCACTGCCATTAGGTCGAGAAAAGCCAGAAGACGAAAACGGAACACGGCAATCAGCGCCGACCACTTCGCGCCGCCGAGATGGACGACACTCCTCAGCGTGCCAACGACCAGGCCACGCACCGAACGGGAAAGGAACAAAAAAATACAGCAAGCCTCTACTAGTATAAAGGACTTTTAAGGAGGAGGAGGAGGAGGAGGAGGAGGAGGAGGAGGAGGAGGAGGAGGAGGAGGTGCAGGAGCAGGTCGGCTCCTGTCGAATCGCTGGCGGGAAGATGCCACCCTCGTCAAAGGGGACAACTGTCCCCTCTGACAGAGTCGGCTTCGGGCACTCTTCCTCATTTTCGGAAGCTCTCATTAGAACCTTCTTCCGCAGCCAGGCAAGAAGCAAGACGTGTCAAAGCGGCATCGATGGCCCCAGGCAGGCTCTGCAGAAGCAGGGCAAGCGGGGAGGAGGAGCATGGAGTAATGGACGACGAAAGCAGGGACACGTAGCTACATGCATTGACAGCCCCTCCAGGCCAATGAGGACGGGGGGGGGGCCAGCCACCTAGGCCGGTAGAAGGTATACCTCTGGCTGACATTAGGCTCGGCTGTAATCACCCCCGCCCCCGCAGCGGAAACGAATATCAAGCATCACGTGCTTGGCACGATTCCTGGCCAGGGGGGGGCGGCACGACCGAACTGTGAGCGTGGTGCAGACGCCACCGCCCGTGACCGCAGCAGTCGGCGGAGCTACCAGGACCTGGGCGCGGTGCGAACGTAAGCCTGCGCCACGACAGGGCGGCCCAGGAGCTGGCGCGACGAGTCATCCTGGCCGTTGCCTGCGTCTGGCGGAAGCGCCTCGCGCCGCATCCAACCCACAACACGGGTCGGGTGGGCGAACAGAGGCCCGCCGCAGTGGTTGGGGCCTCGGCCATCGCGGACTGCCGCCCTGGCTCAAGTCTGAGCCGAAATCGCAATGGACGAGCATACCCTCAGGCAGATCGCGCGCGCAAGGGACAACGGTCCGACAGGCGAAGCGCGGTTGTCTCGGCTACTGGGGCCCAGGCCGATGGAACTGGCCACCATGCTCCAAGGGCGAAACGCGACTACGTTCGCGACGCGGGCACTGAGGTTGCGAAACGCGACTGACATCGCCGCACGGGTCCTGACAGAGGGGCCCGGCCAATTCTGGTCGCGTTCGCAAGACAGCCTCCTTGAGTGCTGGTCCATGATCGATTGAGGCTCAATTGATTCAAGTGTTTAAACCGCATAACGCGCGTTATGTGGCTTGGTGGGTGGGTGGGTTCGCTGGCACATAGCATAACACGTTGCGCGAGCACTACGAACAGCATACCTGCGCGCTGAACAACAGGCGCTGCTGCAACGGGGGTGGGTGAAGCGGAGGGCGTTGTGTTATCCACTAGGTAGGTGGGTGGGTTGGAGGCCACATAACGCGCGTTATGTGCTCGAGAACAAAAACGTCAGCTCTTGTGTCTGTGTCCTGCCTGGGCGCCCTGACAATTCAAAGGGGCCTGCCCCGCCAACCCATAGCCCTTGAGGCTCAGCAGGAGCAGGTGCGAGACCCAGACCTGGGAGCTCCCTGGAGGTCTGGAAGGGGAGGGGGACGACAAGGAGGAGGCAGCAGGAACACGAGGGGTAAGAAACGGAGGGAGGCAGGGCGAGGAATGAGGGGAAGCGGGAGAGCTAAGAGGAGCACGGGCACACGATTCTGCATGACCGTTTCTGAAACACCTGCGCGACGCCAACGCTGGCCCCTCTTCGGAGGTATTACTTGCACTTCCGCCATCCTTCTGCCAACGGTGGCGCACTCGTTTTGCACACTTTCGCCGGCCTCTACTCGCTAGCTCCCGTCGTGATAGGAAGCGCAGCACCAGCTCGAAGGAGGGCCACCCACTTGAAATGCAAGACAGCAACAAGCAGGTTAGAGCTCGTCCATCAATTCATTGGCCTCACGCTTTCTCCTGTCGAGGACCCGCTGTCCCGGCTCTTCACCGGAGGCACGGGAGGAGAACCCAAATAGCGCAAGCCCACGGACGAGGTTAGCTCGAGCCTGAAAGGGCGGGGCGGAGTCCAGAGGGGGAACCTCAGCATTGGGTGCTCGTCCTGTAAACCTTCCTGGAGCCTCTCGCTCCACTCATGCGTCGATGCTGCGCCAAACGTCCATCGACTTGAACCGAACTTGAGTTGACCTTGAAACGAACTAGAGACTAGAGTTGAACCAGAGCCAAACTGGAATCGAACAGATCTGCTGGAATGGCACAGGAAGGTCCCGAGCGCGAACATCGAATCGAACGTGCAAGGAGGCCGGGGCACCTATGGAGCAGACAACTTGCTCACTCTGCGACGGCGCCCTCTCGGGAACGTCCTGCGCTGGTCGCTTTCGGAAGCCTGAGTCAACAAGCGAAAGACATCTCCTGGGATGCCGAGGTGTACCCGTCGTTCATTTGTAATCGTGCTCATTTCTAATTGTGCTCGTTTCTAATTGTTCCTGGCCCCCCAGTGGCCAGGCCGAGGCCCAGGATAGAACAATTTGAAATGAAAGGATCTTGGCCCCCAAGAAATCAAAGAACTCTCGAATACTTGGAAATGAACAATGTGTCCCTCTTGGGATGCCGAGTTGTACTTCCACTGGCCTCCACCACCACTCTGCCGCCTCACCCACCGGCGGAGCCGCCGCCATCGAGACCCTCGCAGCTGGGGCCCTTTCTGGAGCTCGCCACGTGCCGCGGAGGAAGAGCAGGAGGAGGAGGAGAAGGAGGAGGAGGAGAAGGAGGAAAGGAAGGACGAGGAGGAGGAGGAGGAGAAGGAGGAGGATGAGGAGGAGGAGGGGGAGCAGGCGGAGAGGACCATCGGGAGGATCTGCCGATCGGATGGACGGCTGGGCCGCGGACACGTGGCCCGGCGGGGAGATGCACGTCGCGGCGCAGGCTTCGGTGAAGCCGAGGTCCTGTCATCGGAGGCAGGCCGGAGCAGGGAGGGAGGAAGCTCGGCCAGCACGGGCGACAACGGCGGCGGCAGCGAGGACGGCAACTGCGCTCGCGCTGCGGCGCGGATGGGGTGGCCTGCTCACGTTCGTGAGGAGGGAGTGGGGACACTGCGTCAGGCATGGTGACTGCCCAGACGGGCGTCTCACGCAGGAGTCGACGTCACGGCAGCGATCCGTGCACAGAGCAAAAGTGGGGATGTGCGAGGTAGGCGGTGCATCTTCGTCGCCATCATCACCACCATGATCATCACCAGCAGCGTCAGCATCAGGCTATGCATCAGCATCACCACCAACACTATCATCATCACCCTCCTCCTCCTCCTCCTCCTCCTCGTCCTCGTCCTCCTGCTCCTCCTCCTCCTCCTCCTCCACCTCCTCCTCCGCCTCCTCATCCCTCCTTCTCCTCCGCCTCCTCCTCCTCCTCCTCCTCATCCCTCCTCCTCCTCCGCCTCCTCCTCCTCACCACCACCACCACCTCCACCACCATCATCATCATCATCATCATCAGCAGAAGCAGCAGCATCATCAGCATCATCATCAGTATCATCATCAGCATCATCATCGTCATCATCATCGTCATCAGCATCCTCATCATAGTCATCATTATCACCATCATCATCCTTATCATCATCCTCATCATCAGCCTCATCCGCAGCCTCAGCCTGATCATCATCATCATCATCATCATCAGCAGCAGCATAATCTTCTTCTTCTTCATCATCATCATCATCATCTTCATCATCATCAGCAGCATCATCAGCATCATCAGAGGCACCAAAATCATCATCATAAGCATCGAACTCATCATCATCACCACCAGCATGAACATCATCATCGTCATCACCATCGCCGCACCACCACCACCATCAGCAGCATCAGCATCACCATCAGCATCAGCATCAGCATAAACATCATCATCACCACCACCATCATCATCATCACCATCATCAACATACTCATCACCATCAACACCAGCATCAGCATCATCAGCAGCATCATCATCATCAACATCATCATCATCAACATCAACATCAACATCATCAACATCATCATCACCCATCCATCCGTGACAATTATGGCTCACGCCATTCGGCTAGGAGCCGTCTCGGATTGGCATCAAATTCACACGCTTTAATGTTCCGTTCCCTGCCACTCGTGTTGTCATCGCACCCGGCGGGGTCCGAGCCCACGGGGAGCGCGATGCCACGACAGGACCGTCGGGCGCGACCAGCGACCTGGACGAGGCCCTGCCCGGCACGCAGGCTGTGGTGGGGCAGCAGCGCGCGACCAGGGCCGAGAAGGCAAAGAGCAGTGGCTCCGCGACCGAGGGCGGCGCTGGCACTGCGAGCGCCCTGGGAGAGGCCCTCCTCCGCGCGGAGCGCTCACGCGCACCCGGCGGGCAAGCGCAGCCTCGCGGAGGCCGCCAGCCTGGCGGCCAAGGCGAGCGACGAGGCGGAGCGGGCGGGCCGCCGAGAGCGCTCGCCGCCCAGGCGGCGGCCCTCGCCTCGGGCACGCGGCTCCGGCCTCAGGGGGCCGCAGGGGCGAGCCGCGGGCGGCGGGGAGCCGACGCCGCGGCGGAGGCAGGAGGCTCCCAGGGAGCCCGCGCAGCGTGACGATGGGGAGCAGCACCGCGCACCCCGGGGGAGCGGCAGCGCGGCGCGGACGGGCACGGCGGCCACGGCGCTGAGGCGCAGCTGGGCACGTGAGGCGGGCTCGGCGGCGCGGCGGGCGAGACCCGTTCACAGCGGGGACCAGCAGCATGGCGAGGAGCTCCGCGTGGACCAGCCGCGCGACGCCGAGGGCGAGCAGCAGGGCCAGGAGCCCCCGCGGGGAACACTCGGGCTGACGAGGCGCGAGGGTGGCTCCTGGCCGCGCTGCGCACGGCGCTGGGGGAGCTCGCCAGCCTCTTGGCCGAGGAGGGCGCAGAGCCGCGCGCTGCGCGCGCGCAAGGGTCTGCCGCCCGCGGGCGGGAGGCGCAGCGCCTCCACGAGCACGGACTAGACGAGGCGAGAGGCCCCCAGCTCGAGGGGATGGGGGCCCAGCTTGCGAGGGGTAGCCTGGTGTCACCTCCTCGTGCGGCGCCACGGCCGCCGCCCGCCAAGAGCGACGCCCCGAACTGCTGGCCTAAATCAGGGCCAGGAGCAGGCGATGAGTTCCCCAAGCGGGCGAGCTGACCTGGCGGCACGACATGGCACGGGTCGCGGATCCGTTCCCCACACGGCCAGAGCATGGGGCCAGCATGCGTTGCCCCCGACGGCCCTGGCAACATAGGCGGGCGTTGGCACGTCCACCCCCATGGCCGAAGCACCCTCGCCATGATCGGTGGAGCGGGCGTGGGCTCGTCTCACTGAGGCCGAGGCACCCACACGAGCAGGCCCGAGGGGCGAGTGGCCAGTGGGGGCGGGGTAGGCGCGTCCCCATATCGGCCGAGGCACCCCTGGCCCGAGGCTGAGACCTGGGAGCGCACCTGCCGCGGGGTGGGGCACGATCCCCCGCGGCGGCTGTGGTATCAGCAGCGTCGCACATACCGCAGCATTGCAAAGGCGAGGCCGAGGCACCTCCGCAGGCGGCTGGCGCGGAACATCAGCGAGACTGCGCCCGAAGGCCGCAAAGTCCGAGGCAACCGCGTGAGCAGTCCCGACGAGCAAGGGGGGCAACCTAGGCAGTCGAGGGCACGCCGCTGGGGTAGCCGAAGCACCCGCGCGTGCCCCGTGGGGCGGGA
Source organism: Prorocentrum cordatum (assembly GCA_963575745.1). Lineage (NCBI taxonomy): Eukaryota > Dinophyceae > Prorocentrales > Prorocentraceae > Prorocentrum > Prorocentrum cordatum. The sequence goes on from CAUYUJ010008336.1 coordinate 245,817, forward strand.
GTGGGTGGGACCCCCCCCCCGGTTGGCCGAGGCACCCATGGAAGCTGCCCCAATGGACCTGGCGGCGAGCGAAGGTACGCCCGCCCGCTGGCCGAGGCACCTCTGGCCAGAGCCTGCGGCCCCGCGGCAGCTGCCGAAGGGCGGACGCGCTCCCCCGTCGGCGGCCGCCAGCACCGGGCTTGCGGGTGGGGCGACCCCTGGTGGCCACCGCGGCCCCGCCGCTGAACCAGACGCGCCCACAGCCCCTGCTGCGGGTCCTGCGAGTGCGTGCTGGCGGGGCCGCCCTGCACGGCGCCTGTCGGGCCGCCGATGGCTGTCTCGCGGCTCGCGTGCCATGGGCCCACTGTTTTCTCAGTTTCGACCCAGGTGTCCGCGTGGAGATCCGACCTCCCCCCGTCCTCCTCTTCCTCCTCCTCCCCCTCCTCCACCTCGTCCTCCTCCTCCTCTTCCTCCTCCTCCTCGTTCGGTCCTCCCTCCTCTCCCTCCTCCTCCTCCTCCTCCTCCTCCTCCTCCTCCTCCGCCTCCGCCTCCTCCTCCTCCGCCTCCTCCTCCTCCTCCTCCTCCTCCTCCTCCTCCTCCTCCTCCTCCTCCTCCTCCTCCTCCTCCTCCTCCTCCTCCTCCTCCTCCTCCTCCTCCTCCTCCTCCTCCCGTCCTCCCTCCTCTCCCTCCTCCTCCTCCTCCTCCTCCTCCTCCTCCTCCTCCTCTCCTCCTCCTCTCCCTCCTCCTCCTTCTCCTCCTCCTCCTCCTCCTCCTCCTCGTTCCGTCCTCCCTCCTCCCCTCCTCCTCCTCCTCTCCTCCTCCTCCTCCTCCTCCTCCTCCCCTCCTCCCCTCCTCCTCCTCCTCCTCCTCCTCCCTCCTCCTCCTCCTCCTCCTCCTCCTCCTCCTCCTCCTCCTCCTCCTCCTCCTCCTCCTCCTCCTCCTCCTGCTCAGCCCTCCCCGCAGCTGCAGCGCGGCCGCGGCTCGCTCGCTCGCTTGCCGTCGTCGGATGTCCGTTGCCGTCAGCATTGTGGGATCGTCATCCTCATTAAAACCATCACCACCATCATGATAACCCTCCCCCTCCTCATCATCATCACCGACCTCCTCAGCATCAGCATCACCGTCAGCATCATCACCACCATACTTGTTGCCATCATCACCAGCAGCAACAACTTCAACATCATCATCATCATCCTCCTCATCATCATCATCAGCAGCATCATCATCATCAGCATCATCATCATCATGATCACCATCATCATCATCATCACCACCACCAGCATTATCATCAGCATCATCATCACCATCGTCGTCATCGTCGTCGTTCTCGTCGTTGTTGTCGCCGTCGTCATCGTCGTCGGTGTCGTCGTCGTCGCCATCGTCGTCGTCATCGTCACTAGCATCACCGACACCATGATCATTCCCGTCGTCACTCATCATCGTCATACTCATCCTCGCCATTCCCATCATGACTATAGCCATCAACATCATCAACAGCAACTGCAGCGTCATCATCAGCATCATCATACTAATCCTCCTCATCATCAGCATCAGTATAAGCATCAGCATCAGCATCGTCATCATCATCATCATCATCATCATCATCATCATCATCACCATCATCATCAGCATCAGCATCAGCATCAGCATCATCATCATCAGCAGCATCATCAACATCGGCAACATCAGCATCGTCGGAATCATCAGCATCATCAGCATGAGCATCATCGTCAGCAGCAGAAACATCAGTAGCTTCATCAACATCAGCATCAGCATCATCATCATCATCATCACCGCCATCTTCCTCATCATCAACATCATCACAAGCATAATCATCATCAGCAGCATCATCATCAGCGTCAACATCATCTCCATCGTCATCATCACCATGCCATCATCGTCATCATCATCATCATCATCATCATCATCATCATCATCATCGTCAACATCTTCAACGGCCGTGCCTGCTTGAGATGGCTTGGGCGCCAAAATACTTCGAAGCATGAGAGAGCAAAGACCGTGCCGCTTACGCCCAGACCTCCGAAATAGGTATTGTTCTTTTCAGAACCTGAGCCCATGGCCCAACTAGGGACCAATGTCGTCCTGGACTGATGTTCGACGGTCCCGGGCATCAACAACTGCCCCCAACATATATCCAAATTGAGGACAAGCCTGCCACCATGTTTCGCCCCGTAAGACAGGAGGAGCGGGGGAGAGGGGGCTAAGTAGGAGGGGGCGAGATAGAGGAAGAGACAACTACATATACATAAACTTTCGGAGGTCCCAGCGGCTTAGACTGGCGCTGGGCCCCCTTGGCGGCGCCCAGCGCCGCCCCCAACGCGCTCCGCGTGCAAGGGAGGGGGGTCCAACGCCGATCCAGGAAACCCGTACAGAGCTCCAAAAGTTTATGATTGTGCCGTGCTCTCGCCTTCGACGCAGGCAGGCGAGCAGCCCCCGCTGCCCCACTGCCGCGGGAGCTGAGCTGCTGCTTTGGACACAGGCATGCGGCTCGCTCGAGTGGAGACGTGGGCGCCTGGACCTCCCAGCCCCTCCCCGAAGGCCAGCTCATCATCCTGAGCCGAGGTACGGTCGGCCCGTATCATAAGGATACGGATGCAAGGGCTTTGAACGCCCACTCCGAAGGTTTTTGAGCGGGGCGCGGCCAATGAAAGTGGCGAAGGAGTGACCGAGAAGGCAAGGATGCAAGGGTCAGCACAAACTGTGCGCATCAATCGGGCGTAGCCCTAGCCCTGTCGAACCTGCCAGTGTGTGCCACCCACGTTGCGAGACACAGGCTGCGCGATCCGTGGGTTGCGCTATCGGATGCGTCTTCCACGGATTACGCCATGGGTCGCGAACTATGGACTGCGCGATGCATGGTTGCGCCATCCACGAGAGCGACCATAGGCTGCTCCGTCCATCGGTTGCGCCAGTGTTTGTGCACTCGGCGGCCGATTGTAAAACGGCCTGCTACTGGGGGTAACGCAGAGGAACCGATACGGCTACTCCACTGCCCTCTCCCGGGGTGCGTTCTGCCCAGAATTTCGAGGCGAATACACTGGTGACGACGAGGGCCTCACAGGAGGCCTCTGATTTGTTCGATCCAGGTTTTCTCTTTGATCTCTGCTTCGGGGGGCCGTTTTGTCTGGCCTCGGGGTAAATCAAGCATGGCTCCAATGCGAAAAACTGGCTCCAGGGAACGGGTCGGGACCTTTTGGACCCCACATTTGGAAAAATCGAAACGTTCGACGTCGGGGTCCACGTGGGGCCCAAAGAGGGTAGGTAGCGGCACTGGTACCTTTTTACTCCTCTGGGCTGTTGGATGCGCCATGGGCTGCACATCTGGCGGCCGGGAATGCAGCGGCCTGCTTGCGGTTGCGCCATGGGCAGCGCACTCGGCGGCCGAGAATAGAGCCGCCCGCCGAACGGGTGCGACCAGGCTCCATTCAGTCGGGTCCTCCTCGCGAAGAGCTCGTTCGGGATACGTGCGCCCTCAGACGACGGAGATGTCTTGTGATATTTTTAGGTCGGGCGTGTCCCCCTACAGGCGGATCTTGGAGGGGAAATGAAAGATAGTCCCAAAATGCCACCAAGAACAAAAACAACATAAAATCGTCCTACGACTATATATGGACTATTTTTGGATACTCCTCCTGCAAAGGGACATGCCCGACTTAATGCTATTTGGACGTTGCTTAATTGGGGGGGAGAAGTGGGGGGATGGGAGAAGCGCGCACTTTTCGTGCCCCTGCTGGGCCCCAGGGGGCTCCTCCACGGCCCCGTTAGGGCAAAAACAGCGCACCTGTCTTCACCTCCTCCTCCTCCTCCTCCTTCTACTACTCCTTGTCCTCCTCCTCCTCCTCCTCCCTCCTCCCTCTTCCTTCCTCCTAGCTCATCCCTCCTCCCTCCTCCCCTCCTCCTTCTCCTTCTCCTCCTCCTCCTCCTCCTCCTCCTCCCTTCTCCCTCCTCCCTCCTCCCTCCTCCCTCCTCCCTCATCCCTCCTCCCTCCTCCTCCCTCCCCTCCTCCCTCCTCCCTCCTCCTCCTCCTCCTCCCTCCTCCTCCTCCTCCTCCTCCTCCTTCCTCCCTCCTCCTCCTCCTCCCTCCTCCTCCCTCCTCCCTCCTCCTCTCCCTCCCTCCTCCTCCCTCCTCCTCCCTCCTCCTCCTCCCTCCTCCTACCTCCTCCCTCCTCCCTCCTCCTTCCTCCCTGCTCCCTCCCTCCTCCGTACCCGACCACCCCAACACAACCCGAAGATCGGAATTCAGGGTTGGGGGGGGACTGATTTCATGCTTTTTTCAATCTTCCCCGACCCCACCCATAGTGAACATGGAGGGCAAATGGAAGCCTTCGGGTTGGGTTGGGCTGGTTTGGTGGGTGGTGAATGGCACAACGCCCAAGCTATTTGACATGTCTGGAATCAGTATATCGGCTTCCTGTTCTGGGACCGCCACAGCGCAAGCCCCGGCTGCAAGCAGCAGCGCCCAAGCAGAGTTCGAGACCTCGAGGGGCCCACGTCCTGGAAAAACACACGCTGCGTCGACGGTCCAGGACTTCCGCCGCCTGGGAAATCATGCTCGGAGCGCTTGGGAGCGACCGGGTGGTCGCCAGGCTACACTGAGACCGCCCTCGGAGACCCTGAAAATTACTGAGGCCGGCCTGGACTACTGACCGCAGGGCAAACCTCGGTAAGTCACGCCATTCACCTTCTGTGCTGTCTTGGGCTCTTGACTGCCCTGGGACCGCTCATCCCTCGTCCCTCCGTCCGCACCAGGTCGAATCAGCGAGCGAACATCCGGCCAATGAAAAACAAAAGCCTGCGCTGCGCTGTACAGCAGGCCACCACGTGCAGTGCGAAACGACCTCGCAGACCACCATCGGCCGCCGCAGACGTGTACAAAAGCCCTGCCGCGCATGCGTGCAGGAACACTGGTCAGGCAGGAGGACGAGGGAGGGAAAGATAACCAACATAGTGATGATGAGGATACTGATGACGATGATGAGGCGGAGGAGGATGATGACGATGACGATGACGATGACGATGGCGATGATGATGATGATGATGATGATGATGATGATGATGATGATGATGATGATGATGATGATGATGAAGCTGCTGCTGCTGCTGCTGATGATGATGATGTGGCTGCTGATGCTGATGATGATGCGGCTGCTGCTGCTGCTGCTGATGATGATGATGCTGCTGCTGATGGTGATGCTGATGATGATGAGGATGGTGATGATGGTGATGATGGTGATGATGCTGGTGATGATGATGCTGATGATGATGATGATGATGATGATGATGACGATGATGTTGACGACGCTGCTGCCACCAAACTCGGAAGCGGGCCGCCTCTTTGGTCCGCCATCTGGGGCCCGTCCCCCCCGTGTCCAGTCTCTGGGAGCGCCTCCTTCCCCCTTCACAGAAGAGAAGAGAGAGGGGGAGCGGCCCCCCTCCTTCCCGCCCCCCGCTTTCGGGGCAAAGATTGAGACTCCACCCAGCACCTCCCTTCTTTCCGGGCCAAGAAGTGGAACTCCCCCTTCCGCCCCTGAACCCCCGAAACTCGGACAATCATATCAGACCCCAAGTCTAACATCCTACACTCAACCCGATGACCCGACCCTGACCCTAACGCCCCAAGCCTAATCCTGGTCAGTAGCGCCCTAGCCCTGACATTCTGACCCAAGCACCGTAACCCTAAGCCTGGCACACCGACCCTACACCCTGACCCTAAGAAACTGATACTCAATACAAGCCCTAGACCCGAAACTTGAACACCGCATCCCTACGTAACCCCCTTCACAGAACCCCAGGCACTAAGCCTAACCCTAACACCCGGATCCTAAGCCCAACTCTAACACCCGAACCCTACCCCGAAACACGAATCCGAACCAGAAAGCTCGAACCCAGACCGAAATACCCTGCACTGGAACTAATTCTAACACTCGAACCAGAACCCCAATACCCTAAAACCCAAATCAACATCGCTGACCAGAAACCCTCACCCTAACACCTTGAACTAGAACACCCTCCCCCTGAGACATTGAAGCCTAACACCACAAATCCTAAAACCCAAACCCCGAAGCTCCATCCCCTGACCCTGGCCAGGACCAAGATCACTATGCCCAAGACCAGTAGCCCACAACACTAATCCTAACACACTACGCCATGTACCCGAATACACCCTAACCGTACCTAGCCCGACCAACGAAACGCTGGACCCCCCTAACCCCCTGGCGCTGACACCCTAACCCTCACCCTGATCACGCACCCCGAACCTAAAGCCAAACTCTCAACCGCAACACCCAGACCTGATCCCGGGTCCTAGAGGGTCCTACGCTGGCGCCCTTCTCAAGGTTCCCTTGGCACGGGTCGGGCTGGTGATCGCCCCCGTCGGCCCAACGTGCTGCTGTCTTTTCGATAAACGAATGCACGACGCGGTGTTCCTGCGTAGCTGGCCGATATGTTGGTGCTGCTTCCCCATTGCACATTCAAAGCGTGGGCAGCGCATCCGTTGGCCATGATTTGTCTCCCCGTGGGCGGGTCATGCCATCATAGGAGCGAGGTTCCGCCCGCACGTGAATCAAAATCAGGTCGACCACGCAGTGGCTTGGCTGGCCCAGGCTGCAAATCTGCTAGTGTGCTACTACTAGCGTTTCTTCCCTTTTCTCGCCCCCCTCCTCCTCCTCCTCCTACTCCTCCTCCTACTCCTCCTCCTACTCCTCCTCCTCGTGCTTCCTCCTTCTCCTCCTCCTACTTCTCCTCCTCCTCCTGCTCCTCTCCTCCTCCTCCGCCTCCTCCTCCTCTTCTTCTTCTTCCTCCTCCTGCTCCTCCTCCTTGTCCTCGTCCTCTCCCTCCTCCTCCAACTCCTCCTCCTCCTCCTCCTCCTCCTCCTCCTCCTCCTCCTCCTCCTCCTCCTTCTCTTCCTCCTCATCTTCCTCCTCCTCCTCCTCCTCCTCCTCCTCCTCCTCCTCCTCCTCCTCCTCCTCCTCCTCCTCCTCCTCCTCCTCCTCCTCCCCCCGTGGAGGAGGGGGGGCCGTAGGGGCCTCGGCCGCCAGGGGTAGGGCAACCCGATGCCCGCGGAGTCGTTTGGAGTGGAGGGGGGGCTGGGAGGCGGGCCCAAAGGCGAGAGGCCCGGGGAGGCCTGGATGACGACGCCGTAGGCTCGGGGATCCGGGCTCGTCGGCGCAGTCCAGGAGGAGGCAAGGAGGAGGCAGTGAGGGGCGGCGATGCGGGGGGGGCTGGCACAGGGGGGGGATGCATCGGCTTGGAATCGGCGATGCATCGCCGACAGATCGGCGATAGGCTCCCGACAGCGAATCCGCAGCGGCCTGGGCGGGGTGGGGCTATCGGGCGCCTATCGGCGGTTAATGGGCGATTGGGGGTCGATGCATCCCCGCCTATGTCTATCCCCCCATATCGTTGCCCCTGAGAGGGGGGAGGAGGCGCGGCGGCGGCGGATCGCTATCGGATCGAAGCCTCGGGGGCAGACTCGAACAAACAGCATCGCAGACATAGTAGACCACGCTGAGCGACCTAGCGTGCTCTCCAAGGCGGATCATGTATGGAGGAGGAGGAGGAATAAAATGATGGGGGCACGATTTTGGATCATCGATCCTCCTCCCTCCCTCCCTCCCTCCCTGACTCCTGCGTCCTTCCTCCCTCCTTCTCTGCCTCCTCCTGGACTGCGCGCCTCCCCCTGGACAGCACTCGGAACGTCGGCGCCAGCGGCGAGCTCCCGCCTCGGCGTGTCAAACTCGCGCGCCCTGCCCGTCGGGAGCTTCTGCTCGGCGTGCGTCGGGGCAGCGGCCCATTGCGACGCGCCGTGCCCTGCGAGCTGACAGCGCGCCGCTCCTCCTCGCGGGGCGGGAGGCCAGGAGAGGCTCAGGGCGTTGGCGCTTGGGGCAAAAAGGGTGGCGTGGGCCGCGTGTGGCGCCGAAGCGTGGGGGGCCAGAACCGGAGGAGCGACACGCCGAGCCAAAAAGTTTCCGACGGGGAGCGCCCGAGGAGCCGCCGCGCGGCTCACGCCCTCGTCCGCGGGGGTGGTGGCGAGCCCGCGCAGATTCGGCGCCCCAGCAGAGTGTTCCCAACATCCCGTGCCACGCTCCTGACGCTTCTCACTCCCTGCCTTTCCGATCTCCCTGCGCAGCCGAGGGAGAGCGCGACACGTCCTCACTGCTAGCCGCGCCGCCTGCATCGCTGGGAAGACCCGGCAGAGTCATCAAAATGACAGCTCGAGATGGACACCTCCGAGCGCACGAGACCACCCCCCCACAGACCCTGGGGGCACATGCACCTACCTTGCGCTTAGCTGAATTAGGCCGTCAACGAGTCGACTGAGCGCGGCCTGCATCCTGGTCGAGCAGGGTTGCCATGGGCACTCCGCGGCCACGCGAGACCTCCCTCGCCTGTCAAAAAGGTATAACACCATGCAGGTCGAGCTGAGGTGCCCTGGGCACTCCGCAGGCACGCGAGACATCCTCTGCCCCCTTAAGATATCACACAATGCATCCTCTGTGATGTCATTGAATGGATTATTCACCGCCCTAGGGCCTGTCATCCATCGTCCTGCTCCATCCCTCCGCACCGAGTCGAGCCAGCGCTCCTCGAGCCTCTGGCCGACGTGAAAATATCGAATCCGCCACCAGCATGAGCCGCAGCTGGTGTGTTACGTGCTTGCACCGACTCGCGCGCAGTGGCATACCTGCCTCGCTCGGAAATGAGTTCACGTGTCTACTTATTAGAAAGTCGAGCCATGGTCGCCGACGGTTGCACCGCACTCGTCGCCGATGACCTCGTACTGATGAAGGGTAGCTTGGGTTCGGTGCGCGCGTGGCTTGCCCAAGTGCGCCGACCTGCCGCACGGACAGCCGCGATGCGGCCTTCATGCAACAAGACACGTGCATGCGTGTGCGTGTGTATGTCCAAACTGCGGGCCCCGTCACTTCTCCTTTGCCACCGCCGCGCGCGCGCGTCGGCTGACCTCATCCAAGTGAGTGTGTGTGTGTGTGTCTGTCTGTCTCTGTCTCTCTGTCTCTCTGTCTCTCTGTCTCTCTGTCTGTCTGTCTGTCTGCCTGCCTGCCTGTCTGTCTGTATGTCTGTCTGTCTGTCTGTCTGTCTGTCTGTCTGTCTGTCTGTCTGTCTGTCTGTCTGTCTGTCTGTCTGTCTGTCTGTCTGTCTGTGTGCGTGTGTCCGTGCGTGCGTGTGTGCATGTGTGTGCGTGTGTATGTGTGCGTGTGTGTGAGTGCGCGTGCGTGCGTGAGTGCGTGCGTGCATGCGTGCATACGGGCGCGCGTGGGTGTGTGCGTGTATGTGTAATGTACGGAGCCGAACCTTATACACCGACGGTTCTTCTGGCCCTGCACTGAAACTTGCACAGAAAAGCGGGCCCTGGTGTATACGGGATCCTGGTGTACATGTTTCGATGGTTCCCCGGGAAAGCGGGGAAACAGCATACACCCTGCGAAATGCTTAAGAAATCATGGGTTAAGAAATTCATAGTCTCAGAACTTGAATAAAAACCCAACGTTTCCAATAAAATCTTAAGATTTACATTGAAACGTTAAGAATTATCGAGACTCGGCCCGAAAACTTGAGTTTTCTTAAGCATCGCCTAAGGTGTACACCACACCATCCCGACGTCGTTCCCGACCCTCCAGAAGTCCCAGGATTGAAACACACACCGCCAGTGTAATGCATATGTTCCGGTTTCCGAGAACAAGTAAGCGCGTGTGTGTGTGTGTGTGTTGTTCGTCGGCCTTCGGCCGCACCCGAAGGAGGAGGAGGAGGAGGAGGAGGAGGAACCTGGCACGCCCTGCTGCTTCTGGGCCGGGCTCCGGCGCTCTGCCCTCCTCGGCCGGTCGCCGGACTTCGCCGCTCTGCTGCACGGGTGGCCGCGACGCCAAGAAGTGAACGTGTGTGTGCGTGTGTGTGTGCGTGTGTTGCTTTATGCGTGTTTTTGTGTGTCGGGCCCCTTGTTCCTTTCTCAATGTTCTGTTCCTTGCGGGGTGCCCATCAAAACTCCCAGTCGAGGCCAACACACGTGCATCCACCCTCCAGGTCTTTCCGCCTTCGGAAATTCCGAATGTCAATGAAACTGGAAGTGATTCAGACATGGCCATTTTGAGCGACGAAGACAAGCGGGTCTCACGCGAGAAGACATGGCGACCTTACGCCGCGGCTTACGCGAGCCGCCAGCGTGGCACACCGCGTGGAGACGCGGGCGCTTACGCGCGGCCTAATGCGGCAAGCTTGCGCGCGAATGTCGGCGTTGTCGACCCCGTTCTCTTCCGTCGCCCATTTGGGTCACACTTGTTTTCCCGAATATTCCAAGCTTGCCGGGCCAAGATGTCTGAAGCTGGGCTCCGGGTCGGAGGGGTGTCGCACGATTACCGCAATTGCAGGTTCTTCGTCTGCGCGGTGCGTCTGGCAGCATCTTGCGCCCGTTGGGGGCCGTGCGCGCGGGGCTACAGAGAGTATCCCGACTGGGGGGAGCGCCCTCCCCGTGGTGGACATCTCACGGGGGCGTCCAGGGCGACCCGCTTTCCACGATCGGCCTCGCGGCGATGGTCCGTTGCATCCTCGAGAGGTCCCAAAAAGACACGCGCCGGGAGCAGCAGTCAGGGCATGTGCGGACGGCGCCAGTGCCACGGCCACGGGGGGCACCGCGGACAGCGTGGCCGACAGCGTACGACGGGCGCACGGAATCGTGAAGAGGTGCGCGGATATGGGCGGCGGGGAGATGAACGACACGAAGACCTTCACGTCCGGGAGCGAGTGCACGCGGGGTGTCCTGGAGCCGACATTCATCAAGATCTTGCCGGCGCTTGACGCTTGGGCGCTTCTCGGACGATGCGCAGAAATCTGCGGGAACCTGATGGCGTCTGGGAGAGTTCGGAAGGATCTGGAAGAATCTGCACGGAGGGTCAGAGCGCCACCGAACTCGAGACGCAGCGACTGCAAACACAGAAGGGGACCATCGCCAAGGTGCGCAACGTGTCCTACCATTGGAGGCGCCGAGCTTTCATGCTTCTTGCCACACGGTCCCCAGGCTACGTTTGGACATGGCGTCGGCCAATTGGGCCTGGAAGTTGAGGAACTCAAAAAGGCCTTCACAACTATCATGCGGAGGCTGTGGAAGACGCACACGTACTCGTGCAGCCCGTCGCTCAGCTTCTGCCTTTTGGCGCCGCCACAGCTCGACCCCGAGTTCGGGTACAACTACGACGCCCTGCGCACCATGCACCTGGCGCTGACAAAACCCGGGCATACGCGCGAAGGGCAGGGAGTTGTACCAGAAACCAGCAGTGGCAGCGCGGCATGGCCCGGTCATGCGGCTACGGTGCCTCAGCTGATTGGCGGTGTACGGCGGCGCAGTCGAGGAGCTGGTGGCCGGGGTCGACAACCAGGGGGAGTGGGAACACAAGCTGAGGGAGTCCTGGCGAAGCACTACGCAGGCGCCGCTCACATCGACCGAGAGCGCACGATGAACTTGTACAACAGGCTGCAGAGGAGGGCCAACGAGGAGGACGTGAGCGGGGACCAGGACGACGATGAGCAAGCAGGCGCGGCTGGTGTCCTCGAAGCGAGGAAGCAACTCGGCGTCTTGCGGCTTGTTCTGGCCGGCGGGCTCATGACCTCCGAGCGCAATGCCAGGCACCGCGGGGACGGCGGCCACTCGAAGTGCAGGTGCGGGGCAGAGGAGGATGTTCTGCACGTCACGTGGCACTGTGGCGAATACGCTGGACGGCGGCGCGAGGCCCTCAAGGTGCTCCCGAGGGACATCATGCTGACGCCCATGTGCGTGCTGTACGCCGCAATCATCCCGCGGTCGTCGCAGCTCACAGTCTCGCAGGTGGTCGCCTTGCAGAGCATGTTCGTCGACATCTGGACCCAGCACATCCAGAGATACCACGAAGGTGCCCGCTTCGCGGATGGCCCCGAGAGCGGGCCGAGAGGCCTAATCATGGAAAACGGCCATGCGCTCGCACCTCGCAAGGACGCCCAGGGCGTGTGGTCGAAGATCACGGGGCGCCCGCGCTAGCAGGCAGCGCTAACCCCCCGAAAGATGGCTGACCAAGGAGGGCTACAACCAGGCCGCCTCCGGGATGGGCCGACTGGAGAAGGAGCCGAATGCCAGGTACAACGTCGGCCGACACGAGCTCCGCTGGAACCGCAAGACGGGTAAAACCATCCGGGGGGAGGAACGGGGCCTCATCACATGTCAGCGGTGCCGTCGGACGTGGCGATGGAAGGGCCGAGTGAACAACCTGCCACGGGTGACAGCGTGCAGAGTCCCTGGGGAGACGCAGCAGCAGCCGCCAGCAGCCGCGTCGTCCGGCGGAGGCGTGCAGGGAGCCGCGGCACAAGCTCCACTAGCAGAGCCGGCGGTACCAGCGCCAAAAGCGGCCGGGCGAGGCCGCACAGGAGGCCGAGGAGGAGGAGGAGGGAGAGCCAGGCCAGCCCCCAGCACAGCCGCAGGCAGGGGAGGGGGAGGAGGAGCTGAAGGAGGACAGCAGGCCGAACCAGCACCCGCAGCCGCAGCGCCAGCACCAGCACCAGCACCAGCGCCAGCACCAACGCCAGCACCACAGGCCAAGCCAACACCAGCGACAGCACCAGCGTCCAGATCGGCAGGGAGAGGAGACACAGGAGGAAGAGAAGGAGGAGGAGGAGGAGGAGGAGGAGGAGGAGGAGGAGGATACAACGCTGGCTGGCGGACGCCGCGCTCCACGGTCAAGCCGAAGGCACCAGGCGTGCACGGGCGAAGGGGCAGCCCGAGCGGCCACCTGGGGTGCCAAGAAAGACGGTGGCCCCCACCCGAGAGACAGGATCTCGGAGCCCCGCAAGCTCCAAATAAAGAGGACAGGGGAAACAAGAGGATGAAGGTCCGCGGGGAGCACACCAGCAAGGGTGCTCCACTCTCGCGACCCAAATCCCCGTCAGTACGTTTCTGGGTCGGCAACATGTAATGGACGAGGCGCAGGGATCCTGCGAGAATCGTGTCTGCCCTCGTCCGCTTTCGGTTCCGAAGGGCCCGTTCCGAAAGCCGATATGTAGGGTCGGTGGACGGACATCCTATCAACAAATGTCCTGCCGTGCCAGTGGTGAAAAATCCACAGGAGACACAAAGGCAAACGTGCCCCGAGGAAACCCAGAGACGATGCCCCCTGGCCGCGGACGCGGGAACGGGCCCCGTTTCTGGCATGGCACGGTCAAGCACAACTGTGGCGGCCATGGTAGGCCTATCCCTGCGATGGCCGCCAGTCTTCCTACGCGTATCAGGGCGAAACGCGGGGCCCTCGCGATCTGGAATAGCGAGATCCCTGATCGCAAGGCCTCTGTCCCTGGAGGCGCCATCCCTAACCGAGACCATCGGCTCGAAGCTGACCCGAGGACGCACGTGGCGCTCGGGCCCGCAACTCGGTGCGAGGCCGCGCCGGCGTCGCCTACCAGGGGAGAACGGCGCCGCCTCCCAGGGTCTGAGAGCCCCTTCCCGAGGCAGAGGAGGACCGATCGAGTCGGAACCCAGCCGAGGGGGGCGGGCAGTTCCGCCGCCAGCAGCGGAAGAGGAGATGGAGGGAGATGGAGGGAGGAGAGGAGATGGAGGGAGATGGAGATGGAGGGAGGCTGAGCAGCAGGAGGAAGAGGAGATGGAGGGAGGCCGCGCCCTTGCCTCTGCCGCGGCCGCCGGCCGAGGAGGGGCGTGGAGGAGGAGGCGGCGGGGAACCCGCCGGGAGGGGAGGACGAACGCCAGCACCCAGCGGCGGAGGGAGGCAGAGGAGGAGGGACACGGCGCCCAGCATCAGCTGAGAAATTCTCCTCCTCCTCCTCCTCCTCCTCTCTCCTCCCTCCTCCTCCTCCTCCTCCAAGGAGGAAAACAAAAGACAAGTGGAGGAGAAGGGGCAGCAGCAGCAACGTCATCACCACCCACAGCGGCAACAGCAGCAGCTCGGCGGCGGGGGCGGCATCCTCCGAAAGGCGAAGGGTCGGTGGTGTTCGGTGGTGGGCTCCCACGCTGCGGGCCTGCTTGCCCATCCAAGCATCGACTTGCCGGACCAAGGTGTCTTTAAGAGGGCATAGGTGGGGCCCAATAGGAACGAACAGGGACCCAAGATGGTTAGAGAAAGCCTTGAATGGGGCACCCAATGTGGCCCCAAGGAGGCTCAAACCAAAAACCAGGCTCCCAGGCGATCCCAAAGAAGAGACTCCCAACGCGGCCCACGGGAGGCCACGAAGCCGCCAAGATGGCCTACGAGGCCCCCGAGGTGGACCAGGATAACTCCAAGATCGTCCTCGAGGCCCCTCAGATCGTCCTCGAGGCTCCCAAGACAGCCCCATCTACTTTTCTCCCTGCGCCGCCAAACCCGAAGACTTGGCCCAAGAAGCCAAACACATGACGAACCCTGGTCACCGAATGTCCCCTCCGCAGCGGGTGGAGGAGCACGCGAGCCAATAGGTTGGCCAATGTTGGGCCCAACGGTTGGCCGCACAAGCACTGGCAACAAAACCCTGGGGCTGCGGTGGTCCGCCGGCAGCGTCTTCAACAATTAGCTTGCGGCGCATAACTTACCGCAATCTTGCCATTGCGATCTCGGGAAAGAAACCAGACCAAGGCAAAAACTCTGCCGTGCAGAGTACGCAGAATGGCCAGTCAAACGAGGAGAGGATGAATGTGTAACCACAGTTTGTTGGGCGTGGCCTAGCCTGGCAAGCCACAGGCACGTCAACCAAATATGCGCTGGTGCTCAGTTTGTATCTGCCGTCGTGCCCGTGCTTGAGTGGACGATCGACGATGTCGCTATGGACCTGCTTCTGACCTGGATGTGGTCTCGGTTTGCCCATTCCAAGCCGAACCGAGAGCAGATAGCATCGCCAATAGTTTGGTCGGCGACTGCTTATACTCAAGCAGATGGACTCCGAAACACAGAATCACACATGCAGTGGGTGTCTCAGTACGTAATGCGTGTCTGCCGTGGCTGGTGCAACGCGGGAGAAGGACCGAGTGACTGACTGACTGACCGACTGACGCGCCCTAACACAGCGAGATCCCCACAGTAGACTAAAGTCTTGCAAGTCCGAAGGCTAATGCGACCCTTCTCGAACACGGACATTGATTAGCGACAGCATGTCCTCAACTAAAGCCCACAAGGTCTTGGGGTCACGGGTGGCCTGAGGGTTGAACCTTGCGGTCCACCCTGTTTGGTCCCACCTGTTTACATGACCCCGAGACGACATCGTGAAGGTCTTTGAGGAGGTGGGGGCTCGGCAATCCCAAGTCCTCCTGGCCGGGGTGACCAATCATGACCCTGCCCGCCTCCCCGACCCCGGATCCGATTCCAGCTCCCGCCTTTTCGACTCCAGCTCACGATCTTGATTATTTATGTTGGCGGAGTGGTTGAAGGTATTCTGCAGGTTCCGACTCCGATGGGCCCGACTTGCTGCGACGCGAGAGCCGGACATCCACGACCTCTGGCAAACAGTCCGCAGACAGGGGGGTCTGACAGCAAACATGTTTGAAGCGAACGATGATTTACACTAACACAGGACAGCACTTCATGGAGCAATTTGGAACAAGCGTTCCTACGCCACACACACACAGCACTGACCACAAGTTCCACATCTGCAACTGAGGGCCCCGGCCCGCCCGCGCCGGCCTTCCAGGCCCCGCCTCCCCGTCGACGCTAGTCGACGCTAACCAACACCAAATCGGCAGTATCTCATCGACTCCCAGACTCTAATCGACGCTAGTCGACGCTAAAGCCAGAATTGCGAGGGTACGCAGAGCTCCCATGATTTGCTACCGAATGAGATGGTCTGGGCATTCCGCGGCCACACGAGGACTAAAAGTATAGCGCAGTGCAGGTCGAGGTGAGATGCCCTGAACACTCCGCGGCCACGCGAGACCTCCCTCGCCTGCCCCACATAAAAGTATAGCGCCGTGCTGGTCGAGGTCAGGTGCCCTGGGCACTCCGCGGGCGCACAAAGACATCCTATGCGCACTTGTCTGGGTGCTCCGCGGCCACACGAGACTTCCCTCGCCTGCCCCACATAAAAATACAGCGCCGTGCTGGTCGAGGTCAGGTGCCCTGGGCACTCCGCGGGCGCACAAGGACATCCTCTGCCCACCCAAGGAATCACACCGTGCATCCTCCATGATGTCATAGTGCGGCCAAGCGAATCAAACAACCCATCGGGCGCCCGGGTCGCTGGCTGCGGCCTGGCGGCATCGGCGGCGAAGGCGACACGCCGGGATTAGACGTCGACGTCGACATCGCCAACTTCCTGGTAGGGGGCTGCGACCGCCCCCCTGGGCATTTCTTGATCGCTTGGTCGCATTCGATTCTTGACCACCCCGATGCCCCGTCGTCCCTCCTTCTTTTTGGGCATCGAGCCGACCGAGCCCGCGGCTCGAGAAAAACTGTCGTCTGTGAAAGTAAGAGGCCTGCGCTATACAGCAAGCCACCTCGGAGAAGCAAACTGGCCGAAGCACTAGATCTGCCGTGCAGGGTATGCTGGAAGACCAGGCAGTCAGTAGCAGGAATAACAAATAATGAGAAGAAGAAGAAGAAGAAGAAGAAGAAGAAAAAGAAGAAGAAGAGGAGAAGCGGAAGCGGAAGCGGAGAGGAGCCCAGATGTGCATCCCCAACAAAGCACTTCCCTTCTTCGCGCCGCCAGCTCTTAATAATGACGAGCCACTTGGTCTGTGTGTGTGTGAACTGCCGATGGGTCCCCATCAAAACTTCTAGCTGTCGTGTGAGAACGAAGCATGCCACATCACCTCTGAAGCATAGAAAGGCATAAACATAAACTTTCGGAGGACCGCGTGGATTCTTGGATCGGCGCTGAACCCCCCTCTCTGGCGCGCGGAGCGCTGGCCAGGGGCAGCGCCGGAGACGCCGACAGGCAAGGGCGGCGCTGATCCGGGAAATCCGCTCGAACAGTTTATGGTTGTGCCGATTTGTTATTCGAACCTTGTTCTCGTCGCCCAGAATGTGCAAGCAATCCCCAGACGTTGCGCAGGAGATCTTCATCGTGCAGTCGTGGGATGTGGTCAGCAACCACAGGCCGTCCGACGAAAAAGCAGCGGACAGCACCCAGTCCCCGTGGCACTCCAGAGTGCGCAGGCAGTCCCCCGACCCAGCAGGCCAGATCTTGGCGGTGCCGTCCGCCGATGCAGTGAGCATGCGCTGGCCGTCTGGCGAGTAGACCGCAGACATTACCGCATCCCCGTGGTCATCTAGGGTGCGCAGGCAGTCGCCAGATGCAGCGGAGAACACCTTCGCGGTACCATCGCCAGATGCGGTCAGGATCTCGCGCCCGTCGGGCGAGAACCTGGCGGTCCACACCGAGTCGTTGTGGGCCGACAGGATGCGCAGGCGCTCTCCAGAGATAGCGGACCAGAGCACGGCCGTGTGATCGTGGGACGCCGTGAGCACAGCCTGACCGTCGCCGGAGAACGAGGCCGACAGGACCCAGTCCTCTGGGGAAACGCAAATAGAGAACCTCCTAGACGGGGTCGGAGCAGATGGTGTTGCGGATCGCGCCACATCGTCGATGTACCGGCGACGTCGGCGATGCATCGGCGCCGTCGGCGTGAAGAAAATCGGGTTCCATATCGAGCCGCATCGCCGATGTATCAACGATGCGGCGCGACCCTCCGACCCCATCTGCTCGGACCCCCTCTGGGACGCCTCAAGCACTTGCAGCAAAGGTACTGATCACGCTACTCCCTGGACCTCTCCCGGGATGCGTTCTGACCAGCACTTCGAGGCGAAACCATGGCGACGAGGGCCTCCCCTGAGAGGCCCGAACAGGAAGCAACGAAGGCAGGCCAGCGGTATCGGCACTTTTGCCTCCCCTGCGTCCTCGTGGCCCGCCAGCGTGAGCAGGCACGCCCCAAACTCGGCGCACCAGACCCTGGCAGTGCGATCCTCCGAGGCGGTGACCACCCGCCGGCCGTCGGGGGAGAACTCCGCGGACAGCACAGCCTCCGCGTGGCCCTCGAGGGTGAGGCGGCACTCGCCGGAGGCGGCGGACCAGAGCTTGGCCGTGCCGTCGTCGGACGCGGTGAGGACAGTCTCGCCTCACGAGCGACGGACATGTACGTAGCACCCCGCAGTTGCGGATACGAGTGAGGGGGCGGCGGGGACGTCGGCAGTCGGCGAGGCTCTGAAAAGGACGGGCGCAGGCGTCCAAATCTTGCAAGTTATACAACGAGCTCGCCGCAGGCACCGCTGTTCTTATGAAAAATGGGTGGGTCACGGGGTGGGTCGCGGGCGGGTCGCGGGCGAGGCGGGCAGGTCGCGGGCAGGTCGCGGGGTGGGTCGAGGGTGGGTCGCGGGTGTCGCGGGCGGGTCGCGGGGCGGGTCGCGGGGCGGGTCGCGGGGGAGACAACGACAACAAACGACAACAGCAAGAAGAAGTAACAACAGCAACACCACCAACAACACGATCACCAAAAACCCAACAAAAAACGATAACAAACACAACAACAGCAGCACCAATCATTTAAAGACTGTTCGCTCTTGTCTGATGTCACTCAACGTGTTCTTATGTGTTCTTCGTCTTCGGTCGTACTCCTTTTGGGGGTATGTCTTTCTTCCCTGCAAGCCGGACCCCGACAAGCGGCAGGGCAGACGCGGACCGTCGGCCTGGCCAGCGGCAGCGCAGATCGGCGGCAGCCCAACGCCAAGAGGGACGCACAGGTGACCGACCACGACGACGATGACGACGATGACGGCGACGGCGACGACGACGAGGGAAAGCGAGAGCGAAGGCGAAAACGACAACGGGGCCACGAAGGGCAGGAAGGGGGCCACGAAGGGCGACAATGGGGTCACGATAAGCATGCGTACGGGGCCACGAAGGGCGCGAACGAGCGGGGGCCACGAAGGGCAGATAATGCGGGGCCACAAAGTGCAACGACGGGGCCGCTGAAGGTAGCAACGGGGCCACGTAGGACAGCGAGGGGGCCGCAAAGGGCGACAGCGGGGCCACAAAGGGCAACACCAAACAACAACAGCAGCAACAACAGCAACAATCGTCTTAAGACTGTTCGCTTTTGTCTGCTCGAATGTCGTTCAACGTATATTCCCCAACCCTTTTTACACGCCCTCTTCGTCTTCGATCGTACCCTGTTTAGGGGGTGTATATTTTTCTTCCCTGCAGGCCGGGCCCCGGCAAGCGGCGGGGCGGCCGCGGACCGTCGGCCTGGCCAGCGGCAGCGCTGACGGGCGGGAGCCCGACCCCAAGAGGGACGGACAGGGGACCGATTACGACGACGATGACGACGACGACGACGACGACGACGACGATGACGGCGGCGGCGACGACGACGACGACGACGAAAGCGACAGCGAGGGCGAGAGCGACAGCGGGGCCACGAAGGGCAGGAGGAAGGCCACGAAAGGCGACAGCGGGGCCACGAAGAGCATGCGTATGGGGCCACGACGGGCGCGAACGAGCGGGGGCCACGAAGGGCAGATAATGCGGGGCCACAAAGTGCAACGACGGGGCCGCTGAAGGTAGCAACGGGGCCACGTAGGACAGCGAGGGGGCCGCAAAGGGCGACAGCGGGGCCACAAAGGGCATACGTAGATTGGGCCACGACGTGCGCGAACGAGCGGGGGCCACGAAGGGCATAAGTAGATTGGGCCGCAAAGGGCACGGACGGGGCCACTGAAGGCCCCAACGGGGCCACGAAAGGCAGCGAGCGGGCCACGAAGGGCGACAGCGGGGCCACGAAGCGCATGCATATCGGGCCACGACTGGCGCAAACGAGCAGGGGACACGAGGGGTATACATACACGGGGTCACGAAGTGCAGCGAGGCGGCCGCGAAGGACTGCCACGAGGCCACGAAGGGCAGCGAGGGGGGCCACGAAGGGGCGCAACGGGGCCACGAAGAGCAGCGAGGGGGCCACGAAGGGCTGCAACGGGGCCACGAAGGGCAGCGAGGGGGCTGAGACGGGCTGCATCAGGTCCACGAAGGGCAGCGAGGGGGCCAAGAAGGGCTGCAACAGGGCCATGAAGGGCAGCGAGTGGGCCACGAAGGGCTGCAAGGGGGACGCGAAACGCAGCGAGGGGGCCAAGAAGGGCTGCAAGGGGGACGCGAAGGGCAGAGAGGGGGCCACGAAGGGCTGCAACGGGGCCACGAAGGGCAGCGAGGGGGCCGCGAAGGGCTGCAACGGGCCCACGAAGGGCAGCGAGGGGGCCACGAAGGGCTGCAACGGGTCCACGAAAGGCAGCGAGATCCCGATTCATACATAAGCTGTGAGGGAACCCTACGCGTGAGCGACTCCTGGGTGCCTGAGTGTCGGGAGCGCGGCGCCTGAGAAAAGTCTTGGCATTCCAACGTAAGAACGCGATTCTTGAGTGAATTACATGCAAGTCCCCAGCGAGAGCGCGACTCCAGAGCGCCGAGAGAGCGAGTGCTGAATAAATTGTAAGGACAACACAAAAGAGAACGCGATTCATTAGTAAAGTGCGAGGACGTGTCAGGCGGGAGCGGGGGTTTTGGCTAAATTGTGAAGGAATATTTGGCGGGAGCCGTTGTTGTTGTAATCCGGGGGCCAGCAACCCAGTTTGAGCCCAATAAGTCTCCCTGATAAAAAAAACAGGGCGCGAACCCCGAGGGGAGCACTTCAATTGAAAAAACACAACGGTCACTGGAGGGGGGGTCAACAACAATTATTCTCCAGTAGTGAGAATGCAACAACAACAACAGCAAGAACAACAGCATCAACAACATCCACAACCACAACAAAGAAGCAACACCAACAACAGCAACAACAACAGCAACAACAACAGCAACAACAACAGCAGCAACAACCACCACCACAGCAAACAACAACAGCAACAACAGCAGCAACAATCATCTTAAGACTGTTCGCTCGTGTATTTCAAAAATCCTTTTTATCCGCCCTCTTCGTCTTCGATCGTACCCTTTTGGGGGTATATTTTTCTTCCCTGCGGGCCCCGGCAAGCGGCGGGGCGGCCGCGGACCGTCGGTCTGGCCAGCGGCAGCGCTGATCGGCGGGAACACGACCCCAAGAGGGACGGACAGAGGACCGACCACGACGATGACGACGACGACGACGAGGACGACGACGACGACGACGACGAGAGAAAGCGAGAGCGACAGCGGGGCCACGAAGGGCAGGAGGAAGGCCACGAAGACACCGGGGCCACGAAGGGCATGCGTATGGGGCCACGAAGGGCGCGAACGAGCGGGGGCCACGAAGGGCAGACAATGCGGGGCCACAAAGTGCAACGACGGGGCCGCTGAAGGTAGCAACGGGGCCACGTAGGACAGCGAGGGGGCCACAAAGGGCGACAGCAGGGCCACAAAGGACATGCATATGAGGCCACGAAGGGCGCGAACGAGCGGGGGCCACGAAGGGCATACGTAGATTGGGCCGCAAAGGGCACCGACGGGGCCACTGAAGGCAGCAACGGGGACACAAAGGGCAGCGAGGGGGCCACGAAGGGCGACAGCGGGACTACGAAGCGCGTGCATATGGGGCCACGAAGGGCGCGAACGAGCGGGGGCCACGAAGGGCATACGTAGATTGGGCCACGAAGGGCAGCAAGGCGGCCACGAAGGGCTGCAACGGGGCCACGAAGGGCAGCGAGGGGGCCAAGAAGTTGCGCAAAGGGGCCACGAAGGGCAGCGAGGGGGCCAAGAAGGGCTGCAAGGGGGAAGCGAATGGCAGCAAGGGGGCCACGAAGGGCTGCAACGGGTCCACGAAGGGCAGCAAGGGGGCCAAGAAGGGCTGCAACATGCCCACGAAGGGCAGCGAGGGGGCCAAGAAGGGCTGCAACAGGGCCACGAAGGGCAGCGAGGGGGCCACGAAGGGTAGCGAGGGGTCCACGAAGGGCAGCTAGGGGGCCAAGAAGGGCATACATGTATGGGGTCTCGAAGGGCAGCGAGGGGGCCACGAAGGGCTGCAACGGGTCCACGAAGGGCAGCGAGACCCCGATTCCTAAGTAAGCTGTGAGGGAATCCTAAGCGTGAGCGCGACTCCTGGGTGCCTGAGTGTCAGGAGCGCGGCGCTGGACTAAGTTGCGGGGAGTTCCAACGCAAGGGCGCGATTCTTGGGTGAATTGCAAGTCTCCAGCGACAGCGCGGCTCCACAGCGCCGAGAGAGCGAGTGCTAAATTGTAAGGAGGTCTCAGGCGGGAGCCGATGTTGTCGAGTTTGAGCCGAGTTACCTTCCATGATAAATAAACAGGGTGCGAGCCCCGGGGGAAGCACTTCAATTGAAAAACATAGTGGTCACCATGGGGAAATCAACAATACTTATTGTTCAGTAGTGAGAGTTCAACAGCACCAGAACCAGCATCAGCACCAGAACCAGCAGCAGCAGTAACAACAACTACAGCCAACAACAACAACAATAACAACAGCAACAACGACACCAACAACAACAGCAGCAACAACACCAGCACCACCACCACCACCAACAACAACAATCACTTTAAGACTGTTCGCTCCTATCTGCTCCCGTGCCAACGAATACGTATATCCCAAATCCTCGGTACCCGCCCTCGTCGTCTTCGATCGTACCTCCTTCGGGGCATATTTGCCTTACCTGCCACGTGCATTCAGTGCAGCCCCTAAAACAAGGGAAGAGAAGACGGTTGGAAGGAGGAGGGAGAAGAATGGAGCACGAGAGAAATTAGCAGGATGGGGGCAAGGAGCAGAAAACATGTTGTAGAACCAGACGGGCAGATCGGGTGGGCGAAGGCGGGCCCAGGCGACCAGGTCGAGCAGGCGCGTTGCTGAAGCGTCGGTTCGGCATGAAGCGCGAGGAAGTCTCGAGCGATAGACCGATTCCCAAGTAAATCGTGGGAAAAGCCACAGCGAGAGCGTGATTCCTGAGCGCCGAGGGCGCATCGTCTGAATAGATTGCGAACAAGTCCCACGCGAGAGCGCGATGCGTACATGAATTGTGAGGACGTCTCGCGCGAGAGCGCGACTTGGGAATACATTGTGTCGAAATATTAGGCGGGAGACGATGTTGTTGTAAACCGGGGGCCAGGGGCCCAGTTTGAGCCCCGTGACTTCCCCTGATAAAAACAAAACGGCCTGCGAGCCCTGGGGGGAATTGAAAAAACACGGTTGGTCACGGGAGGGGGGGATCCACAATGCTTTTTCTGCAGTGGTGAGACTTCAACCATCCGCGCCGCAGAACCTCACTCCAGCCACGCGCCCAGGGACAGTGAAGGACCGTCTGGCGCCCTCACTCTGATCTGTAGCCACGCCCCCGCGGCATGGGCTCGCGCGATGGACCTGGATACGCGGCGGCAGGGACGCGTTTGCGCGCGGGGCACCCGCGACAAGCGCGCCCCGTCTCCGCGGGGTCGCGGCCCGGGGGCCCGACCCGCGGGGCCGTGGCTATGCGGCCACGTTTTCTCCGCCCACGGTCGCCGTCGGGCGAGAACTCCGCGCGCAGGAGGCATCCCTTGCTGTGCTCCAGGGTGCGCTGGCACGTCCAGCCCCCGGACGGGGCGGCGGCCCAGATCTTCGCCTCGCCGCTCTGGCACGCGGACACCACACGCGTTCGCACGCGCACGACGCTCAGGACCGCACCGCCGTCGGCCCCGATGTCGGCGAGGGTCAGGCCTCCGCGCAGCTCCGTCGGCCCCAGGAAGACGCGCTTCCTGCAGGCGGCGAGGGCGCCCTCGTCGGCGATGGCCGCCAGGACGTCGGGCAACTGCCACGCAGGGCTTGCGTTCAGTGTCTTCAGCCGGCTGCCGGCGAGAGTGACGACATCTAGGGGGATCCGGGCCGCGCAAGCGCTCCCAATGCACATGGACACAAACCGACTGGCGTGCAGCTTGCTCGAGACTCCCTTGAGCTTGAGCCTAGATGGCTGCGGGGATCTGGTGCACTGCCCGTCCAGGGCACGCAATGGCGTCGCCTTCGAAGGATGCAGCGGGGGAGGAGGGAACAGCGGAGATCAACGCCCCCTTGACGGGGACTCCACCGTCGGGCCTTCTGGCCAGCGACCTGGCGGGCCCAGCCCTTCCCGTTGCCCTCAACGCTGCGATGCCCGAGAGAAGCCCTAAAACGGCAACCGTCGCCGGGTTTCCCAAGTGCGGCAGGTTCGTGTCTTGGCGACCCCGCCGTTGGACTCTGGCACCGCACGGATCGTTCAACCTTGAACGATTATGGGACACTGGCGGCAAAAAACATAAAACATGTAGTTTTGGAGGTGTGCGCGGATTCCTGGGATCCGCGCTGGACTCCCCTCCCTGGCGCGCGGAGCGCGCCAGGGGCGGCGCCGGAGGCGTCGCCAGGGGGCTCCAGCGCCGATCCGAGGCATCCGCGCGGACCTCCAAAAGGCTACAGTCGGACTTGATTGCACAGTACACGCGCGAGGACCCAAGACCCTTCCGAGGACCACGTTGCCATAGGAATGCAGGAGGCATGGGTCGCGAGACGCAGGAAACAAGAGTACCCTCTGTTTAGACAGGGTCGACCCACACATCAGGGCCAACTGCATGTGTCTGTCATTGATCGTTCCCCTCGGGCGGGCGGTAGTGGGGGGTGACCCACATGAAAGGTGAAGAAAAAAGACACAGAAGGGGCCCTTGCCCACTTTGGGCACCAGCAGACTCCAAAAGGGGCCCTGAAGGGCCCCTGCAAGGCTCTTTTGTTCAGCCCCCCCACTTGGGTCGACCCCCGCTGCCGGCCGCCCGATCCCCGATGGAGCGCCCGCACCGGGGCCGCCGCTGCGCCGGCATGGCAGGAGCCTGCCGTGCCCGTCCGCGAAAATATACACCCCCTGCGCGCGCCGCCGAAGGGCGTGCGACGCAGGGCTCGAGCTGAAGAGTGCTCTTCGCTCTCGCTCTGAGTTTCCTACTCCTTCCTCCTGCCTTCCTTCTGCAGAGGCCTCCCACAGGGGCGATTTCGGAAATCTGGGACCTCAAACTGTTTTTTCATCTCTTGGGGGCGCATTCTTTACTTCCGCCGCCTTCCGCCGAGCTTCCACCATTCCGCCGGCGCAGGCGTCCTCGTTTTACTTCCGCCGGCCTTCCGCCGCCCTTCCGCAGCCTTCCGCGGCGGAAGAGATGACAACTCTTTCTACCCTCGAAAGCTAGGCCCTTCTTGGAACCCCTCACGAAGGGCACGAGCAGATGGGGTCTGGAGATCACGCCGCATCACCAATGCATCACCGATGCATCGGTGACACACTGGCAGCGTCGGCGATGCATCGGCGACGTCGGCGCGGAGACGATCGGGCTCCACATCGAGCCTCAAGTCGGGCGTGCCCTCCTACAGGCGGATTTTGGGCGAAACTTCAAAGATAATCAAAACGTGCCCCCCCAAAGAACCAAAAATTGTCGAACAATCGTCCCCCGTCTATTTTTGCTTTATGTTTGATGAGTGTTCCCCCTGCAGACGGACACGCCCGACTTACCACTGGCAGCGTCGGCGATGCATCGGCGACGTCGGCGCGGAGACGATCGGGCTCCACATCGAACCCTGGGCCCCCTCCTCGGGAACGCTCCGGCGGCCCCCGGCGGCCCCAGGTCGCTCGTGTTCCGGGCGGGCGCGGGGAGCCCGCCACGCGCGCGCGCGAGCGCGCCAGGGCATGGGGGCGGATCTCTCTCTCGTCGGGGTGGGGGGGAGGAGGATTGGATTTGACACGTCGCATCGCAGAGGCTAGGGGCTAGGACTAGCAGCGCAAAGGGCAAGGCTCCAGAGAGCCCAACCCCAGAAGGAAGGGCTCCCCAGAGACTAACCCTCCACGCCACCAGTCGAAGCCAAGGAACCACAACAGTCCACTGCGCTGATTAAATCGGCAAGAGGACCAGCTCGTCGAGCGGCACATCCCTTCTCATATGGTTGGGGCGGATGCCTCTGAAGATTCTGCTTTGTTGCTCCTCAGGTGGGCCGAGGAAGGCCCGCTTTTGCAGGCTTTCCAAGGCCCCCAATTCTCACGCCCCCGCTGACACCTCCACAGTCCATACAGTAGAACAGCGTCACTCCATCAGGAGTGCCTGTGACATGAATTTTGTGGCCCTGGGTCTCCTGCACCAGGGCGTTGACCACGGGATCGGAACCGAGGCAGTCCGCAGCAGGCTCGGGCGGGTCGGGAGGAACACGAATCAAGCACCTGCGGCAAGCCCTTTTGCCGCGAATCCATCTGCATTGGTGGCCCTCACCTCCTCAGTCAAGGGGCGCGACCAATAGCCTTCCCAGACAAGAGGAGGAGGAGGAGGAGGAGGAGGAGGAGGAGGAGGAGGAGGAGGAGGAGGAGGACGAGGAGGAGGAGGAGAAGGAGGAGGAGGAGGAGGAGGAGGAGGAGGACCCCCCGGGGAGAGAGCTGCAACTCCTAAGCCAGCCACGCCCAGCACCTCGGCTGCGGCGCCGGCGGAAGCGGCACTGCCTCCGGCATTGGCCTTGCGTCTGGCGGTGGCGCCATCGGCGCCAGCAGTGGCGCCGGCGCCGGCGGCGCGGGAAGCGCCTGCCCTGCCCAGCCTCTGCCTAGGTCTGGTTGGCGCAAGCTGGGACCATAGCAAACGCGCTTTTGCTACACAAGCCAGAAACTTCTCTCAACCGCTGGTCTCCAGGCCAAAATCGCGAGGGTCTGCAATGGGTCATTGCCGCCGCCTTCGCTGAGACATCAGCCAAGTGGTTGCCTTTAGCCTTTAGCGTTGTACCTGTCACTCGAGAAACGCTCAAAGCTGTCAGCATTCAAAATGGCCTTTCACTTTCGTAAGAGCTACTGCATTTCTTTAGGGAGGTGGCTCAAGGCACGTAGAACAGGTCCAGCATGATAAGATCGTCTAGCAGAATCACTTCGAAGGCTTTTATACTAGCAACTACGAGCCCGCGCAGAGCTCGAAAGCCGAGCGCGCGTGCTTACAGCCAGCCAAGAAAGCGGCATGTTCCGCAGCAGGGCTTGTCTGAGGCAAATTGGAACCAACTCTCCAAGACAAAGCAGCGAAGGGCTCCCCGCCATTCTGAAGACACACGCAAGCCCAGCCAGCATGTTGGTGGATTTTGTGACCTTTTTACAGCACGAGCCATCGCGATGGCATACTTTGCCCTTGAACGCTTCCGAGAGTCAAATCAAGGTTTACACAACGGTCTCAAGAGACGCTCAGGAACAAGCTGACAACAAAGCATGAGAGGATTCTTCTTATCTTCGCTGCATATTATCGCAGACGCCCCATCCGTCAAGAAATCATATCTTACAGCCTGCGTCGCAGAACACCAAAAAACGATGATGGAGGTCATCCCGAGGGCGAGGACAAGTGGGGCAGTATACATCTTATACCATGTAGCCCACCTGGGCCAATCTCCACTTGGACCAATAGATTTGCGTGGTAAGCGCCCTCAGCATGGCACGTTCAGGCTGCGACGACACACTGCTTGGAGAGAGAAGCTGCTTGCGCGCTGCGACGTCCAAGGTCCCACCTGGGTGGCCTGACTTCATAGCAGCCTTCGGAGACAACATCTGCATCCAAGCTGCCCGAAGACCACAGGGCACTTTAGCAGGGGAGGTCCCGGTTAGAACTACTTCCTGGCGCAGGTGGTCCTCCCCGACAACGGGGCCGATGAACTTCCAATACGCCCTCTGAAGAGAAACAACTGCCGCCCCAAAAAATCCTTTTCACCACGGGCAGGGCAGGCTGTCTCAGCCGTGGCAACGAGGCTTCAGATCCAGGACTCGTCGTGGCCTTCCAAGCCAGGTTAGTCCTGGTGATCGCGGGTCCCAGCGCCAGGCGACACGCGGGGACCTGGTGGATGAGCAGGGTGAAAGTCCTGGACCTGGATGGACACGCGCTACCTAGGGTCTGCAAGAAGAAAATCTGTGCTGGCGCAACTTCCCGGGCGTCCAACCCCACCACCTCAGCCCCATAGTACCCAGACTGCTGGAGCCCGCCGAGGTACAGCCGCTGCATGTCTGTGCCTCCCTTCCTCACTGCAGCTAATCGTCTCTTGCGGCGCTGGAGCTTAGTGATGCGACTTTTTCTGACAAAACAGTGGCCCATGCCCTGCATCTGGGCTGGCCACCAGTGGGTGAACTCCTAGATTAGCTGCCGAGCGATCTTTAGCAGTGCATCATGCTTACCCATTGCTTTAGCCATGTCCTTGCGAAGTGAGTCAGAGGTGGCTACAACAGCGAACTTGGAGAGAGCAGCTTCACACCTCATCTTGGAAGGCCTCCATGACCTGCTCCGAGTCCTGGTACAGGATCATCCAGCCATCGATGAAGAGATGCAGATCAGCGCCAACCACCCTGCTGCAGAGAGTAGCCACCGGATCCTGCGAGCACACCTGCGCAGAGCACGCGGCGAAGGGAGAGCCTGCCAACGCCCCCTGCGCGTGCAAGGGCCCCAGGGCAGACCCGTCTAGCAGAAAGAACCTCTTAGCCCGATGCACGTTGCACGCTACTGCTGGAATCTGCAAGTCGAAGCCTGTAGCCTCTGCTCTAGTCCAAAGCAAACGAGGTCA
Organism: Prorocentrum cordatum; assembly: GCA_963575745.1. Classification (NCBI taxonomy): domain Eukaryota; class Dinophyceae; order Prorocentrales; family Prorocentraceae; genus Prorocentrum; species Prorocentrum cordatum. The sequence continues at coordinate 274,272 of CAUYUJ010008336.1, forward strand.
CTGTGAACGTATAAACTGTTCATGCCGCACAGCACAACCGAGGCGTGAAAACTCCTGGTTAGTCGAGCTAGCCAATTCACCACGAACATTCTGCACGAAAGCGAATGCCAAGATCGAGGCGCCTTTCTGATGGCAGAGGCTTCTACGTCGATGCGTGCGTTTCCACGAGCTGGCTATAACCTGTCGAAGACTGCCGAACACCCGTTACATTACAGCGACACGCAACGCCCGATGCCACGTAAGTGGACCTGGCCTGGCTTGTGCTTCGGGGTAACACGAGTCACCGCTGCCTGCAAGACCGAGCGGAAGTAACCGCGCTGATCAATGCACCTGAGAAGCCTAGCAACCGAGCTGAACTGCTGATCCGAATGCGTCAGCAAATGTCATCGAATGCATCATTTGCCTGGGGGGCGCCTGAGCTGAAAACCGAACAGGCCCCTTTCCAGAGCTGCTCTAGCCCATCCGCCTCCGCCCTGAGAGTGCGCGCGGGCCCCCCTGTCCACAGGCCCGAGCACTGCAGCGCCTTCCCAGGCTTCCAGGCGACCCTCCCCTTAGTAAACTTGCGCGTCCAAGAGAGACTTCAACTTCTTTGGCTAACTATCCGCTCTATCCAGGGCTTTAGGGAACTCTGGGAATGCGTTGAACTTTCGGCCTTCACTGCGGGCCCCAGGCCCCATCAGGAAAGCCTCGAGAACGCTTCTAACCACTTTCGCGCTCAGGGCCTGCCGGCCCAAGTCCCAAAGCGTCGCTGCCGACAGAAAAAAAGACACATGACAGTGGGCGCCGATCTGAACTCCGAAGGACAGGCTTCCGAGTCTTCCAACGATGTCCAGAGCGCACCGCCCTGGTGGAGACTACCGGCAACCGCGCGGACCCACTTCGCAATCCAACGCAACGGCGCAAGATGCGACTTCCAAGACAGCCTTCAGCTCTCGACACGAATATTCGGAGGGACGCGAACAACCCTAACTCGACGCGCCCTCTAAGAGACTGTCTTCAAGGGGGTCAGTCATGCTGCCAATGGTGTGCTCGAGTTCCATGGCAAGGCTACCGCGCAGCATCCAGCGCAGCTTGGCGAGCCTCGAAACTGGAACGATCAGGGACGCTGCTCAAGTCCCGTACACAACCACGCGCCTCTTCAAGCTTCCAAGCCTGGTCTTCTAGAACCTCCCGAAGGAAAGTCTCTAGAGACGCACCTGAGGGCCTGGCGCGAGAAATACGCTGACACTCGCACAAAAACAAGGATCGCGCGCCGCTCATCCGACCGCACATGCGGAGGCACTGGGCGCCGCGAGGAGATGGAGCGCGTCGTCGACAGACGACGCGGTGACAACGCCAGCAAGCACGTGAGGAAGCACATAGAAATCTACGACAGTCTTCGACCCGGGCTCTATGCAAGCCGGATTCCGAGGCACTGCGGCGCCCATGCAGCTCTAACCAAGAACTCAGATGATTCCTACCTGCGAGCTTGCATGTCCCAATCTCCTGCAACAGACACCGGTAGCTGAACCTGTTCTTGAAGCGTAGCAATGCGTCCAAGAACGCTAACTTCGTGTTCCAGCCTACATTAGCCAGCATGTCAAGCGAAATCAGGCTAGGCTTGGGCAGCCCAGGGATTTTAACCCCGAGAGCACATCTTCTATGCGGCCTTGAAAATTCCATCGGCACAGGACTTGCACCAATGTTGCGACCAGCTCGAATCAAAATTGCAGCGCCACCAGGAGGCAGTCCAGAATCACGAGCAGCAACCTTCGTAAAGAAATCAAGCCAACCACGAGCGGGACACCACTCCATAGCAGAGCGGATTCCTTCAGCATCTTCCAACCGCGTTTCCTGAAGGAGTAAAATTGAGGCCTCAGGAACCTGACAACGACCAGATTCACGGTCATATTTCGTCATGAACGTAGCAAACGAATTAGCGTCACTTTCAGGGCCCACCCTTGGACCGAAGTCTGTCAAATCTCAAAGGAAGACTCTGCCCCTGAAACAGCGACCTCCCCCGCCCGGTGGCTCGGCGGGCGGCTCGATGGCCGGGGCAGCGGCGGGGGCGGCTGGAGGCCTGCCCTTTCCTTGCTCGCCTCTGCCCCGGGGTCCTGCTGACGAAGCTGAACCCGATCCGTGCGGAGCGCTGCGTGTGCACCCACTTGCCAGAAGTACGGGCTGAAATCCTGTGCCGAGAGACTTGGCACGCTGGGGTCTAGTCAAAGTTAACACCTTGCGCGAATGTCTGGACATTATTGGCGACGGGCTTCCATTATGTCGTGGGCGTGGCCGAGATCTTCACCAATTCCCTTTTCATCTCTTCCAGGCATCTCCTCATCCGAATCCAAAACCTCATGGGCTGGACTCCAAGTCACCTTGCTGCTCTTTGGGGTAATCTTGTTTTCGCTCCTTCAGGGCCCTTGGCACCAACAAAATCTTGTTCTTCACTCCTCTCTTTGAATAGCTGGGCGAGAATCCCCTCCAAAGCCGAGGAACCTGCATCCGACTGCTGCTTGCCCTGGGCGGAGAGCGTGGCAAACTCATGCGTCAACGCGCCCTTCCCTCCTGCAGTCCAATGCGGGACGCCCTCCGGCTCCCGATGCTTGGGCTGAATCGTCATGGAAGCTAGCTGGGCGCTTAAGCTGTCCATCTGGGCTTTGGAATCCTTCATCTGAACCGAGGCGGCCACATTTTTGGTGACCATTTCAGCTGCTTGGGTTTCCAAAGCTACAACAAACATTTCCATGGCTGTGTTCACGAGGTTCTTCTGATGTTGGATCTGGGCCGAGAGACTCTGAGCTTTCTGTTCGGGGGTGCGATTATGGAAAACCTTCTCTTTAGCCGACTTTACTGCTTCATGGACTTCTGCAAGACGAGTGTGATTCTGGTCCACTCCCCAACCTTTCAATAAAACTCGACCAGGTGCTGTGCCATCAACAACTCTAGAGATGACTGATCTGCTTGAGGCGAGGCTGATCTGCTTGAGGCAGAGGACAAAGCGGAATCGATTCACGCCGCCAAAGGGGTTTGCTTCCACCACCTGCTGCTCCTTCCGAAACTGCTGCTCCTACTCCACGTCCTTCATCTGGTCTTCTACCCTTGGCCTGTCCTTCCGGATCGCCCCACCCGCGCCAGCCGCTCTCTTCCACACCTGGCTGCTTGGTGCCGCACAGGGCACAGAACGGCTTGCGGCGGCTGGTCCAGGCCCGACCTGAGTAGGCGGCGCTGGGGCACAATATATAAGGCATGGCACGACGCCTCCAAGAAGACATGGGGGCGAGAGGACTGGGGTGCGTCGGGCGCGCTGGGAGACTGACTGTTCTGACCTGCTGGGCAAACAGCAGGCCGCACAGAAGCGGGTTGAATCAACCACCTTGATCCAGGATGAGCCAGAATGGCCACGGTGGGGGGGAGGAGGAGGGGTGGGGGAGGGGGAGGAGGAGGAGGAGGAGGAGGAGGAGGAGGAGGAGGAGGAGGAGGAGAAAGGAGGACGAGGAGGAGGAGGAGGAGGCGGAGGAGGAGGAGGAGGCGGAGGAGGAGGAGGAGCCGTCCAGCTTCCCTCAGCTGGTTGCCTCAGCTTCCGGGCTTATCATACAGGGAACATGTAGTGGCATGAGCCCGAAAAGCTCGGAGGTCCGCGCGGATTATTCGGATCGGTGCTGCCCCCTGGCTGCGCCTCTGGTGACCAAGAAATCCTCGCGGGTAAAGTTTACGGTTACGGTCCATGTTATGCAATGCCGTGCCCTCTTCTTCGACATTTACCTCTCGCCTCATCTTGCTTCTCCTGGCCCCTCATCTCTCCGAACTTGCGTCCGCCCGAGGGCTCTTTTGAGCCAGGACATGGGCGGGGGCCTCTCTCGTCGGGGTGTGTGGGGGGGGGGGAAGGCCAGGGAGGTGTCCACCGTCCAGGTTCCCCCTTCTGGTTGCTTCATCTTGAGGAGGAAAAAAACAACGGCATAACAATAAAGTGTTGACAACGGCATAACAATAAACTGTTGGAGCTCCGCGCATCTACGTTGGGCCCCCCTCCCGCGCTCCTCGCGCCAGGGGCGTCGCCAGAAGCGCCGCCAAGAGCGGCACAGCGCAGATCCAATACATCCGGGCGGACCTGCAACAATTGATTCACTTGTTTCGTCTTCGAATCTTCCTCTTTTTTCATCACTCTCTTCTCATCTTCTCTCTCCTGGCACTTCACCTCTCTAAGCTTGGGTCCGCCCGAGGGCCATTGGATCAGGGCGCTGGGAAGGTAGAAGGGCGATGCCTCCCACTCCCGATCCGATCGACGAAGCGACCCTTGACCGATAGCAGAGAAGCGGGTGGGAGGGACGGAGGCCTCCTCCTCCTCCTCCTCCCTCCTCCTCCCTCCTCCTCCTTCCTTCTTGCTCCTCCTCCTCCTCCCTCCTCCTCCTCCTCCTCCTCCTCCTCCTCCTCCCTCCTCCTCCGCCTGCTCCTCCTCCCCCCCTCCGCTGGAACCCCTGGGGCGGGCAGGCGCGGACCGCCGCTGCCGCCCCGAAGCGCCCCCCAAGCCATGCCGGGGCATGGCTTGGGGGGCGCTTCGGGGCCCCTCCTCCCTCCTCCCTCCTCCTCCTCCCTCCTCCTCCTCCTCCCTCCTCCTCCTCCTCCTCCTCCTCCTCCCCCTCCTCCTCTCCTCCTCCTCCCTCCTCCTCCCTCCTCCTCCTCCCTCCTCCTCCTCCTCCTCCTCCTCCTCCTCCTCCTCCTCCTCTGGGCGGGCTCGCGCCGATCCCAGATCGTCAGCGGGAAGAAGAAGATGCGCAGGAACGCGCCCGGCCGGATCGGGTTCGTCTGCGTCTGCGGGTACGCGCGGAACTCGAGGTTCGTGCCTCGAGAGGGGGGGGCGCCTTGGTTTCCGTAGCAGCCTTCGTGTGCTTCGATGCTGTCCCTGCTACCTTGCGAGCGTGCCGTTCGCATCACTGACCACATGACAAAGACTGTGAACCTGATCCGGAACCACAATCGAAAGAGATGAGGGCCGATTCTGTATCATGGAACACTTTCCCGCATAGGCCGAAGCAGCGACCCTCGGGGAGGGAGGAGGGGAGGAGAAGTGTTTCGTTCTTTCTGGGCACGACCTCCTCCTCCTCCTCGTCCTCCTCCGACTCGTCCTCCTCTGCTCCTCCTCCTCCTCCTTTTTCTTTTCCTCCTCCTCCTCATCCTCGTCGTCCTCCTCCTCCTCCTCGTCCTTCTCCTCCTCGCACGACTGGATCCGCCTCGAAGTCCAAGTCGAGAAGCGCTCCGGAAGGGCATGAGGGTCGGTGCGGGCGGCGACAGCTGGTTTTCAGTGCGGCAACCGCTACAACCCCAATAAGGACCGTCTTGGATCTCACCCTCGGTCTCGAGGAAACATTTGCCCAAACCGATTTGCCACCGGACTGGCCTCCGTCTGCACGCAGAGCAAGCTAGGGGAATCGAGAACGTCTGGAGAGCTGCCAAGGGCGACATGACCCTACGCATAACTTGTCTGATCAAAGGCAGTGTGTGCAAGAGAGAAGAGACAGTGCGCGCCCGGTCTAGGGCAAAGATGAGAGTGGGGACGAGCAAGTCCCCATGACATGTTCAATGCGCAGCGGACGTGTTTCGCTGCCAACATGAAAATTGTGTCGCTTACGGCGCAAAATGCGTGGCAGGAATGGGACGGGGCGCCCAGACGTGCTAAGTGCTGGTTTCGGTTCTCATCGGAGTGGCTCGGGCCCGTCTCGCGCCGAGTGAGCGCGTCATCAGAATGCTTCGGTAGAGTCCTCCTCTCTCGTCATGCGCTCTCCTCCTCCGTCCTCCTCCTCCTGCTGACCCTCCTCCTCCTCCTCCTCCTCCTCCTCCTCCTCCTCCTCCTCTTCCTCTCCTCCTCCTTACTCCGTATTAGTAATCCTTATACTCTGCCACCTGGCCGGTCGATGCCCAGTCAAAGCGGGGGGTCAATCCTTCCTGTTCAAAACATGCACAGACGACATGTTTGCTGTCAACATGGACATTGCGTCGCTGACGTTGCAATATGTGTGGCAGAAAAGGGACAGGGCGTACATCCCGCGCGAAAGGGCGGAATGACGCTCACGCACCGGCGTCGCGCTCATTTACCAGACGATTGGAATCCCGATGTGGAGCGGCTCACATCTTCCGCGCGCCACTTCGTCGACGAGGGGGCGAAACACCATATAAATCTCCCCTTGGCGCCGCGCAGGAGTTCGTTTGAAAGTGGCGTTCCCGCCTCAGCGAGGCGCACCTTTCTCACCCGCGGCATGTTCGGCCCCGCGACAAACGGGCAGCCGTTCGCCCTCGCCTGAGCTCCACGCGCACTTCGCTCGGAGCTGGCGCTCCCACGCGGGCGCGGCGCAGAGCGCCTCTCTGCGCTTCGGCGAGCGAGCCATGGTGGCTCGCTCGCCGAATCGCAGACAGGCGGCAGCGACAGCGGGACCGCGGGAGAGCGGGTGAACTGCTGCCCGCGCCCAACCTCCGCGCAGCCTGCGAGCCAAAGCGGCAGTGCTGCGCCAGCGCGGCGCGTGCCCCGTCTCCGCCGCGCCTGCTGGAAGCGTTTTTTGCCGCTCCCGCCCCGGCGCGGCCCGCGCAGCTCGCCCTTCGCCGAGGAGGTCGTCGGCGTCGGGGGCGTCGGGGCCGCACGCGAGCGCCCGTCCGGTCGCTGGGTGGAGAGGCGTTCAAATCTCGATCTCAGACTGCACCACAAATTCTTTATGTTTGGTCTTGTTTTTGTTATTATTATGATTAGTATTACTATTATTATTATGATGATTATGATGTTTCGTATTATTATTAGTAGTATTATTATTAAAATTATTACTAGTAGTAGTATTATTGTGATTATTTTGATTATTATGATTATTATGATTAGTATTACTAGTATTATTACAATTATTATTAGTATTAGTAGTAGTAGTAGTAGAAGTAGTAGTAGTAGTAGTAGTAGTAGTAGTAGTAGTAGTAGTAGTCGTAGTAGTAGTAGTAGTAGTAGTAGTAGAAGTAGTAGTAGTAGTAGTCGTAGTCGTAGTAGTAGTAGTAGTAGTAGTAGTAGTAGTAGTAGTAGTAGTAAGTAGTAGTTATTAATAGTATTACTTATATTCGTATTAGTATTATTATTACTACTACTATTATTAATATTAGTATTATTACTATTGTTGCTTTTGTTTTTACACAAGAAATAGGCTGCACCACAGCTCTTGCTTAGGATGCGGATGGTGGGAACGGGCGGGGCCCTCCGACTCGCTGGACCTGGCCAGCACGACCTCCCTCCTCCGCCTCCCTCCTCCCTCCTCCTCCTCCTCCCCTCCTCCTCCTCCTGCTCCTCCTCCTCCCTCCTCCTCCTCCTCCTCGCCATCCTGCTCCTCCCTCCTCCTCCGCCTCCTCCTCCTCCTCCTGCTCCTCCGCCTCCTCCTCCTCCTCCTCCTCCTCCTCCTCCTCCTCCTCCTCCTCCTCTCCTCGCCATCCTCCGCCCCCCCCCCCCTCCCCATGCTTCGTCGTCCCCTGCCCCTTCTCCTCCCCGCCCCGATCCCGCCTGCGAACGACTCGGCGCCGAAGGTGGCCGTCGACTCCTCCAGCTCGTAGGGGCTGTCGACGGTGACGCCGCGCTTGGCGCTGCCCAGCGGGGACATGTCCACGCTCGGCGCGGGAGGCACGGGGGAAAGGGGGGTTATCCTTTCCTCCACCCTCGACCGACGTCCAAGACGGGCCCACGAAGACCCAATGTCAGAAAGACTGGCCGCCCTGACGATTCCTCATCTAAGCTTTGCCCAGGGTTTCGGGCCAAATCAGCGAGGTCCGGGGGGTCGACAGCTCGGAGGGCAAGGCCTGGCGACAGTCAGAGCTCAAGAACGTCTAGCTGCTGCCAAGCGCTGGGCGGAAACTTGGCGGCCAGTCGCGTAGTCTAGGAACTCAAGCCGGCGGCAGCATCTCTGGCCCCGTGCCCACATGGACCTTCTTTCGCGACCCTCGAGGGTTGAGAAAAAAGGTTCGTGGGCGACTTCGGTCAGTTCTTTGGGTGCTTCGCCCTCGCTGTGCACTGTGCATCCGGGGGCCCTTGGGAGGCTCCCAGGGGCCTCCAGGGAGCACCGGGGGCCAGGATCCGGGGGCGCAGGTGCAACGCACCAGGGAGGAGGATGGAGTGTTCCTCCTCCTCTTCCGCCTCCTCCTCCTCCTTCCTGTCCCTTCTCCTCCTTCTCTCTTGTCCTCCTCCCTTCCCCCCCCCTCTTCCTCATCCTCTTCCTCCTTCTTCCTCCTCATCATCCACCTCCTCCCTCTCCACCCACGTTCCGGCTTCGGTTCTGAATCGCCCCCCCGCGATGTAAGATGTCCCAGAAAGTCGTGTAGGGTTTAAATGGGCAGATGTGGGACTCCTGCGCGGAACCATGTATCACGTCCCTCCTCCTCCTCCTCCTCCTCCTCCTCCTCCTCCTCCTCCTCACCACCACCACCACCACCACCACCACCACCACCACCACCACCACCACCACCACCATCATCATCATCATCATCATCATCATCATCATCATCATCATCATCATCATCATCATCATCATCATTTGCCTCCTCTGTCTTCGTCCTCCTCCTCCGCATCATCATCATCATCATCATCATCATCATCATCATCATCATCATCATCATCAGCACCATCATCATCAGCATCATCATCATCATCACCATCATCATCATCCACATCCTCATCCCAGTCGGATCCCCCTTTCATGGCGGGGTCAGTGAACGCCATTGGGAAAACAAACAAACAAACAAGCAAACAGACATTGGGGATTTACCTGGGGAAACCATAGGGCAACAACAAAAACTTGGGGACTTGCTGGAGGTGTTGGGGTAGGGGGGGGGGGGCGGTTGGCGGGGGAGACCAGCAAGTTCCCCAGGATTGTTCTACATGTGTCACTTGTTGTTCCCAAGGTCTCCCTTGATCCTGCCCCGAGCAGGTATCCTGACTGGGAGGAAGGGTAAGAGGAGGGGGAGCATGAGGAGAGACGGGGAAGCGAGAAGTCCCCCAAGCAAGTGTCGCGCCGTGCCGCGCCGCAGCGTGGTGAGCCAGAAACTTAGGAGCGCCGCGCTATCCCAAAGTTCCCGGCCGTACCCGCTGTACTCAACACCGGACTCCGCTGCAGTATGAGGCCCGACCACAAGAAACCTCGCACAAGAAACCCAACCCTGAGACCCCAGGACGTCTATTGATTCTTGGTGTGGGAACGTCACGCTTCCCACTGCAAAACCACGGAAACCCAAGAAACCCAGGGCACCCTGGAGGCGAGCAGGGTCTTTCTTGGCATGGGTCCCCCCTGTAAATGGGGACGTGCGTGGCCCGGCGGCGACGGGCCCTCGTTCAGCCGCAGCGCTGGATCCACCTCGGGCCACGCGGCAGCAGAGCATCCGAGCGCGCACGCCAGGAGAGGCCTCGGCCCCTGGCATGGGAGGCCTTGATGCCGCTCCATGCGGGGTCCCCGAAGTCCCGGCCCCTTCTCCAGGGCTGGTCTTCCTGGAGGGCTGCTCGACGATCCCGGGGCCTGGCGAGGGCCCCCCCCCGGAGGCCGACCACTGCCAACACCATCCGTCGGCTTCCGTTCGCGACGCGAGCACGCCTGCGACGGTTCACGCAACCTCGAGCCTCGGCCTCGCGAGTACGGCGGCGCCAGCGGCGACGGCCCCCCTCCTCCTCCTCGGCCTCCTCCTCCTCCTCCTCTTCCTCCTCCTCCACCTCCTCCCTATCCTCCTCCCTATCCTCCTCCCGATCCTCCTCCATATGCTACTCCCTATCCTCCGCGCTCCGCAGTCGCCTCCGCCTCCACCTCCCCCTCCCCCTCCTCCTCCTCCCTCCTCCTCCTCCTCCTCCTCCTCTCCTCCTCCTCCTCCTCCTCCCTCCTCCTCCTCCTCCTCCTCCTCCTCCTCCTCCTCCTCCTCCTCCTCCTCCTCCTCCCCCCCTTGCGGGTCTCCTCCTGAGCTCCAGCCCGTTGGCGTCCGTGCTGACCGTGACGCGGGAGGCCCTCGCCTGGAGGGGGGGAGGGATGCCACGATCGCCAGACCTCGCTAGCTCGAGGATCGAGCATCGGATACAGCAGGCACATACGATGGGAAAGCTTGCAATCAGAAATCCAGGGTCGTCGTCGTCGGCGGCGGCGGCGTCGTCTCCATGGGAAATCTTGCAATCAGAAATCCAGGGTTGTCCTCGTCGTCGGTGGCGGCGGCGTCGTCGCCCTCGTTGTCGTCGTCGTCGTCGTCGTCGTCGTCGTCGTCGTCGTCGTCGTCGTCGTCGTCGTCGTCTCCCTTCAGGGTCGGCGACACCGGCCGTAAGGCCTTCGCAGTCTTGCAATCAGAAATCCAGGGGCACATCCTGCGTCAACTCTGAGCTTCGCAAGGTACCCCCAGGGTCCTGCGAGCCCGTCGGAAGATGTGTAGTTTTTTTGTGGGGCACCCGTTGACGGGCGAGTTTCTCGTTTGGTGTTCCTGCTGCGAGGCTCTCGGACGTCTCTCGCCTTTTCGAGCCCTTGGGGAGCTCTTCGTGGCCACGGATGGGTACGACCCGAGATTCTACACCAGAGCGCACCCCAGGGCGGGTCAGCGGGTCGATTTCTGGCCCCGAGCCAGGCCTCCAATTCCTTGGTACGTCGGAGCAAGAAAGCAAGGCGAAGATGCTCTGCCACAGTGGTTCGGCACCTCGAGCCGTCATCGGCGGCCTCTGGGGCCAGCCAAGCAACAACTGCTGGGAAAGGGAGCCTGGCCCCTGGAAAAGGGCCGGGAGGTGTAGGGCTAACGTATAGAATAGTGGACGCCGTCAGAGGTCCAGAGAGGAAGAACATCTGGCGGGACGTGGGTGCTGACCTGAAGCGGGTGTAACCCGTGCCAGCCTCGGAGTGAAAGACGCGCGCGGCCTGTCTTGGCGGCGAGCTGTGAGCCTCGGCCGCCATGGGCAGAAGGGATCCCCAGGAGGTCTGGGCACAAGGATGTTGGATGGATCGCCCATGGAGGAGGCCCAGGGTCCCCCAAAAGATCCGTCCATCCACGATCATCGACGAACCCCCGCACTGTTCTGGAGGTTAGCTGCGAGATCCGCCGCCTCGGAGTCCGAAGACACCCCTCCGCCTAACCCTCTCCTTGTGTTGTGGAGGAGGCGATGGGAGCGAGAAGCGATAGCGAGGGTCGCCCAGAAGGGAGGAGAAGGATAGAAGAACAAAAACGGCCATTAGCAGAATCTGCAGGCGCTCCGCCCGGATTTCTGAGATCTGCGCTGGACCCCCCTCCCTGGCGCGCGCAGCGCGCCAGGGGCGGCGCCAGAGGCGCCGCCGGAGGGGCGCAGCGCGGATCCAAGGAACGCGCGCGGAGCACCAAACGTTCTGTTTGTGGCGTTGTCATACTTCGAAGGAAGGAGGAGGAGGAGGAGGAGGAGGAGGAGGAGGAGGAGGAGGAGGAGGAGGAGGAGGAGGAGGAGGAGGAGGAGGAGGAGGGGGAGCAAGAGGAGGAGGAGGAGGATCAGGAGGAGAAGGGGGAGGAAGAGGAGGGGGAGCAAGAGGAGGGGGAGGAGGAGGAGGAGGAGGAGGAGGATCAGGAAGAGGCGACTGCGGAGCGCGCGGCCTTGGCCGGTCCCTGCCCTCCTCGCCCGCAGGCCCGCGCGGAGTGCCGCCTGTCTTCATGCAGCGGGGCGGGCTCCCGCTCGGCCGCGGGGCGCGTCGCGGGGCGGGGGCCCCTCCCTGGACCCGGAGGTGTGCGCGCGCCGTCCCCGACCGTCTCCCCCAGAACTCGGGGGCTCCAGCCAGGGCGGATACGCGAGGCGGAGATCTGTCCATACTCACCGCCTGAGAACCGACGTCCTGGTGCCCCAGCTGGCGGTGGATATGGATATACTTTGGCCTCCGGGTCCCCGAACACGTCTATATCCGCCGCCTACCGAGGTCCCCGAAAGTTGATCCTCCAGGCGGTGGTCGTGTGCAAACTCCCGCCTCGGAGGACACCCCTGAGGCAGCGCAGGGTGATTTTCGGGCCGGGCGATAGGGGGGGATAGCAAAGGGGGAGGGGTTGAGAATCAGCTCACGCAGCTGATTTTCCCGAGGCGCCCATGTATCGCGGAATGGGCCCGGCGGCGGGGCCGAAACCAGCTGCATGCAGCAGATTTCGTACCCCCCCCTTTCCCTATCCCCCCCTTTCGTTCGGCCCGAGATTCCTGGGGCAACTGCCGGACGGCGCTGCATAACTGGTGCGTGCAGTGCCACCCCCATCCCCAGGGGCTCCAGTCGGGACTCGCTGCAGGGGGCACCCGGGAGGACAGATCTCTGCACAGGGCAGCCCGTGCTCCAGGCATGAAGACGTCACGAAGCTTAAGTCAAGCCTGCCCCTTCACAGGAGGCTTATTCGAAAATAGTCCGAAAATAGCAGGGAAACTATTCTTTACTATGTTTGAACATGTTGGGAGTATTTTTCGAGTACTGTTAATTTTTCATCATCCCCCTGTAGGGGGACAGGCCCCACCAAAACACGAAGCACGGTAGACAGGACGCACTGGTACCCTGGGTGCAGGGTCGATCTATGAATCAGACTCGACAGTATCTGCCCCTGCCGCTGCCTCCGAAAGATCCTCCTGATGGTCAGCATGGACCTGCTTTGCAAAAGCCTCCGGCACCGCATGCACGGAGGCTTCCACCAAGGCGTATGGAATGAGGGCGGGAGGGATGGGGAGGGGGGCCTCGGGGTGGACGGAAGGATGCCGATGCCGCTGGTCCCCAGGCCTCTCCCAGGGCGCGTTCTGACGCGGATCTCGAGGGGGAGCCCTGCCGTGGCGGCGGCCCCCCACAAGAGGGGCGAAGCCGAGGGAAGGGCATCGGTGTCGGCATGTGTATCTCCGCGGGGGGAGGAGAGGAGCAGGTGCGCCCGTGGGCGAGTGGAGCCGAGGGCCCTACGAGTGAGCCGAGGCACGGTGGCGCGGTCGTCAGAGCGTCCGGGCATCGCGTGCGCTGCGTCCGATCCTCATCGGACGGGAGTGACAGGCCGCGGCCGAGGGCGAGCGTTGAATGTACGCGTCCTCCTTCCTGCCCCGGGAACGGATGCATTCGGCCTCCTTCTCTTTGAACTCCCGGACCTTGGCCGCGTCGCCGACCTTCTCGAACGCCCACGCCAGCGTGCTGTAGGTGATGGCATTCGGGGCCACGCCTTTGGACTGCATCTCCTCCAGCAGCTGGATGGCCTTGTCTGGCTTCTTGCTCTTGGCCCAGCAGCTGATCAGCGCGGTGTAGGCGACGACGTCGGGCTCGGGCCCGTTGGCCTCCATCTCGCGGAATAGCTTCTCGGCTTGATCGTCCCACAAGCGTTTCTCGCAGGCGCTGATGAGGGCGCCGTACGTGAAGGCGTCGGGCACGACCTTCGCCTCCTTCATGCCACGGAAGAGGTCCATAGCCATTCCTATGCGCTTCGAGTGGCCGCAGGCAGAAATGGCGGCGTTGTAGGCATAGCACGTAGGCGTCAGCCCGCTGTCCAGCATCTCCTTGAACAGGTCCATGGCCATGTTGCAACACTTACACTTGCCGTAGACGCTGATCAGGGTGCCGTAGGTGTTCGCGTCAGGAGTCACTCGGAGCTCCCTCATCTTTTCGAAGACCTCCTTGGCCACCTCCGCGTTGCGCAGCTGCTCGCAGCAGCGGAGGGCGCAATTGCAGACAATGACGTCCGGGGACATTCCCTGGTCCATCATCTCCTGAAACAGATTCATCGCCTGCTGGGGCATCCTGCCATTCTCGCAAGCCCGGATGACGGCCTGGTAAGTAGCCGTGTCCGGCTTGGGGCCCCTCTGCTTCATCTCCGCCAGCACCCTCAGCGCGTCCTCGGGAGCCTTGCCCCTGCTGTAGGCGTGGATCCGGGCGTTGTAGGCCGCGGTGCTGCTCGGCACCACGCCCTCGCCTGCCCGCTCCTCCGCACCGCCCTCGGCGGCAACGGCGGCCCCTGCGCCTGCCCTCCGGCCGCCAGAGGCGACCTCGTCGCACACGCTCGTGACGGTGGATCTCGCGAACTTGCTGGGCGGCCTGCCCTCGTTCTCCATGCAGCGGATGGCCTCCAGCGCGCGCGACACGGGCAAGCTCCTCCAGCTGTTCGTCAAGGAGCTGTGCGCGTGCACGGGGGGCGCGATGCCTGCCTCCTCCATCTCGACGAAGATGCGGAGGGCCCTCTCCGGATCCGAGCACCTCTCGGCCGCCTGCATCAGGGAGCTGAAGGTGATGACGTTGGGCTCCTCGCCAGCAGCTGTCATGGCGTCGTAGACCTGCCAGGCGCGCTGCGGTTCTTGGCTCTGCCCGCACGCGCGGATCAGCGACGTGTAGGTGACGACATTGGGTTCCAGGCCTCTTTCCCTCATTTTCCCGAACATCTCCAGGGCCTTCTCTGACATCCGCCCGTTGCCGCATGCGCTGATGAGCGCGTTGTACGTGACCACGGTAGGCTCCACGCCCTCCTTCTGCATCGTGTCGAAGAGTTCGAGGGCCATCTTAGGCTGCTTTCCCTTATCGCAGGCGCTGATCAGCGCGGTGAAGACCGCCACGTTGGGCTCGATGGACTTCCGCCGCATCTCCGTCAGCAGCTCCAGGGCCTTCCCGCACTGCTTTGCGCGGCCGCAGTCCATGATCAGCTTGACGTACTTCTGGCAGTCAGAGTGCCCTCGACCGACCTGGGGAGCGCCATCGCGCAGCACAGCGGCAACGCCGTCTTCTGCCAACGGCTGGGACAGGGCTCCCTTCGGCCGAAGTGGCCCTTGGAGCACTCGGCCCGCTGAGTAATCGGCCGAACCCTCGGGGGCAGCTGGCACCCGCATCCTCGGCAGCTGCTGACTGCGCTGCTGCTGCTGCGGAACCTCCACGCACTTCTTGCACGTCCGAATGGCCCTTGGAGCCGGGAAACCGTCCCGTGAGGCCGCCCAGGCCGTCCTGAGGAAGGCCAGGAAGGCCACGAGCAGCTCGACCTGGCCGCCACCGCAGAGCGCCAGGGCGACTCCCGCCGCGGCCGCCATGCAGAGCCTGTGGTCCAGCTCCACCCCCAAGAGCGCGGAGAAAGATCCCTGGCTGCCCAGCTTGGTGGCGAATGACGATCCCTCCATGCGGGGCATCTTCGAGTGGTCTGTTAATAGAAATGTTCGGCTTGTAGGCCGCGGTGAGTAGATGAGTTTGTAATTGACGATGGGTGAATCTGTGAGTCGGAGCATCGGCTTGGGCCACCTGCGGAAGGAGGAGGAGGAAGAGCAGGAGCAGGAGAAGGTGGCTGCGTCCGTCTCCGCCTCCTCCTTGCCCTTGCCTCCTCCCTGCTGCTGCTGCTCCCACTCCTCCTCCCTACTGCTGTTCTCCCTCCTCCTCCGCCGCCTCCGCCTCCTCCTCCTCCGCCTCCTCCTCCTCCTCCTCCCTCCTTCCCTCCCACCCTCCCCCGCCATATTCACTCTTCCCCTCTACCCCAATTCCCTATGATACCTCCCCCCCCGTCGCACACTCAGACGTATTGGTAGGGCGGGCGGGGCGTTTCGCCTGAGACTTCCTCACCATTGATGACCCCGACACTTCAAAAGTACAACAGCTTCAATGATGGAGAAACATGGCTTTCAAAATGCGGCTCTCCCCGTAGAACCGCGCACACTCGTCTTTCAACATTGCAACCACGCCGCAAGTGGACGGCTTTCAACATGTGGCTTCCGCCTTAGTGCCGCGCGCATCCGCCTTGAAGTCGGCAACACTTTCACGGAGCAGCGGGGGTGCTCTTCAAAATGTGGCTCTCGCCTTATCGCGCCGCAGATAGAAAGGCACCAACTACACAACAACACCGATCCTGGCCAGGACCACCCTGGGCCCAGGATCGGTGTATATGCCCTCTTGCCCAGGGCAGGAGGGCGCATACACCGATCCTGGGCCCAGGGTGATCCTGGCCAGGATCGGTGTTGGTGTGTAGTCGGTGCCCTCCGAACAGACTCGTTCTCACGAGCTGCAGCCGTGTCCACTGGCGGAGGGGGTGGGCCGTCAGTGTGTGGCTCTCGCCCTGACGTCGTGCGCACTCGCCCTGAAAGCTTGCATCCGCGTCGCGCGGAGGGGGGGGGAGGAGGGGGAGGGGGAGAGGGGGAGGGGAGGAGGAGGAGGAGGAGGAGGAGGAGGAGGAGGAGGAGGAGGAGGAGGAGGAGGAGGAGGAGGAGGAGGGGAGGAGGAGGAGGAGGAGGAGAGGAGGAGGAGGAGGGGGGAGAGGAGGGGAGGAGGAGGAGGAGGAGGAGGAGGAGGAGGAGGAGGAGGAGGAGGAGGAGGAGGAGGGGAGGAGGGAGGAGGAGGAGGAGGAGGAGGAGGAGGAGGAGGAGGAGGAGGGGAGGAGGAGGAGGAGGAGGAGGAGGAGGAGGAGGGGGGGGGGGAGGAGGGGGAGCAGGAGCAGGAGGGGAGGGGGAGGAGAGGAGGAGGAGGAGGAGGAGGAGGAGGAGGAGGAGGAGGAGGAGGAGGAGGAGGAGGAGGGAGGAGGAGGAGGAGGAGGAGGAGGAGGAGGAGGAGGAGGAGGAGGAGGAGGAGGAGGGAGGGGGGGGGAGGAGGAGGAGGAGGAGGAGGGAGGAGGAGGGAGGAGGAGGAGAGGAGGAGGGAGGAGGAGGAGGAGGAGGAGGAGAGGAGTAGGAGGAGGAGGAGGAGGAGGAGGAGGAGGAGGAGGAGGGAGGAGGAGGAGGAGGGGAGGAGGACGGGGAGGAGGAGAGGAGGGGGAGGAGGAAGGAGGAGGGGGAGGGGGGAGGAGGAGAGGAGGAGGAGGAGGAGGAGGAGGAGGAGGAGGAGGAGGAGGAGGAGGAGGAGGAGGATGAGGGAGGAGGAGGAGGAGGAGGAGGGAGGGAGGAGGAGGAGGGGCAGGAGGAGAGGAGGAGGAGGAGGAAGGAGGAGGAGGAGGAGGAGGAGGGGGGGGAGAGGAGGGGGTCGTTTTCAAAAGGTGGCTCCCGCCTGGGCGCCGCGCGCACCCGCCTGGAACATCCCGCAGCAGCTTCGCGGACGGAGAGGGCGGCTCCTCCTCGGAGCGTGGCTCTCGCCGCGGTGCCGCGCGCACTCGCCTTAAAAAGTGTGTGCAACAGCTGCTGGGATGGACGGAGATCGTTTGCAGAATGGGGCCCTCGACTCGGCCACGAATGGTCATTTCTGGGTTCTCAGAAAAGGGGTCTTTCCCGCGGTCATTCGCCCCTCTTGAAGCCTGCATCAGCTTCACAAGCGGAAGGGGGCTCGTTTATAAAAATGGCGTCGTCCCCATAAGCGCCGCGCATCGTCCTTCCTCATCGTTCGCACTAGCTCGACGGCTGGACGGAAGTTGCGCTTCAAAGTGGGGCATTCACCTTGGCGCCGCGAACGTTCGCCCAAAAAACTTGCAACCGTTTCAAGGATCGAGCACTGGTCGTTTTCAAAATTGGGCCTTCGCCGCAGCGCCGCGCGCACTCCTCTGTTCAAAAGCACCGTTCAGCAGGATGGACTACTGCTTTGTTTCAAGATGAAGCTCTTAGTTGGAACTTCGTGAGGTACAACATTCGATACTTCAACGCAGGTAGCGTTACACGGATCCATGGCGGCTTGAAACCCCACTGAATTCCATGACGGGAGCAGGTGTACTGCAAACCCGTGCGACAGCCGCACTGGCGGGGGCCGGTCCTTCTTCGCCATGGGGCCGTCGCTGGAAGCGCGCTGAAGTGTATGACCACTGATCCTTGCGTCCCTGACTAGAAAAAAACGTCCCTGACTAGAAAAAAACGCCCTGGGATGATGCAGAGCAATGCTGTTCCAGAGGGGCCCAAAGCCAAAATGGAGGGCGCAACTGTGCTGGTCGTGGAAGGGGCGCCTCTTGCAGTGAAGAGAGGAAGACTTGCAGAGGTACGTGCTGGCACTTGGGAGGGAAGTGGTACAATTCATTATCCCGTATACATATTTTTGGAGGCCTGGCAATGGGCACCAACACCAACACAGGGGGGTTGCCTCCACAGGGGGAAGAGGATCCTCGATTTCGGTGTTGGTGGTAATAGTTCGGTCACCTTGGAAGGCAGAACATTGCCACCATCACCGAGATCGGGGTCTTCTTACCCTCAGTGGATGCACACCGCCGATAATGCTGTTGGTGTCAATTTCTAGGCCTGCGATATTTGGCTTACTCTAGCCCTCCTCCTTCTGCTCGTCCTCGCTTCCTGCTCATCTTACCGTGCTCATCCTCCCTGTTGTCATCGAACCCGTAGCATCAGCAGCTACGGCTTCACCTCCTCCTCGCCGTCATCATCCCCATCCTCCTCCATCGTGCTCCTCAGGCGCCGCATTCACAGCGTTTCACTCCCGCCCTCCAAGACATGATCCTCAAATAGACGTTGTCCATCCGCTTTGTGGTGACAGCCATGTGGTACAAGAAATGGAGCGTGAGCTGATGAGAGGAAGAAACAGCTATGCGGAGTAAGCTGTGTGGTACAAGCTGTGCCGTATGAGCTGGGCAGTCTGAGCTGGAGTCGAAAGCTGTGGGGAACACGCTGTGTGGTGCAGGGCCGGGATGCATAGCGTGCGGGGGTAGAAGGCATGCAGTGCAAGCTGTGTGGTGGAAGCTCCGCCGTGCAAAAGCTCACAGCACACGGGGGGCCTACGAGGCAGCACGGGCGGCGCGTGGCGCGCAACCTCGGCATGCCCCCCCCCCCCCACAAAGCTCGGGCGTTGCCCACGAGGCGCCCGCGAGGATCAGGGCCCACCAGAGGGGGGGGGACCCTGAGAGGGCGGGCGGGGGGGGGAGGGACTTCGATCCGCTGGCGCATCGAATTTCAGAAAATCGATGCCCCCCTGGGCGCCCCGATGGTCGACGCCCCTCGGGTTCCGGCGGCGGCCGGAGACCTCGTTTCGCGTCGTTTTTCTGCGGTTCGATGCGCCAGCGGACCGAACTCACCCCCTCCCCCCTTTGCAAAGTCCCGAGAGGCGGCGACACGGGCGGCAACGTTGGGGAAACCAACAAAGACCGCTGCCTCCCGGACCTCTCCTGGGGTGTGCTCCGACGCGGACTTCGAGGCGAATCCGGCGGCGGCGACGAGGGCCGCCCAGGAGGCCCACAAATGGGGGCAGCGGGACCCGTACCCTCTTCCTCCTCGGAGACACGTCGCAACCTCGGCACTCCCTTCGGCGACCAGGCGGCGGCCATGAGGCGCCAGCGGCGCCCAGGCGGCGGTCATGAGGCGGCAGCGTGGCGTAACCTCGGCCTCCCCCCCAAGAGCGCGGGGTGCACACGATGCGCCCACGGGGCAGCGCCGGCCGCAGCGCGGAGACAACCCCGAAGACCAACCAGTTAGCTGAAACAAACCTTCGGTGGCAACTCACGGGAGCCTCCCACACCTGCTTGTCGGCTCTCGCGAATCGACGCTGAACGACGCTTGTCGACGAACATCGACGCCAACCCGATGCTAACCGACGCTAGCCGACGCTAAATCGGTGCTACCCCAGCGACTCCTAGACGCCAATCGGCGCTAACTATATGTCCTATGCCATCGATTCCCACACGCCAACCGACGCGAGCCGACGCGTTGGCCAAGACTGCGAGGGTGCACGGTGCTCCCATGATCTGCTGCCGATGCAGCGAGCCACAGAGCCCTTCAGTGCAGGCACTGCCTGGGGAAGGGAAGCTCGCGGCGTGCCCGGAGGTGTGCCCCGCTGCGGCCCGGCACGGGACGATCGGGGAGCGCTGGGCACGGGACGATCGGGGACGGGGGAGAAGGAGGGGAGGAGGAGGAGGAGGAGGAGGAGGAGGAGGAGGAGGGAGGAGGAGGAGGAGGGAGGAGGAGGAGGAGGAGGGAGGAGGAGGGAGGAGGAGGAGGAGGAGGAGGAGGAGGAGGAGGAGGAGAGGAGGAGGAGGAGGGAGGAGGAGGGAGGAGGAGGACGAGGAGGAGGGAGGAGGAGGACGAGGAGGAGGAGGAGGAGGAGGGAGGAGGGAGGAGGAGGAGGACGAGGAGGAGGGAGGGAAGGGCGACACCAGCCCAGCCCACCCAGGGCAAGCCCGCCGGGGCCCTGCACGCCTCGAGGCAGAGGCGAGGCGCGCGGAGGGGGGAGGCGGGAGAGACGAGCCCCGCCGGGGGCGTCTCCTTCCCGTACTCGATGACGCTGTACGGCGGGCCGCAGGGGGAGTCGTTGGAGGAGTGGTTGGCGCACAGCGTGAAGATGCTGACGGGCTCCTGCCGCCGCGGACGGCGCCCGCATCCTCCCCGACCGGCTCCTGCCTTCTCCCTCCCCTCCCGCCTCCTCGATGCCCGACCTCATGATGGACACATGCTCCTTCTTGTCGCACCACTGCTGACGCGCCGGTAGGACGAGCCGGCCGGTTCCCCGGAGATTCCTCGCCATGTCTGATCATAAGGCCTGATAGTTTCATTAGATGCGCAAATGGAGGGTCAGTTTTTTTTTTCATAAGGATGCGCGATCAGGTTGCAAGGGCATTGGACGCCCACTTCGAAGCTTTTTGAGCGGGACGCGGCCAACGAACGTGGCCAAGGATGGGCCGAGGATGCAAGGATGCAAGGGTACCCTTGGGAAGGATGCCCATCCTTATTATGCGGATTGACTGTACGTCTCAAGAGCTTGCAAAAGCAACAGCTATGATGAGGGGATTGTCACAGTCGGGCTCTGGCGTTGGCGCCGCGCACGCTCGTCTTAAACACTTTGCAGGAGGGCACAGGAATGAAGGGCAATTGTTTCCAAAACGGGGCTCTCGCCTCAGCGCGGCTCACATACGTAGCGAAGACTTGCAACATCTACAATGATGGAAGCGATTCCTTATCGCAACGGGGCTCTCGATTGTGATTTCTTCAGGCCAGCTAAAGACCAGAAGCTTGAACAGACGTAGCTCCACGGATAGTGGGTGGTTCCGTTTCAGAACTGGGCTCCCGCGTGGGCCTTGCTCGCGCATCCTGTCCAGACGTGTGAACTTGTGCTCCCGTTGAATGGATCGGTGGGGGGGTTGTTCAAAACAAGGCTCTCGGTGGACACCTCGCTGAACTGTATTATAACAACTTTCTCGCATGCCGAATTACTGGCTAGATGCATGCACCGCAATTCCTTTTCAAAACGGGGCTCCCGCCTCCACGCCCACGGATGCTCATCTTTCAGGGGGGCGCCGCTCCTGGTGCAAAGGAAGGCTTGCAAGGGGACGTGGGGAGAGGACCTGAAACTGACATTTTGAACTGCAGCTGCAGGTCCGTGGGTGTATCCAGGACCCACCCTGGTCGTCCACCCTTTGTTGGGGGGCGGAAAGATACGGATACGTGTTGTCCCCGGACCTCTCTCGGGGTGCGTTCTGACCAGAATTTCGAGGCGAATCCAGCGGTGACAACGAGGATTCCCCAGGAGGACCAGGAAGGGCCGAAGACGACGGGGGACAACACGTATCCGTACCTTTTTCTCCCCCGACTTTGCCCCCGCGCCCATCACCCTCTACGCTCCCGACAGAGCCCTGCCGCCCCTCCAGCCGCACCTCCGTTCCGCTCGCGGGGCCCCGCGCCCCCTGCGCCCGTCCCGCTCTCCCGTGTCCTCTCCCTGGACATCCCCCGGGCATACCGCTGCGCGTCACCGCGGAAGCGGCGAAGCGAAGCGGGGGGGGGATGCGAGGAAGGCGCGGGGGATTGGGGAGGGCGGGGGGGGAGGAGGGGGGGAGGGAGCGAGATAGGGGGGGGCAAAGGGCAAAGAGACAGGGAATGGGGCAGCGGCGAGGGGGCATGGGCATAGGACGTTGCAAGAGGGGGGGGGGGGGCGGGGGCGAAAGCGAGTGGCGAAGGGGAGGAGGTGCTGCAACGAGGAGGGGGCAAAAAGACAAGGGGAAGGGAAGGGGCAGTTGGAGCTGGGCGTTTTGCGCGGAAGGCGTTGCACCGCCCTGCCCTCGTGCTCTGTTGAAGGAGAAGATCTGGAGAGGGGGGCGGGGACGGGGGGAACGCCGAGGATTGGGTGTTTTTTTTTGCACGTTCGGCAAACTTCAGTAGCACTGTCTGTGGCGCTCATTTTATTGAGATGCGCGCCGGTCAGGTCAGGTAACAATCAACGAGATACCCTACGAGCACCATCCCTCAGCAGGGCAAACACCAAATGTAGTGCCAAATCGCGTTGCTGGAACTGTGGGTGGCTTTCTTGGGGGGGGTCTCCTCCTACTCCTCCCTTTCCTCTCTCGCCTCCCTCCTCCTACGCCTCCAACTCTTTTTCTTCGTCGTCCTCTGGTACGAACGCAATGGGAGAAGCGCGACGAACGCTGGGGGGCCGGCAGACCGGGGCCAAGGTCTTCTGGGGCGCCTCGGGGCGCCGGGCGCGACCTGCTCAGTGTCAGAGAAGGTGCTGGGCCACGGGGCCAAAGCCAGCATGCAACAGTTTTCGCCCTCCCTTCCTCCCTCCCTCCTCTTTTCTCCCATCCCTCCTTCCTTCCTCCTCCTCCTCCCCTTCCTCCCCCCCCTCCGCCCTCAGATTATATGTTCCGTTATTCCTCGTGTTTTTAAATAAAACATTTCCCTGTCACACCCCGAGACCAATCGGAGGAGGGGGCACGGGCGTTTCGCCTGAGACTTCCCTGCCAGCTCTGATCCTGAAAACTAGATATTGACGACAGCTTCGCGGATTGAGGGCGGTCCGTTTACACAATGTGGCTCTCGCCTTAGCGCCGCGCGCGTTCACTGTAAACGTTGCGCGGGCTTCACTGGTTGAGGGCGGCCCGCGCGGCTCTCGCCTTAGAGTCGCGCGCAGACGCCCGTCAGAATTGACAGAGCTTCATGGAATGAGGGCGGCCCGTTTACAACATGCGGTTCTCGCCTTAGCCGCACATGTTCGTTCTCCAAAAAACATTAAAGACCTTCGCGGATGGAAAAAGCGGTTTTTCTTCAAACAGTGGGTCTCGCCTGAACGACGCGCGCATTCGGCTGAACTGATGCTTAAAAGACAAGGTTTACGGATGTGCATGGCTAGCGCCGTCGGTGGCTTCGGGAAGTGTAGGAGTGTCAGGTCAGGGCGTAAAAAGAACGTCGGTTCACACTGCTGCCCAGGGATGGCGTTCTGGCGGGGATTAGGATCGTCGAAACGCAACGGCCAAGTTGATTCGCGACGTCGAAGTCTTAACAGCGGTGATAGGTTTGGCTCGGTTTAAGCTGTTCACGCGGTTGTCTCCAAACGGGGCACATTCCTGAATGCTCGCAGGGGCCTATGACGGGGGAGCTTGGGAGGAGGGTCCTTTGTTATACGACATCGTTTGTAAGGCTCGGGCTAACACTGGCCTTCCCCCTTCCCCTTCCCCCGCGCCCATCTGACAAGACACCCCCGCCTTCAAAGAAACCGCCCGCCCTCTGCGAAGTTCAACCCCTCCCGCGCCACCCCCTTGCGCGCGCCGCCAAAATGTGGGAATGCCAGGTGCCCCTGGCCAGGAAGTCTCCCCGGCTTTTCGCGCCAGTTTGGGGCCCCCTGGGCCTCGTGGCGAAGTGCTCTGGAGGCCGCGGGGGCCTCCTTGGAAACCCCGGGGGCATTTCTTGACCGCCCACCCACCCCCTCCCCGCGTCAACGCCAGGTCTGAGCCGCGACGTCGCCCGCCGCTCGCCCACGCCAAACGCGGCCAAAAAACGCGCCATGCTGGAGTCGAAAGGCACGGGCCACTCTTCATCGCCGCCCTCGCCATCGAAATCGACGCGGCCAATTGCCTCGCGAAGCATGTCGTCCTCAAGGCGGGCGCCAAAGAACAGCTCGGGCTTGCGAGCGTCAGTCTTGGCGATCGCTCCTCGACCGGATAAGTTCTTATCTCGGCAGCGTTTTGAATCCTTGACCAAAACCCACGCGCCAGTGAGCTGGGGCTCACCGCGCTCGTCGCTGGACTTCACGGCGCTCCTGTCAGAATAGGAGTCGTTTGTTTTGACGTCCGCTTCGTGGTCGTCGGTGGTGCGCGCCTCCGCGTCGGTAGCCTGCTCAGTCTGCAAGAGCCCGGTCTTGCTGCTCGAACCCGCGGCGCCTTGAGTTGCCCCGAGACCGAAACGTCGCAGCATACTGGGAACGAGCTGCATGAACACTGCGTTCAATCGCAGCGGACAGGTCACGAAGAAAACCTCCCTCAGGGCGAGCAGCATGATTGCGACGAGACGTTAATATGGAAACCCTCTTCTCGAAACCATTAACGCTGATCGAGCGTAGGGAAGACATTGCAGCGGTAGGGCGGACAATTCTCCCACCTGCCGCGTGGGATAGCATGGGGTACATCTCCGCCAAGTCCTCGATCGGACTGCTGGGGCGCTTGGGAGGTGGAGGCGACGCAGCACAAGCCACGAAATACTGCACAGCGAACCTCTGGAGCGCCCATTTCTCTTTGCCAGCGATGTCAGCCTCCGATATGCCACCAAGTGTATCAGATAGCGCGCTAGGACCACGAGCCATGGCAACAGTGCGGAATACTGCTGGAGAGATGTGACGGAGCCAAATAAGATGCGCAAGTGGCTTGAGCCAACATGGTTCAGGTGGAAATCCTGGGGACACCTTGGGCCACGGACACCTACTGCAACACCCAGCCCGCCCTCAATTCCCAATCCCCTCTGTCTCTTTCGGGCGCTGGAGGTCCAAAGATGGTGTGGTGACCACACCATCCTGTGAGTCTGATGTGACTCGGGGCGCGCAAACGGCTTTGAGAACCCAGTCTTATCTGCAAGGAAGTCTCGAACGCCCGGGGCAGGGTGCCAAAAACCGTTGGGCCACAGACCGCACGGTGAGGTATTCGCGATTTCGACGTCACAAAATCAACTGTCACTACGGCGATCCTGGGACCCCTGAGGAACCCTGAACAGGGAGGGAAGAGGGAATGGGAGAGAAACTCGCCACAGGGACACAACAAGCCGCGGCCTGGTTGTTGCCGTCCGCGTCGACCGCAGTCAGGCTGTGTATGAACGCCTCGGCCGCCATCACTCGAAACAACAGTGAGTGGCGAAGTGAATGGTAGCCGAGAGGATTCTGGCGACTGGCGATGGTAAGCGTGATGATGATATGCAGTACCATGGCTGTCTTCATGAACATCGTCACGCACCTATGATCGGCGCCATCGCACTACGCAGTCATCATCCTCAGCACCTTCACCAGACTCGTCCTGGCCCTCCCTGCTGCCATGAGCAGTGTCATCACCAGTACCACTGCCCGCATGATAGACAGCATCATCGCCTCTACTACAATCACCGAGAATGTAATTCGGCGGTGGACAAACCTCTCTTTAGTAAACCTCCCTTTAGTGAAAACGGCCTGGGACGGAAACCGACGGACCTGGACCCGAAACAACGACGGCCGCGGCGCCCTCTCGCGAACCGAAAACGGCCGATTCGCTAATCGACGTGTCAGGGTAGGAGGTCCATCAACCTCCGAGAAATTACTCCGAGGGAAAAAAACAAAAAGACGTGATCATCAACGTTCGGAGGACTGCGGGGATGTCTTGGAAGGGCGCTGAAGGCGACGCCAGGGGGGTGGCCACACGCCGATCCCCCAGCAGTCCGCGCGGAGCTCCAGAAGTGTATGCTTGATGCACGTGCTTCTGCTTCGGTTGCCCTCGTCGCCACCACCACTGCAGGCGGGCTGCTGAACTGAGGAACGCCAAATAAGGCACGAAGCCCCTCTGTGGCATCAAGAAAACCTGGGTGCACGAGAAGGGCTAGAGGAACAGCCACGGAAGGACGTCAGGAACATCGAGCCCCTTCCGAATCCAGACTGTTCCTTACTTCAGCGTCTTGGCTGTACTGCCAACGCCGTCGTCGCCGTCCCCGACGGCATCGGCATCGTGCCATATGGCTTGGGCGCCCGAGTTATCCGGGGTAACTCGGGTCCAGGGTAACGCGGGTTTGGATTCCCGAAAAAACGAACCCGAGTTAGCCCTGACCCGAATCACCCCTGATGATTTGGGGCTCTGGACGCCCGAGTTATCCGGGGTAACTCGGGCCCGGGGTAACTCGGGTTCAGAATCCCGAAAAGCGAACCCGAGTTAGCCCTGACCCGAGTTACCCCTGATGATTCGGGGCTCTGAATCGCCGCTCTGTCGCCGAGGCGCTCCGGCCCCGTGGGCGGCGCTGCGGCTCGTGCCGGCGCGCCACGCTCGCGCGCCAGGATGGGGGGCGTTTCTTCTCGCGGCGCCTGCGGTTGCCTGCGAGCGCCCATGTCTCCCACTCGATATCTCCCTCCGCTCCCAACTTCCTTTCGATTTTGTTTTGTTTATCTACCTCTCTCTCTCTCTCTCTCTCTCTCTCTTTCCCTGTCCATATAATATGTATATCTCTCTTTCTGTCTCTCAGTATGCACGTATGTGTAGATCTATGTATGTCACTCTCTCTCTCTCACTCGCTCTCTCTCCCTCTCAGCCTGGTACCTCTTGCTACATGGGTCTGCACCTCTCTCTCTCTCTCTCTGCATGTCTTGCCCTGCCAGTCTGCACATGCCCGCCTGCCTGCCTTTCTCTCGCTGCCTCCCTCTACAGATCTCGCTCTCCTCGTGCAGGCTACTGAGATCGATGCATTCAACACCAGCTGGTAAACGCAGCTCGTCGTCCTCCCATCGCGGTAGTCAATGCAAATGCTCTTCAGGCCGTTGTTGGAACCGAAGACAATGAAGTACTCCCTGCGGGTCTGTGCGACTAGGCGCGGGCGCTGACTACGCATGCGCCCTGTCTTGTCGCCGTTCCGACACGAGCAGATGGGGGGACACTTCACAGAACACTGTGCGTCTCTTCACTCTTGGATTTTGGAATGGGACCGTGCATGCCCAGCCCGCGCGGTTCACCGGTCTCTAAGGTCGAATGGGAGCGATTAGTCGATGTCCGCGCGC
>CAUYUJ010008336.1:306027-318527 GCA_963575745.1 Prorocentrum cordatum
GAATGCTGCACAATCCGCCGCTGGCGCCACATTTTGGAGAAACATCGTGGGCGGGACGCGGGTGGTCGCGATGCGAGTCACGGCTAGGTCACGGGTCCCGGGTGGGCCGCGGGCGGTTCACGAGTTTGCGGGTGGATCGCGGGCGGGTCTCGGGCGGGTCCCGGGCGACAGCGACAACAAGACAACACAACACTACAAAATAACGATGCGAATCGGCACCACAGGACCAAACTTCAGCCACGCACCCAAGGACGGTGCAAGACGGCCCCCGAATTGCGATCCCGTGCCATATAAAACGCTGATGCGGTTGTTTCTCCCCTCCCGGTCCTTCCAAAAACCCGACGTCGTGATTTTTCAAGACGTGGGCCCTGGAGGATCCGGGGTCCTTTTTTCATCAAGAGGCGTTTCTGACAGGCCTAGATCCGAAATAGGCCCCCAGACGTCGAACTCGTGAAATCAGCAGCCGTAGCAATGTTTCGCGACGCCTGGAGGTTTGGTCTACGTCCTCTTTAAACAATTGACCCCTCGACCTCTCCTCGCAAGCGGCCTGGCCAGACAATCGAAGCGGATCCAGACCACTTCCGCTCTACCAGTCGCCGACCTAAGAACTCTCGTTTTCTGGGGCTGATTTGATTCCCGAGTCGTTCAGACTTTCCTGCCGGGGAGGTGAAGCGACCCCCGGAGTTCGATGATTGATGCACGCATCTGTGTATTCATGCGCACGTGCATGCAAACATCCATGCACGTACGGTTACCGCGGGACACAAGCGCAGATACACGAACACATGCACACACACGATGCATGCACATGCGATTCTACGGGTGCAACAAGAGTATCCTTCAAGAGCAGCCTCCTTCAAGAATATCCTCCTGCTCCTCCTGATCCTCCTCCTCCTTCCTCCTCCTCCTCATATTATTGTTCTTCTTATTATTAGTATTCTTCTTCTTATTATTATTACTATTATTATCATCATCATCATCATCATCATCATCATCATCATCATCATCATCATCATCATCATCATCATCATTCTTATTATTATTATCATTATCATTATTATTGTTGTTATTAATAGTATTATTATTATTATTAGTAGTAGTATTCTCAATATTATTATTAAAAACAATGCTATTATGAGTAGTCTTATCCTTCTTACTATTAGTCGTATGGTGCTACTTTTTTCTTCTTCTTCTTCTTCTTCTTCCGCTCCTCCTCCTCCTCCTCCGCCTCCTCCTCCTCCTCCTCCTCCTCCTCCTCCTCATCCTCACCCTCATCCCCATCCTCATCCTCCCTCCTCCTCCTCCTCTTCCTCCTCCTCCTCCTCCTCCTCCGCCTCCTCCTCCTCCTCCTCCTCCTCCCTCCGCTCCTCCGCCTCCTCCTCCTGCCCTCCTCCTCCTCCTCCTCCTCCTCCTCCCTCCTCCTCCTCCTCCTCCCTCCTCCTCCTCCCTCCTCCTCTCCTCCTCCTCCTCCTCCTCCTCCTCCTCCTCCTCCTCCTCCTCCTCCTCCTCCTCCCGTCGTCAGGGGTCTGGGCCCCTGGTCCTGCTCCCCCCCGCGGCCCCCCCGCGGCCCCCGGGTCCCCCGTGTAGGGGTCCACCGACGGCTTATCCTGGTACAGCGGCCCGACGTAGCAGCCCGTCGGGAGCGGGAAGCCTGCTCGGGGGGCAGCGGGGGCCCGGGCCCTCTTGCTGCGTCGCACTCGCCTCGAGACAGGAGAGGGAGAGAGGGAGGGAGGGAGGGAGGGAGGGAGGGAGGGAGGGAGGGGAGGGAGGGAGGAGGAGGAGGAGGAGGAGGAGGAGGAGGAGGAAGAGGAGGAGGAGGAGGAGGAGGAGGAGGGAGGGAGGGAGGCAGGGAGGGAGAGAGGGAGGAGAGGGGAGGCAGGGGGGACGTCCTGGCCGAGGCTTCTTGGACGTCGATCTGCCCGCCTGCAGCCTCCACTGCCCTCCGGAGGTGAGGAGGGAGCACGCTGCGCGGCCGCCACCGTGCGCACCTCAACCGAGGCTGGGCCCTCGCAGATTCTGATGCACTGGGCGGCGGACAGACGTGAATCTGCTGCGAGAGGACAGAGCGACCTTGCGCGGGGGCTTGCGCAGGCCGCCACCGCGGCGCACCGCGCGGGAGGCGAGGGCGACTGCGCGTCGCCTTGCGAGGGAGCAGCTCGCACGTCAACAGCCGCAGTCGGCCCCCCTGGATCGCGTCGGCTCACTGGTGGATGCTCAGGGTGTCCCGTCAGGAGACGAAGTTCGGGGCGGCGCCGACCGCGTCGCGGGAACACCGAATTTCATCCTGGGAGATCTCGAGCGGGCTCGGCGGGCAGAGCTGGCCGGCGTGCAGGCCGAGGTGCAGAGCGCCACGCTGACGACGAGTAGATTGCGGGCGCCACACGGCCAACTTCGACCCACGTCCACCACTTGGAGCGTGCATGTTCCTGCTGACTGCCGCGGGTCTCTGCCGCACTCATGGGCATCTGTCGTAGCCTTCGATCGCGAAGAAGGCCCAGCCCTCTCCCATCTGGCCTGAATCAAATCTGGCGGGCCTCAGCGGTGCGAGCGCCATCGGGAAGCTGCCACACCGGAATTATGACGCACTCCAGGGCTCTGAAATTGAGGCTAGCGAAGACCTCACGCAGAGGCGAAGGGCTGAGGACGCTGAGGCTCTCAGACTGTCCACTCGCGATGCTCACGTTGTCAGCACAGGCGCGAATCAGCTGAGCATCGAAGGATCTGCAGCTCGAAGGAGAGCACGGGCACGCGGACACCATACGGGGGCGAACATGGTGGCCCAGATCGTGCCTCTGACAGCCCTGAGCAATTCCAACGCACGCCATCAGCAGAGGGCGACGACGTCCACCGGCGTGGAAGAAGTGCGGCAGGTAAGCAGCAGGTAGCAGACACGCCCCAGTGCGGCGCAGGATCTCCCAGAGGCCGCTGACGAGACGGACTCGGGGGGCCGCCGCGATACCGAGGAACACTATGCCGGGCTTGTAAACACCCGCCTCGCTGCAGCGCAGGAGTCGCGCACAAGACGCGTCCGTCTCCTGGGTGCTGTTGGAGAGCTGCCTGGGCAGCGAGGGAACCCCTGCGGGGACCTGCCGGCGTCGAGAGCCAGCCTGGGCAGCGAGGCCCGCGGCAAGCTGCAAGCCGCTGCTCTCGAGGCTCAGCGAGTGCAGGCTGCCCGGCGGTCGCAGGGCCTCCTCCTGCCCAGGAGGGCTGCCCCCCTTCGGAGCCGCCGTCGGCGCCCAGCTGAAGTCCATCGGGACCTCTTCGATGTTGGGGAGTGCGAGGCGGGCGGTTGGCCCAAAGCCTGCAGCGCCCCCAGGGAGCACAGTAGCAGAGTCCGTCGCGCGGCGAGCCGTCTGCAGCAGGTCCGCCTCGTCGGGTGCAGGTGGCTTCTGCTGCGGCCACTCAAAGAGGACTGCGTCCGAATGGAGGCACGTGCCTGGGCACCGCTGCCCTCAGGCTCCGCGCTCCGCTGCCAGTAGCTCGAAATGTTGGCGTGTGTGCCCCTAGGGTCGCGAGCGACCGCAGTGCGGCCCTCGACGGTGACTGGAATGCCAACCAAAACCAGGGGCTTGTGGAACGGTTTCCAGATCTCGCCGAGGCGCCAGGCAGTCGGGAGGTTGAGGGGCAGCATTAGCAGAGCGAGGAGGAGGAGGAGGAGGAGGAGGGAGAAGGAAAGGAGGAGGAGGAGGAGGAGGACCGCAGGGAGAAGGAGGACGTACGACGACGAGAACACTGGAAAGAACTGCTCCAGAAACTCTCATCCAATGGGTCCGGCTCGTCTCTGAGCTGGAGGCCCGAGAGCCTCCGAGGAGCCTCCGAGGCGGACGCTGGAACAGGGCGCGACAGCTTTTTGGCAGCTCCTGGGAGCCGCGGGTCTGCGCACGGAGGCTCCTCCTCCGCCCCCTCGCCGTCCAAGTCCGCTATGACACACGTCTGCGGATAGAGGCAAAAGCAGCGCCATGGGCAGGGGCAGGCTGTCAGGTATGGCCCGAAGACATCTAGCTTGTTCCCCTCCCCTCCGCCTCCTCCTCTCACCCTGCTCCTCCTCTTCCTCATCTTCCTCCTCCGCCTCCTCCGCCTCCTCCATCTCCTCACCCTCCTGCTCCTCCCATCCGCCTCCTCTTCCTCCTCCTCCGCCTCCGCCTCCGCCTCCTCCTCCCCTCACTTTGCTCCTCCTACTCCTCTTCCTCTTCCTCTTCCTCTTCCTCTTCCTCTTCCTTATCCTCCTCCTCCTCCTCCTCCTCCTCCTCCTCATCCTCCTCCTCCTCCTCCCCCATTCCTTTGCCTGATGAATAACTCCTCCCCGTCGCACCCCGAGGCCAGGTCGGCAGGGCGGCCTGGGCGTTTCGCCTATGACTTCATCACCACTCGTGAGCCTGAAGATTAACAACTCGCAGCAGCTTCACACATGGAGGGCGGGTTGCTTTCAGAATGTGGCTCCCGCCGCAGCGCCGCGCACATTCATTTTACAAGTTCGCAGGGGCTTCACGGATTGAAGACAGGTAAATTTCAAAATGTGACTCCCGCCTTAGCGCCGCGCACATTCGTTGTCAAAGTTAGCAAGAGCTTCACGGATTGAGGGCGGTTCGTTTTTCTTTTTTTTCGAATGTGGCTAACGCCTTAACGCCTTTTCAAATAGCAGGCGTTCCAGTAATTCGCATGGCTAACATTCCAGAAATGGTGTTCGGGAGTGATTCAGGATTGTCAGGGCGCAACAGTTGCGTTGATTCGCGATGCCGAAGTCGCGGGAATGGTGTTCTGGCACGATTCAGGATCGTCAAGACGTAACAGTCAGGTTGACTCGTGGCGTTGAAGTCCTGAGAATGTTGTTCTGGCACGCGTCAAGATTTTCACACAGTTGTCCCCCTACGGCGCACTTCCCTGTGGAAATGAACCCCTGTAGGGGCCTGTGAGGAGGGAGCTTGGAGGGAGGGCGTATTCCAACATCGTTGATGAGTCTTGGGCTTACACTGGTCCTCCTCCTCCTCCTCCCCCTCCTCCTCCTCCTCCGCCGCCGCGACATCGGCGCTGCGACCGGCGAAGCGGCCCCGCGCCCTCGGCGTCGTTGGTCCACATCTCCACGAAGAGCTTGCCGCAGAGCGCCTGCGAGGCGCCCTCCATGGGCACCTCCAGCTCCGGGTCGAGGGCCTCTCCGCGCCGCCGCGCCGCGCCCGCGCCGCGCCCGCGCCGGCGCCGGCCGCCGCTCCGCCCGCTCCCGCCCGCCCCGCCTCCGGCTCTGACCAGGGGGTGGGGCGCAGATGGACATGCAGCGGAGGCCAGTCCACAGGAGACCTCCCACGGGAAGCCCAGCCCTGGACCCCCAGGACGTCCACGGATTTGTGGCGCGGGAGCGTCCCGCTTCCTCCCCATCGCGAAGCCACCGAGACCCAAGAAACCCAGGGCACCCTTGGAGGCAAGCGGGGTGTTTCTTGGCATGGGTCTCCACTGTGCGGTGGTATCTCCAGCGACGTGTGCGGTGGAGAGGAGGCGATGCTACAGACGGCGTCGAGGGCGCTGGCAATCGACAGCGGCGATCCTAGTGGAAGACGAGGCCGCGGGTCCCACCACTCCCGAGGATCTGTTGCCCCAGGTTGGAGCGGGTGGGTACCACAAGCAGCCAGACCCTGAGCCCCGTGACTGCAGGTCGGGGAGGAACGGGAGGCTACGCGGAAGTGTCGAGACACGAGTGCGACACGTACGAGACGACCTCTGGCAAATTATGACAGGTCATGGGACACACGCGATTCGTCGACCTTCGGGAGTCGCATAGGGGCCCCAGGGCTTCTGTGGCCCCCAGGGGCCTTCAGGGAATAAGCAACTTCCGCGGGGCAGACGCCTGCAGGCCGATGTCGTATGTGATGTGTCTCTGTACTTGTACTACGTCGGAGGCCTCCTCAACAGGGTCCGAGTAAACGCGACCAGAGGATCGCGCCGCATCGCCGACGAGCCGCCGATGCATCGGTGTGATGCGTCGGCGACGTCGGCGATGCATCGGTGACGTCGGCGCGGAGAACATCGAGAGTCACATCGACCCACATCGAGCCGCATCGGGGATGCATGGGCGATGCGCCGCGATCCTCTGATTCCATCTACTCGGACCCCATGTGGGAAGCTAGTTATGTGCTTCTGTGGGGTACGCGCGTCCGAACCGAACATTTAGCACACACGTATTACGGCATACCGTTGCTCAAGCTAGTTGGTCAGAAATCGCCCGCCACCAGGCTTATACTGTACAGCGCGCGCGCGTCGTCCCTGCGGAGCCGACGCACACACTGTAGAAGTACCCATAGCACCCGGCAGAAGCGGATAAGAGTGAGGGGGGCGGTGTGGACGTCGGCAGTCTGCGAGACTCTGGAGAAGCCCGCCGCAGGCGCCAAAGTTTTACAAATTATGCAACGAGCCCGCCGCAGGCGCCGATTTTTCGTTAAACCAATATGGGGAGGTCGCGGGTGGGTCGCGGGTATGTCGCGGGGTGGGTCGCGGGGTGGGTCGCGGGGTGGGTCGCGGGTGGGACGACGACAACAAGCAAGAACAACGCAACAAGCAGAACCCTCACCACAGATCCCCACTTCAGCCACGCACCCAGGGACAATGAATGACCGTTCGACCCCCTCACTCTGATGCTTGAGCGATGCCGAAGGATCCCGCAGCGAAGATCTAACTCTAGACCCACTTGTGTGATCGCATCGCTGGCGCTCGCTCAGCGCGGTCGACGCGGAAGCCGGGCTGCTGAAGCCTTGTTGATCTCGCGCACTGGGGAGAGAGGTGTCCTCACGCATACACGCGCCAACGAGTTTCTTCCATCTGCCTTCAGGGAAGGCGGGGGTGAATGATGGATGTCGCTGGCTCTTCATGGTGACCTGTGCACCAGCACCCTCCCCCGAGGCTGGGGAACATCCACCAGGGAGCGCATGTGGTAGGGGCACCAAAAGGTACCGATACTCCCATGACCTCTCCCGGGATGCGCTCCGACCTGGATTTCGTGATACCAGCCGTGGCGACGAGGGCCTCCCAGCGGCTTGACAAAGCGAGATCGACGGAAGAGTAGACGGCAGAGCAGCGTTGTCGCTTGCTTTTCCTCCACTGCCGTGGGCATATTTGGCATGGGGATAGCGGGTCCTGACCTGAAGGAAACGGGTCCTGGACCCTGGAGCCTTCCCCAAGGACGAGATCTTCATCCCGCGCCGTTTTCTGACAGCCACGGGGCCCGTGGGGGGCCCCGCGGGCCCGAGAACGGCGGGAAATCCTCGGGGCCCGTTTCCCTCAGGACCCGCTT
The DNA here is from genome assembly GCA_963575745.1 of Prorocentrum cordatum. Taxonomy (NCBI): domain Eukaryota; class Dinophyceae; order Prorocentrales; family Prorocentraceae; genus Prorocentrum; species Prorocentrum cordatum. The sequence goes on from CAUYUJ010008336.1 coordinate 313,304, forward strand.
CCCCCGTGGCGACTTGCGGGACCCTGCGTCGGGTTCGTGTCGTGACGACTTCGGCGCTGGTTTCTGACGCCGCGGGGATCGTTCAACCTGGAGCGATCGGCCGCTTCCGAGACGTCCAGGTCGCTCCACCTCGGACGATGAAGGGGAAGGGGGACGAGGAGGAGGAGGAGGAGGAGGAGGAGGAGGAGGAGGAGGAGGACGAGGAGGAGAAGGAGGAAGAGGAGGAGGAGGCGGAGGAGGAGGAGGAGGAGGAGGCGGAGGAGGAGGAGGAGGAGGAGGAGAGGAGGAGGAGGAGAGGAGGAGGAGGAGAGGAGGGCCGCCCGCGGCGCTCGACGCCGAGCGCCGCCGGCGGGGTCGCCGCCGGCCGACACGGCGCGGAGCCACCGTGCAGGGGCACGGCCGGCGGGAGGCGCCCCGCGGAGCAGGGCGGGGTGCCAGCAGTGCCCCACGGCGCGTGGGGCGCGCAGGGGGGGGGGGGGCCCGCGCGCCGCGCGGGGGGGGGTCCTCCTCCTCCTCCTCCTCCTCCTCCTCCTCCTCTCCTCCTCCTCCTCCTCCTCTCCTCTCCTCCTCCTCCTCCTCTCCTCCTCTCCTCCTCCTCCTCCCTCCTCCTCCTCCTCCTCCTCCGAGCGGGCCGCTGGGGGCACGTGCGGCCACGCCCGCCCGCGCCCGCTCTCGCCCAGGCTGGCCAAGACTGGCGCGCGGTGAGGGGGCAGTGGCCGAGGAGCCACAGGACATCTCTTTTTTGTTGGTTCCTCCAACGCGCGCGCGCGCCTACTGCTGCTCCGCCCAGGGAAAGCGGCCTCGACGCCTGCTTTCTATGCCGTGTGCTTCAGGCATGCCTGCATGTTGCAGTGCATACCGCGCTGAAGAGTGTGGAGCGCGCTCACAAGTGGGCTGCCAGGCATGCACAATTTGTCAAGCCTGGGCCGAAGCAACCAGGCCAGTAGCCGACTGTGCCTTTCGAAACGATATGGCACGCACTAAAGTGGCATGCGCTGTACCAAAAACGCCGGGGCCGAAACTCTGACGAGAAAAGAAACGAATCATCTCTGCCAGTGCCTTCCGACTAGTTGCAACTAATGGCCAATTCACGCGTTGCCAGTGGAGATGGGCCACGAGATTCAAATCACACCACTACAGCCTTGACACCTGGGCGGGAGACCACAAAAAATGTGATGCTTCGCGGCGCCATGCTCAGCTGAATGTCTGCAACACTGTTCCCGCGAAGCTTGTACTCAATGGCCTTGCCATCGAAGCCCTGCGAAATCATCGCCGAACCTGTGAGGCCACTATAATAGAGCGGCAAGGTGATGCTGGTCTCCAGCGAGCGTGGCGTAGGGTTGAAGATCATGGCCAAAGCGACCTCGCGATCCGCAAAAGGGTGCACATGAAGCCACCCGTCCCAGCCCTGCATGTCAGGTCGGCGAAGATGGACCACGGGCTTTGTGAGGACTGCCCGGTGTGCTTGATAGAACCCCATCCACTTCAGAAGCACGGCCTTGCTCTTGGGACCCTCGTAAAGCTGCTCTCCACGGTAGCATGCGGCAACGCCTGCACCCAGATACTGCGCCAGAGCCCACTCATACTCCGCCAGGTTGTCCTCCAGCGGCGAAAATGCTGCGGCAGACCCACCTCCGTGGTATTGCACAATGGGCAAGAACATCCAGCCCTGTGTTGGTGTGTGAATGTAGAGATCGTCGTACATGCCCTGACGGCTGATCATCAGGTCCTCCCAGCGGGGCAAAGAATACTGGTTCTCACTGTAACCCATGCCTGTCTTGCTGCCGCCGGCGAAGAAGAAATTGTCCGGCTGGTTGATATACACGTTCAGTGAGCGAAGGTATTTGTAGAACTCGGCCTGCTGCTGCGTCTGTCTGTAGACCGAATCGTCCAGACCGTGGTGGTGGCTGTGATTCTCAGAGGAACAGGTCCCTCCGCCGTAAGGGCCGTCCGTCTCCAGACTTGCCAAGCCAGTCTCGCTGATGAAGTTCAAGACAAGACCTTTGAGCTTGTCGACCCAGCCAGATGCGAAGCATGCGTCCTCCTTCAAGCTGCCATCGATATTTGTCGTGACCCACTCGTCGCCCACGTTCCCTCCGTAACCGCCATGCCCACGGTCCAGGCAGATGAGATCATAGCCGCCAACTTCGATGCCCTTGGAACGGGCGTAGTCTACCTGACCCTTGATCTTCTGCAGATACGATGGTTCCGCAGTTTCCAGAGTGAAGCCAGTTCCGAATGAGAAGATGATCATCTCGAAGCCGACCTCAGCCATCTGATCGATGGCGGTCTTGAAACCCTTCTCGCTAACGTCTGTTGCGTGGAAGAAGATCGGATTCTCGGTAGTGGCCGGCGCAAGCAACTCCGTTACCCGCGCCCGGCCGAGGGACTGTCGCTCAAGATCGAAGGAGTCATGGGCCAGAATCAATGCCCGAAAACTCTCGAACGCTTCCTCTCTGCCGACAAACGCGCCAGGCCCATTGTTGGTGTAGGTGCAGTTTAAAGTGGACTCCACTGCACCCTCGTCTTTGTAGCCCCCTGGCGAGCTGCTGCTCAAGAAATCGTCCATCCAGCTGCACGCAGCACCATGTGCCTGATCCGTCTTTGCATGGAGGAGCGTTGTTGCTGCCACGGTGCTTTCGTCAGGCGCCCCTCCCCAATCCTGGCCAGGCGCAAAACTGCCGTGCCCCAAGTGAGCTCCAAATGGTGCGTTCACGCCCAGCACCTCTACATCAATGTGCTTTACTTGCACTGGTTCCTTGCAAGCCTCGCAGGTGATGTATGCCCACTTCTTCAGTAGGGGGATCGAGTCGTAGAGCTCGTAGGAGAGGCGAACGCGCACGCCAATGTGCTTGCTTGGAGCCGACGAGGGAGGCACGAAGTCCACATCCAAGCGAACGCCCTTCGGAGGCCAGGAAGCCGTCGCATCGCTGTGTCGCGTGCCCGGAGTCCAAGGGTAGGGAGTCTCTGGAGAGGCCAAGCTGTGATTTGTGTACTGGAATGCTTTGGCATCCGACGTGAGATTCAGCATCTCTCTCTCCAGATATGCCAAGACTGTCTGCTCCTGCCCCAGACCGCCGATGGCATAAATCACTTCATCCAGCTGTACGTATGCCTCGGGCTTCACAGCCCGAATAATCTCTTTGGGGCCAGCAAAGTCGGCCGTGCTATTTAACACGAGGCTGACTGTACCAAAGGATGGGGACTTGACAAACTCGCGGGCCAGAAGTCCATTGCTCAATGTCAGCCTGTCGTCTGTTTCTTTCACACCAGCTTGCTCCTCGGTCTTGGCCACAAGCCAATCCACCGTGGCAGGTTGCAGCCCACAAGCCAAGGCAAGACAAGTCGCCGTCAAGAGGCGCTCCATCGGACACACGCTTCAATCTGTTCGACTGGCAAGCCCTGAGCCAACCCTTGAGCCATGGAACCACTGGATATTGGGACGCACAGGCACACATGAATACTGTAACTATGTCCACCTTGGAGGCGCGCGTCCGACCCGAACATCTTGTAGTATACCCATCTTGCAGCAGATCGCTTCCCGAGCGGTGTGGCCAGAAAACACATTGTTTTGTCGTCGGCGGCGAGGCGGATGCGATCCGTACCAGCGTCGGGCCAACCGGGGTCACCGATAGGCAAATTGTCCGGCGTGCAAGACCCTTGCACGCTGGGAGGGGGGGCGGCCGCTGGGGGAGGAGGGATATGGGACGCAAAGATACTGATACTACATGTCCTCATTGGAGGCGCGCGTCCGACCCGAGCATATAGTGTACCAGTATTGTACTACTTCGTTTCCCAAGCGGTGTGGCCAGAAAGCGAACGCCACGACGCATACACTATCAGACTTCGCGGTGCGCACGTCGCCCCTGGGGGTGGGGGGGGGGGCGACGTGCACACAGCAGTAGTACGCTGTGGTGACGCCGAGGATGAGGAACCCCAGGTCTGGGAAGCCGCTGAGGCCCCGATCGAGGCTTGGCCACGGGTATCACTTGAGCAGGGACCGACCGTCCTGGCATTCCTTAAGTCCTACCACGAAATGTTCTTAGAACCCAAAAATGTTCTAAGAACAAAAACAATGTTCTCAGAACATACACCGGATGCGATGAAACAAAACACTCCCAGCCAGAAATGTTCTAAGAACATTGCGTCTTAGAACATTTTTGGGTAGGGCTATAGGCACGCTGGGACGCTTCGCCACTGCTTGAATCACCGCAACCCTCCGCAGATGAGGAATCCTCCAGGGCACGTTCCCGAATCAGCGCCCCCACCGTCGGGAGCGGCAAAGAGGGGGTCGTCCAAGAGGGGGGGATGCAAATCATTACCGGCGGCATGTGCGCGGCCCGGGGGCCAGGGATGTAATGAAATAAGAAGAGGCGCTATAAAATCTGGGGAAATATCATGGCCCCCGCCATGATATCCACCCCCCTCTAGTCATCACCCCCCTCTTTTCCGCCCCCGACACCGCATCCGGCTGCGAGCAGCACGCCCTGCCTGGGCCTGCTCACGCCCTCGCGTCGGCGACTCCGAAGGGTGTGGTGAGGGCGCGGTTTTCGCAGCGCGCACCTGGGGAGGCGGGCGAGGACACCGACGGACATCTCCTTTCGAGCAACGTGATGGCCCCTGAGCCCCCCACGGCGCCACTCGCAAAGCACACCCCGTAGTCGCCGATGGAGGCGCCGGCTTGATACGGGCCGGCCGGCCGGCCGAGAGGCCTGGCTCGAGCAGGAGCCGAAAGCCAGCGATGTCGAACGAATGTGCGCCGTGCGATGGAGGCGGGCCCTAACGCCGGCGCAGGGGAGAGCCTGAAGCGTTCGGCAGCTACGGCAGGTTCGAGTCGTGCCGACTTCGGCGTTGGTTCCTGACGCCGCGGGGATCGTTCAACCTTGAGCGATCGGCCGTCGCCACAACGTCAGATCGTTCCACATCGACCGATCCTGGGTCGCCAGCGGCGTTCGAGGTTGAAAGCCGGCGGCGGGGTCGCCGCCTGTGGACACGAAGCGAGCCTGCCGTAGGCGGGGGGGCGGGAAGCGGGGGAGACGAGGCCGCCATGATGCCGAGGTGACCGTGTGGAGTCGACAAGCGGCCAGCGGCAGATGCAAGGAAGAGACGTCCAGGCAGACGGGGCGTGCAAGGGCACGCAGCAGGTGGGACAGGAGAAGGCGTGCGAGGGCGCGGCAAGCGTTGTGTTGCTCCCACCGTACCTGGGGAACACATTCCAGACATA
>CAUYUJ010008336.1:326027-481542 GCA_963575745.1 Prorocentrum cordatum
CACTACTCGCAAAGTAGCTACTCGCAAATCGCCTGGATCCGCCGCGGGGGATACAGGATGAAACTACACCAAAGCAGACAGGTGTTTTCTGGGCGTTTGCGAGTGGGCACTCTGCGAGCAGTGGAGCGCGCTCGGTGAGTTTGCATGTTCATGTCACTGCTCGTGACTAGCTACCAAACCACCCCAACCCAACCGGAATACCCGAATTTCGCCCGAATTTCGGGTTGGCGGGGGGTACGGGTTCCATGTGTCTTTTCAATGTTCCCCGACCCCCCCTACTGGAAATGGAGGGCAAAGTGATGCCTTCGGGTTGGGCTGGGGGTGAGTTCGTTCCCCGGTGACCGCCGCGTACGCCTTGCTGCCGGCGGGTGCGTCCTCGAGCAGCGCCGAGCGGTCGCCGTCCCCCGCGCCCCGCGGGCCGCTCACGCCTCCCGTGGGAGCCGCCTCCGCGGGGGGGCGCTCGCCGGGCGCAGCGCTCCCCGCCGGTCCGGGGGGCGCCTTCTCCCTCTCGCCCCGCTTCCTGGAGGAGGCAGCACGACAACAAGCATAACGTTTGGCGCTCCGCGCGGAGTTCTTGGATCTGGCCCCCTCCCTGGCGCCCCGCTCCCTGGAGGAGAGATCGGCAAGCGCGTTCCACTACTCGCAAGCAAAGTAGCTACTCGCAAACTGCCTGGATGCGCCGCGGGGGATTTGCGAGACATCTCATATAAGAGGAAGACGCGCTTCCGGACGTTTGCGAGGAGGCACTTTGCGAGTGGTGGAGCGCGCTCGGTGAAGACAGCACGACAACAAACATGACGTTCGGCGCTCTGCGCGGAGTTCTTGGATCTGGCCCCCTCCCTGGCGCGCGGAGCTAGAGCTGGAGCTGGAGCTGGATGGGGGAGCGAACACTGGCATGAACATAAAAACTCGAAGGGCCGCGCGGATTCCTCGGATCCGCGCTGGGGACCCCCTCCCTGGCGCGCGGAGCGCGCCAGGGGCGGCGCCAGAGGCGCCGCCAGGGGGGCCCAGCGCAGATCCAAGGAATCCGCGCAGAGCGCCAAAAGTTTATGTTTATTGCCTACCTACCAGACCACCCCAACCCAACCCGAAGACCCGAATTTCTGGTTTGGGGGGGGGGACGGGCTGCATATGTGTCTTTCATGGTCCCCGACCCCCCCATCCCTGGAAATGGAGGGCAAATCGGGGCCTTCGGGTTGGACTGGGGTGCCTTTGGCGGGCGATGCTTCACGACGTTTTTGTTGTCTGCGACTTCCGCTTCTGCGGGCCCCCCGCAGCGCCGCCCTCGCCAGGCGTGCCGGCGCCCGCCGCGGCGCAGCCGTCGGGGCCCGCCTCGGCCGCAGGCCTCTTCCGCTTCTGCCCGGGGGCTGTGCCAGGGGTGCTCCTGGCCCAAGGTTGGGCGCCCGAATTATCAGGGGTAACTCGGGCCCGGGGTAACTCGGGTTCGGATTCCCGAAAAACGAACCCGAGTTAGCCCTGACCCGAGTTACCCCTGATGATTCGGGGCTCTGGACGCCCGAATTATCCGGGGCAACTCGGGCTCGGATTCCCGAAAAACGAACCCGAGTTAGCCCTGACCCGAGTAACCCCTGATGATTCGGGGCTCTGACAAGGTGTCTCCAGCTTCAGAGGCCTCCTCGATGGGGTCGGAGCAGACGGGGACGGAGGATCGCCGCCTCGGTGCTACATCGGCGATGCATCGGCGATGCACCGGCGATGCATCGGCGGCGCCTGCGTGCAGAAAACCGGGCTCCGCATGGAGCCGCATCGCCGATGCATCGGCGATGCGGCACGATCCTCCGAACCCCATCAGCTCCGACCCCATCCAGGAGGCCTGGAAGATCTTGTCGCGCCATCTTGAAGCCCCTCGGGGCCCCCCGGGCTTCGCAGCACATATGTTCTGAAGGCCGCGGGGGCCTCCGCGAAGGAGATCCTGGGGGCACCACCCCCGAGAGCCGACGGCGCAAAAGCGCTGCAAGATGGCACCAAAACCACGACCAGAGCCCCAGGACCCCGTCCTGCTGCGCCGCTGCTCGAGCCGGATCGACCTGCGAGGGCCCCTGGGTCCGAACCTGGGCAGAAACGCCCCGCGCGAGCAAAAATTACACGCCGGGATCTCAGAGGTGGGCCATGAGAGGGGATCTGTTCCCAGATAACTCGCAGAGAGCTGAGAGGGTTTCAGATGAAGAAGCCGGAGCCGCAGGGTGGCTCCAGAGCTCGTTTCGGCAGCGGTCCAGGCTCCCTGGAGCGCCCTGCTCGGGATTCTGGCGGGTCCCTGCAGGGCTTTTTTCATAGCGTTTCCCAGGACGCGCGCCCGGAAGCTCTCCAGGCCCTTCGGAAGGCCTCTCAGAGTGCTTCGCCAGGCCTTTCCACGCCCTTCGGGCGCCCTGCTATCCGGGTTTTGGACTGCACAAGTCGACCTCTATCCCAAGCTTCGTGGGGTTTACGAATGGACCAAAAATTTGGGTCCCAACCCTGGGATATACGATGGGGGGGCGTCCATCCTCGATAGGGGGTGCGTCCGGAGAGCCCCCCCCCCTCAGGGTGCATCCCAGGGCTCGCCCCCTCGTTCTGAGGGCCCACACTTTTCGGGGTATCACCCAGGGCATGGGAGAGAGAAGTCGCCTGCGGAGATGGGCCAGGGTCAGGTGGGGCATGTCCTCCTACCGGAGGATGTGGGACGACAAACTAAAAAAGTCAATCCAACAAAAATCATCCAAATTACAAATAAAAAACCGCCACCATACGATGTTTTGCCTAATTTTGACTTCTCCTCCTGTAGAGGGGCATGCCCGACATAAGGCCAGCGGACACCCTTAGCAACCTCCGATGCTGGGGGCTCTTCACGGCGCCGCCGTCGCCGGGCGCGCCGTCGCCGGTGGCAGCCGCCGCCTCGCCCGTCGGCCTCGGCTGCTTCCGGGCGCTCTTCGCGGCGTCGCCCTCGCCGGGCGCGCCGCCGCCAGCCGCGGCGGCGCCTTCCTGCGTGGCAGGCCGCGCCGCTCCGACGGTCTCCTCCTCCTCCTCCTCCTCCTCCTCCTCCTCCTCCTCCTCCTAAGCACCTGGCTCCCAGGGCGCATTTCTGATACCGAATCACACCGCCCCCTGCCCACTTACACCTTCGGTGCTTCACTCCGTTGCATAGCATTTCTCTTCTTGGATTGTCTCTCTTACGCCAGGGGCATCACGGGAGAAACACGCGACTGCCGGCCATCCTTGCTGTCGGGGTTTGGGAGTCGTCATGCAAGGTGTTCGCGAGCCTCAGTTTGATCCTCAGTTTGGTATTGTGCCGCCCTCGTGTGCGACCATTTCTCTGACGGCTCCTACATCGGCATCGGCCTGTCGGCGAGCTCGCGCCCGCTGCACACACGCCCGAAAATGCTTGGCAGCTGGCATGAATATCAAGTTTCTGTTGTATAGGGCGCCTCCTGGCATCATAGACAGGGACTTCGATAGAGAAGAGTGCGCCTCTCCTGACCTCAAGGGGGACTTGAAGGCCGCGGAAGAGTTGGCCGAGAAGGCGGCTGTTCAGCTTCAGGTTCTCACGGATCAGTATGCCACTTTCACTTCGTGGGCCTTTGAGGCGCTTGCGTCGCCACCATGTCTTGAAGATCAGGCTAGCGTCACGCAGCAATATGCTACCTTCGTCTCGTGGGCCTTCGAGGCGCTTGCTTCGCCGCCGTGTCTGGAAGATCTAAAAAGCGACACTCTGATTTGCTCTTCCGAAGAAATTGATGGGATATTAATATCAGTGCACAGGACATACGGAATATAGCACGCCACATCAATTGGGTTGACTTTTCGTTTGACATGGTGGTGGAGTACGGCATTTGCCCTTTCACTCTTCAAGACCTCGGTCGCTACATGGTTACACGATTGGAGTTTGCCTTGGAAGATTGGACATTGATGAACATTCTTCAGCAGCACGGCCCCCGTTTCACTTGGAAAAACTGAACAGCTGAGCGCGGGCTCCGGACTCTGAGACATCATGTTTTGGGGTTTGTAGCCACTGCCCCCTCCGCTGGTCTGCTTGCTTCCTCCTCTCCTTGCCCTCCTCTCTCCCGCGGCTGTTGCTGTTGTTTGCTCTCTTCTTCTCCTGGCCTCGTGTGGTGCATGGGTGTGCGTGCGTGTGTTGGTGCGTGTGTCCCCCCTCCTCTCGCCCGTCGTTCCCCCCTCCTTGCGTTCTCTGTTCGTCGTCGTTGCTGGGTGGTGGCTACGTAGGATCAAACTGGGGTGGACTTACGACTCCTCTCCCCAGTGCGCCTGCTGGGAGGATGGTGCCCCTGCAGGCCATCGCGGGTCTTCCCCATATGGGTGGTCCTGCTCAGGGCCATAGGACTCCCCCCAGCGGAGTCGCAGGTTATTGCTCCGCTAATCGCAATTCGCAGATCCTTTACATATTCCCTGCGCGGTAGCATAGTGCTGCACCCTAGGCGTCACTACCCAGGATCGTAAGCGCTCCAGTCCACTCCAGTCCTCCTCCTCCTCCTCCTCCTCCTCCTCCTCCTCCCACTCCTCCTCCTCCTCATCATCATCCGCCTCCTCCTCCTCCTCCTCCTGCTCCTCCTCCTGCTGCTCCTCCTCCTCCTCCTCCTCTCCCTCCCTCTCCCCCTCCCCCTCCTCCTCTGGCAGGCGGCGTCGAGCGTGGTCATTTGGGGCGACCCGCTGATCGAACTCAGCCGTGAGCCCGCTTCCTCGGGCGGCGGTGTTCCCGCGTGTCGCTCTAGATCCCGATCGCCAGCTTGGCACCGTCGCGCCCCCAGGTGGCGTGCCTGGGCGCGGCTCTTCTTGCGCGGGCGGAGGGCGCTCGCGGTCTTAGCTGGCCATCACGGCGAAGGCGCCATGCCGTTCACCTTGGCACCGTGGGCGACGCAGCAGCAGCAGCAGCAGCAGTCCTCGCCTGCAAGCGGCAAGCGGCAAGTCTGGGCCTGCAGGGCCACCACAGGCAGTGCGGGCTCGCCAACGATTCCGAGGGGCGCACGGCGTGGTGCCGCTGTGGCAGGGATCGCGAGGGTCGTCTCGACGCTGCTCTCCCTCGCGGTGAGCGTCGCCCATCCCTCCCACGTTATCGTCCCTTCGGCGGCAAGTCCACAGGCTTTGAGACCAGCATGGGCGTTGAGTCCGACGAGGTCGCCAAGTGCAAGAAGGCGCTGGCATCCCTGCGCAGTCGTCGGTACGACGACGACTGCCCCCTCGTCCAGCTGGCCAAGTCCGACCTCGAGAAGGCCGAGGCAGTCGCTCGGGCATCGCTACGCCCTGAAGATGTGCTTCCACGCGAAGGAAGAGGAGCACGCCAAGCACCGCCTTCGAGGAGCTCGAGGAGAAAGTCCTGGTCAAGAGGCAGCTGCGCGACGCGGCGGCGGCGATCCCCTTGCTGGATTCGGAGGTTGCCAAGGCCAGGGCTGCGTTGGCCACTCCTTCGAGCGCTCAGCAAGCCGACCTGCAGGCAATGGCGGGGCAGCCTCAGCCCCTCCACAGCGTCCTGGGTCAGGAGTCGGCACCCTCCTCCTCCTCCTCCTCCTCCTCCTCCTCCTCCTCCTCCTCCTCCTGCTCCTCCCTCGCTTCATTCCCGAGATGTTCCCCCGAGGGTTGCGCCAGCGGCGGGCCGACGGGGATTTTCCTGGACAACTTCAGCAGGTCGTCCCTGTACTGTACCAGCTCCTCCTTGCTGGCGCCGTGGTCCACCAGCCGCACGTAGCAGAGGCGGGCGATCCTGCCCGCCATGGCCTCGCTGCCGTTGGCCATGCTCACGCTCACCGCCACCTCTATCTTGTTCGGCGGTGCTCCCTGGGTGAAGAAGAACTTGTTCTTGGGAGCGCTAAAATGAACCCTGCCATAGGCAGCATGGCCCTTCGGGGCGTCCTCCCCCAAAGCAAGTAGCTGCTTTTTCTTCTCCAGCTTTTCTGCACTGCTCTTCTTATCCTTCTTCTCCTTAGCGTCTTTCTTATGTGACTTGTCCTTCTTATCCTTCTTCAACTTTTCATCCTTGCCATCCTTATCCTTCTTGCTTTCGTCAGCCTTATCGTCCTTCTTGACTCTCCCCGGAGGGTCGTCAGTGGTTGCACTTTCTACCTTGATCTCGCTCCCAGTGTCACCAGATGCATCCTTTTCACCTGGGGGCTCAGAGTCAACCGCGCCTACGACCACGTGTTTCTGTCCTGGGGGCTGCGCCATGGGACAGAAGCCGAGCCCAGCGATTCCATCGCAACTTGGTCTAGGGAGGCTTGAGACAAATGCAGACCTCACCTGTCTAAACGCGCCCGAGGAAAACGATATCACCCCTCACGGCTAAACCATTGCCAAGCAATCGCAGGAAGAACCGTTCGGTTGCACTTGGGTCAGAAAATGCATCCGATGAAAACTGCAGCGGGAACTTTCTGAAACCCTCGAGACCGGCACGCGCTATCCAGTGGGCCCTGCCGGGCCAATGCTGTGCCGCCGCAGTCCGCAGGCCAGCTCGAGGCAACAGTCGCCCCAAGAAAGCACACTCACTGCTGCGATAAAGAAGAAACCCTGATGTAAGACAGCGAACACCTGGACTCGCATCGGTGTGCCTTCTTCGCAAGCTCGAGGGACCCGCAGAGACTGAGAATAGCAGCAGGTTCCAACACGAACACCCCACCGCACTTTGTTACAGTGTGGGCCCGACCGCAAGAACCCTTCCACAGGAAGCCCAACCCTGAGACCCCAGGACGTGCCTTGATCTTTGGCGTGGGAGCGTCACGCAACCATCAAAACCCAAGACACCCAGGGAATCCTGGAAGCGAGCAGGGTGTTTCTTGGCATGGGCCTCCACTGTAGGAAACTCGGCGGCGAGCAAGGGGGGGGAACAGAGAAGGAGAAGCCCATCTCAGAAGGCGGCGGGACTTCTCGGAAGACCTCGCGCCTTCTGTGAAAACTTTGCGTTGCGTCTTCGGGGGAGGCTTAGAACACTTCTCAGATGGCTGGAGAACTTCCAAGCCTTCTGAAAAGGCCTTCTCCCTCTCGCTTCAGCCCCTCGCTCGCCGCCGAGAAACAGCATCCTTCTGGCAGGTCTTCGTGAGACCGATCAAAAAAAAAAACGACTGGGCCAAATTATGGCCCATGAAACCGGATTAAGACAGATGCCTCCTCCGGACTCCAGATCCGCCCTACTTTGGTTTTTTCCAAAAGCCGAAAAAATAGGGCGGGAAATTTCTGCACCCAACATACAGTAGGGCGGAAATCCACAGAAAAAGGGCGGAAACAGCAACAGAAAAATAGGGCGGAAATCGGCATCCGCGGGGCTTGAAAAGCAAGGCGGAAATTCCAAGCCCTACTTGCGGATTTCCCCAAAGTAGGGCGGATGCGGAGTCAGCAAAACAGGGCTAGGATCCGGATAAATCGCTCCAGAGCGTTCCGGAGCGCTCTCAGAGCGCTCCGGAACGCTCTGTAGCGGCCGCGGCGCCCAATACATCCTCCAAACCCGCCGACTCTCAGAGATTTCGAGTTATCCCGATCCGATTTTGTCTCGATCTTCGCGTCGTTTCAGCCAGGGCCCAGGACGAGGCCGGATTAAAAAGGGATCTGGCAGCACAGGGCAAGAGACTGTGACGGCGCAGCCCGGCGCGCGAGCACTCGACCTTCCCCGGCGCGCGAGCGCCGAGTGCCCCCCAGCAGGCGCCGCGCGTCCCGAGGAGGGGGGCCGCACGGGGGGGTCGCACAGCGGGGGGGGGGAGCAGGAAGCGAGGCGGCGAGGCCTTTGCGAGCGGGCCAGGGAGGACGGAGAGGCCGATGTCGTCGCTGCGCGGGGGGGAGGAGGAGGAGGAGGGGAGGAGGAGGAGGAGGAGGAGGAGGAGGAGGAGGAGGAGGAGGAGGAGGAGGAGGAGGAGGAGGAGGAGGAGGAGGAGGAGGAGGAGGAGGAGGAGAGGAGGAGGAGGAGGAGAGGAGGAGGAGGAGGAGGAGGAGGAGGAGGAGGAGGAGGAGGGGGGGGCTGCCCAGAGGATCCAACACAGGCCGATCGGCGCCCTGCTCCCAGGCTCTGTCTCTGGAGAACAGCTTCTCATATCCCGGCATGCGCAAGTGCGTGGAAATCACGGGGTAGCCCCTGGGACAGGTACCGAGTTGCCCCTTCCACGCGTCCGTCGGGACAGCGAAGGCACGCAGCATTCAATGTACGGCATGCAAGGCTGAAAACACAGCGCGGAACACACACACACACACACACACACTTATCAGGAGCCGAAGTCTGTACACCGACGCTTTTTCCAGCCCCGCACTGAAACTCGCTCAGGAAAGCAGATCCTGGTGTATGCGAGATCCTGGTGTATACATGTTTCGCTGTTTCCCCGGGAAAGCAGGGAAACCAGTATACAACACATCACACCGACGTCGTCCCCGACCCTCAGAAAGTCTTGGGGTTGAAGAACAACCCGACACTGGCAATGTACATGCTCCAGCTTCCGACACACACACACACACTCTTACATACACAAACACACTTCCAAACAAACACGCACACACCCGCCCAACACACAACACACAACACACAACACACAACACAACACACACACACACACACTTTGCGTCGGCGGCTAGGCATAATCCCTGCGCTGGCGAAAGACGCGTGGCCACAAACACTCACACACACAAACACACACACACACACTTACAAACTTACACACTTTCACACACTTAGACACACTTACACACACACACACACACACACTTTTCGGCATCGCAGCCACGCGCTCGGCGTCGCGGCGTAGAAAGGTCCACACGCACACGCGCACACACGTTTGGTATCGCGGACGTCAATGCTTCAGACGCATGGGAAATGCGGGCGCGCCCCGAAAATCGCAAGCTAAGCCAGCAACTGCTGCATGGCGACACACACACACATCGACTATTGTCCCCTTCCACAAGGAGGCGCGCACAGCTAGGTGTCTACTAACACGCGCGCACACACACACTTGTTATTCTGGCGCGCCGATGGGCTGCAATCGACGGTTCAACCAGCACTGAGACAGGACACGCGCAAAGTAAATCGACCACCTCATGTGTGGGCGTGTGGGCGAAGCTGAGAGCGCCAATGAGAGACTGGATGGCCTCAGGACCCAACGAAGGACCCAAGATGACCCCGAGACGGCGTCAAGGTGTAAAAGCAGGCGGTTATCCGAGGGTTGCTAAATGAGTTTCTCAGTCTCGCCTTTTCAGGGCTCTGAAAGCTGGAGACGACCCGAGAAGGTCCACAGACTGGCCCAAGACGGCCGAAGAGGCCCCCAAGAGAGCCCCGGAATGGCCCAGGAGGGAACCGAGACTGCTCAAGAGGCCCCCAGAGTAGCCAACAGGCTTTCAAGAGAGCCCCAAGAGGAGCCCAAGAGAGGCCCAAGAGCGGGAGCTCGCAGGGGGCCCAGGCTCTTCCCCCTACATTCAGGCCCCCAAAACCTAAGACACCCAGCATGCCCCCACAAGAGATCCCCAAGAGGCCCCCAAGAAGCTGCCACAGGAGCCCCGAAGACTCCCAACAGGCTGCTCCCGAGCGTTTGTAAAATTAGTCATTGCCTGTCTTAGGTTGGGGGCTGCTGCCGGCCCCACCGCCAAACAATGTCCATGCGAAGCGCCCAATCCTTTCAAGACGTGCGGTGGCGATAACAAAAATCGCTCCTCCTCCTCCTCCTCCCCCTCCTTCTGCTCCTCCCCCTCCTCCTCCTCCTCCTCCTCCTCCTCCTCCTCCTCCTCCTCCTCCTCCTCCTCCTCCTCCTCCTCCCTCTCCTCCTCCTCCTCCTCCTCCCTCCTCCCTCCTCCCTCCTCCCTCCTCCTCCCTCCTCCCCCTCCTCCCTCCTCCCTCCCTCCCTCCCCCTCCTCCTCCTCTCCTCCCTCTCCTCCCTCCTCCTCCTCCCTCCTCCTCCTCCTCCTCCTCCTCCTCCTCCTCCTCTCCTCCTCCTCCTCCTCCTCCTCCCTCCTCCTCCCTCTCCTCCCTCCTCCCCTTCCCCTTTGTCCTGATTCGTTATCCCGCTCCTCATCCCTCCTCCCTCCTCCCCCGTCTTACCCCCCAGCGCCTCCACACCCAACGAACCTATCGAAGGAGCCGCAGCGCGCAGAGACACCGAGAAGTGACATCAGAAAAAGCGCGGCAGCGACAGCAACGGCAACCATCCACAAGGTGGAATCGAAAGGGCGCTGTAAGAGAAGTGAGCAACGCTGCGCAATTCGGCGAGGTCTGGGCGAGGTCTGCGTGACACCCCACTCCGGTGAACTTACCAGGAGCCCACGACAGTGGCGACGGCTGCGCAGCTCGCCTCCCCCCATGGAGCCGCGAGGTCTCGGCGAGGTCTGTGCGGCATCCCACTCCGCTGGACCTCCCAGGAGCCCACGAAGCGAGCGTTGCGCAGCTCGCAGCCCACCCGTGGAGCCGCGAGGTCTCGGCGAGGTCTGCGTGACACCCCTGCCCGCTGGACCTCCCAGGAGCCTACGAAAGTGGTGACAATGGCGAAGCTCGCAGCCCCCCATGGAGCCGCGAGGTCTCGGCGAGGTCTGCATAACACTCCAATCCGCTGGACCTCCCTGGAGTCCACGAAAGTGGTGACGGCTGCGTAGCTCGCATCCCCCCCAGGAGCCGCGAGGCCTCGGCGAGGTCTGTGTGGCAACCCTGTCCGCTGGACCTCCCAGGAGCCCACGAAGCGAGCGTTGCGCAGCTCGCAGCCCACCCGTGGAGCCGCGAGGTCTCGGCGAGGTCTGCGTGACACCCCTGTCCGCTGGACCTCCCAGGAGCCTACGAAAGTGGTGACAATGGCGAAGCTCGCAGCCCCCCATGGAGCCGCGAGGTCTCGGCGAGGTCTGCATAACACTCCAATCCGCTGGACCTCCCTGGAGTCCACGAAAGTGGTGACGGCTGCGTAGCTCGCATCCCCCCCAGGAGCCGCGAGGCCTCGGCGAGGTCTGTGTGGCAACCCTGTCCGCTGGACCTCCCAGGAGCCCACGAAGCGAGCGTTGCGCAGCTCGCAGCCCACCCGTGGAGCCGCGAGGTCTCGGCGAGGTCTGCGTGACACCCCTGTCCGCTGGACCTCCCAGGAGCCTACGAAAGTGGTGACAATGGCGAAGCTCGCAGCCCCCCATGGAGCCGCGAGGTCTCGGCGAGGTCTGCATAACACTCCAATCCGCTGGACCTCCCTGGAGTCCACGAAAGTGGTGACGGCTGCGTAGCTCGCATCCCCCCAGGAGCCGCGAGGCCTCGGCGAGGTCTGTGTGGCAACCCACTCCGCTGACCTCCCAGGAGCCCACGAAGCGAGCGTTGCGCAGCTCGCAGCCCACCTGTGGAGCCGCGAGGTCTCGGCGAGGTCTGCGTGACACCCCTGTCCGCTGGACCTCCCAGGAGCCTACGAAAGTGGTGACAATGGCGAAGCTCGCAGCCCCCCATGGAGCCGCGAGGTCTCGGCGAGGTCTGCATAACACTCCAATCAACTGGACCTCCCTGGAGTCCACGAAAGTGGTGACGGCTGCGTAGCTCGCATCCCCCCCAGGAGCCGCGAGGCCTCGGCGAGGTCTGTGTGGCAACCCACTCCGCTGGACCTCCCAGGAGCCCACGAAGCGAGCGTTGCGCAGCTCGCAGCCCACCCGTGGAGCCGCGAGGTCTCAGCGAGGTCTGCGTGACAGTCCAATCCGCTGGACCTCCCAACCCACGAAGCGAGCGTTGCGAAACTCGCAGCCCCCCATGGAGCCGCGAGGTCTCGGCGAGACCGGAACGAGCCGCAGACGGTTCCGCAGTTCGCCGCCCACCAGGGGGCCGCGAGGAGGAGCAGGAGGGGGGGAAGGAGGAAGAGGATGGAGGAGGAGCGATCGGCAGGACGAGGCAGCAGGGGGCGGAACATCGTCAAGCGCAGTCCACTACTCGCATAAGGCAACTACACGATCAGTTCTATGAAGTCAAACGTACGTGTGTTGTGTATTGTGTGGTGTGTGTTGTGCGTTGTGTGTTGTGTGGTGCGTGTTGTGTATTGCGTGTTGTGCGATGTGTGTTGTATAGCGTACTGTGTGGTGTGCGTTGTGCTGTGTGTTGTGTGTTTGGCGCTGTGTGTTGTGTGCGTTGTGTTGTGTGCTGTGTGTTGTGCGTTGTGTGTTGTGTGTTGTGTGTTGTGTGTTGTGTGTTATGTGCTGTGTGTTGTGTGCTGTGTGATGTGCTGTGTGTTGTGTGTGGTGTGTTATGTGCTGTGTGCTGTGTGTTGAGTGTTGTGTGGTGTGCGTTGTGTGTGTTGTGTGTCTTGTGTTGTGTGTGGTTTGTGGTATGTGCTGTGCGTTGTGTGTTCTGTGGTGTGCTACGTGTTGTGTGCCGTGTGTTGTGTGTTGTCTGTTGTGTGCTCTGTGCTGTGCGTTGTGCTCTGCGTGCTGTGTGTTGTGTTTTGTGCGTCGTGTGCTGTGTGTTGTGTGGTGTTTGCTGTGTGCTGTGTGTTTTGTGGTGTGTGGTGTCATGTGTGAGGTGTGTGTTTTGTGTTGTGTGTTGTGTGTTGTGTGCTGTGTGCTGTGTGCTGTGTGGTGTGCGATGTGTGCTGTGTGTTGTGCGTTGCGTGCTGTGTGCTGTGTGGTGTGTGTGTTGTGTGTGTTGTGCTGTGTGATGTGTCTTGTGTGCTGTGTGCTGTGTGCTGTGTGGTGTGCGTTGTTTGTGCTGTGTTGTGTGCGTTGTGTGTTGTGTGTTATGTGTTGTGTGCTGTGTGTTTTGTGGTGTGTGGTGTGTGGTGTGGGGTGTGTGTTTTGCGGTGTGTGCTTTATGTTGTGTGTTGTGAGTGGTGTGCTGTGTGGTGTGTGTTGTGTGTTGTGTGTTGTGTGTTGTGTGCTGTGTGTTGTGTGTTGTGTGGTGCGTGCTGTGTGCTGTGTGGTGTGTGCTGCGTGGTGTGTCTTGTGTTATGTGTGGTGTGTGGTGTGTGTTGTGTGCTGTGTGTTTTGTGTGTGTGTTGTGTGTTGTGTGGTGTGTATATTGTGTTGTGTGTTGTGTTCTGGGTTGTGGTGTGTGCTGTGTGCTGTGAGGTGTGCGTTGTGTGTTGTGTGTGCAGTGCGGTGTGTTGCCTGTTGTGCGCTGTGTGTTGTGTTGTGTGTTGTGTCTTGTGTGTGGTGTGACTTGTGTGGGGGGTGAAGTAAGTGTTGTGTGTGCTGTGTGCTTTGTGTTGGTTGTGTGGCGTGTGTGTTGTGTGTCATGTGTTGTGTGCTGTGTGGTGTGTGCTGTGTGTGGTGTGCTATGTTCTGTGTGCTGTGTGTTGTGTGGCGTGTGGTGTGTGGTGTGTCGTGGTGTGTGCTGTGTGATGTATGGTGTGCGCTGTGTGTTGTGTTGTGTATGTGCTGTGTGTTGTGTGTTGTGGGTTGTGAGTTGGGTGCAACGTGTGGTGTGTGTTGTGTGTTGTGTGTTGTGTGCTGCGTGTTGGGTGTTGTGTTGTGGTGTGTGCAGTGTGCTGTGAGATGTGCGTTGTGTGTTTTGTGTTGTGTGATGTGTGTAGTGTGTGTTGTGTGCTGCGTGTTGTGTGGTGTGTGCTGTGTGTTGTGTGGTGTGTGCTGTGTGTTGTGTATTGTGTTGTGTGTTGTATGCTGTGTGCGGTGTGCTGTGTGTTGTGTGGTGTGTGTTGTGCGTTGTGTGTTGTGTGGTGTGTTGTGTGTTGTCTGTATTGCGGTGTGTGATGGGTTGTGTGGTGTGTGTTGTGTGTTGTGGGGTGTGTGGTGTTCTGTGTGTTGTGTGCTGCACGTTGTGTGCTGTGTGTTGTGTGTTGTGTGCTGCGTGCTGTGTGCCATGTGCTGTGTTCTGTGTGGTGGTGTGCTGTCGGGTGTGTGCTGTGTGCTCTGTGTTGTGTGTTCTGTGTTGGGGGTTGTGTTAAATGTGGTATGTGCTGTGTGTTGTGTGTTGTGTGGTGTGTGATGTGTTGCGGGTGGTGTATGGTGTGTGGTGTGTTGTGTGTTGTGTGGTCTGTGCTGTGTGCTGTGTGTGGTGTGTGCTGTGTTATGTGTGCTGTTCGTGGTGTGTTGTGTGTTGTGTGTGTGTTGTGCTGAGTGTTGTGTGCTGTGTGGTGTCTGCTGTGAGTTGTGTTGTGTTGGGTGGTGTGTGTTGTGTGTGGTGTGGGGTGTGTGGTGTGTGATGAGTGGTGTGCACTGTGTGCTGTGTGTTGTATGCTGTGCTGTGTGGATTGTGTTGTGTGGTGTGTGCTGTGGTGTGCGTTGTGTGCTGTGTGAAGCGTGTTGTGTGTTCTGTGTTGTGTGGTGTGTGGTGTGTGCTGTGTGCCGTGTGTTGTTTGTTGTGTGGTGTGTGTTGTGGTCTGTGCTGTGTGGTGTGTTTTGTGTGCTGTGCGCCGTGTGTTGTGTGCTGTGTGTTGGGCGCCGTGTGGTTTGTGATGTGTTTCCTGTGTTGTGTGCTGTGTGCTGTGTGTTGTGTGCTGTGGGTTGTGTGGTGTGTGTTGTGTGTTGTGTGGTGTTGTGCTGTGTGCTGTGGGCTGTGTGCTGTGGGCCGTGTGCTGTGTGGTGTGTGCTGTGTGTTGTGTGGTGTGTGGTGTGTGCTGTGATGTGCGCTGCGCATTCTGTGTTGTGTGTTGTGTGAAGTGTGCTGTTTGGTGTGCGTTGTGTGCTGTGTGTTGTTTGCTGTGTGTTGTGTGTGGTGTGTCGCGTGTTGTGTGTAATGTGTTGTGTGTGTTGTGTGTACTGTGTGCTGTGTGTTGTGTGCTGTGTGCTGTGCGCTGTGCGCTGTGTTGCGCTGTGTGTGGTGTGTTGTGTGGTGTGTGCTGTGTGTTGTGTGCTGTGGTTTGTGTGCTGTGCGTTGTATCTTGTGTGCTGTGTGTTGTGCGCCGTGTGTTTTGTGCTGTGGTTTGTGTGGTATGTGCTGTGTGTTGTGTGCTGTGTGCTGTGAGGTTTGTGTTCTGTGCTGTATGGTGTGTGGTGTGTGGTGTGTGTTGTGTGCTATGTGCTGTGCGTTCTGTGTTGGGTGTTGTGTGTTGTGTGTTGTGTGCTGTGAGTTGTGTGTTGTGTGCTGTGCACTGTGCGGTGTGTGGTGTGTGGTTCGTATTGTGTGATGTGCTGTATGTTGTGTGTTGTGTGGTGTGTGTTGTGTGTTGTGTGGTCATGGGCTGTGTGCTGTGGGCACTGTGTTGTGTGTTGTGTGTTGTGTGTTGTGTGTTACGTGGTGAATGTTGTGTGGTGTGTGCTGTGTGTTGTGTGTTGTGTGTTGTGTGCCATGTGCTGTGCGCCGTGTGTGTTGTGCTGTGTTTTGTGGTGTGTGCTGTGTTCTGTGCTGTGTGCCATGAGGTGTGTGGTGTGTGCTGTGTGGTGTGTGGTGTGTGTTGTGTGTTGTGTGGTGCTGGGCTGTGTTGGGTGTTGTGTGCTGTGTGTTGTGTGCTGTGTGTTGTGTGCTGTGTGTTGTGTGTTGTGTGCTGTGTGGTGTCAGGTGTGTGGTGTGTGTTTCGTGTTGTGTGTAATGTGCTGTATGTTGTCTGGTGTGTGTGTGCTGTGTGCTGTGTGTTGTGTGTTGTGTTGTGTTGTGCTGTGTGGTGTGTGCTGTGTGCTGTGGGCCGTGTGCTGTGTGTTGTGTGCTGTGTGTCGTGTGCTGTTTGTTGTGTGGTGTGTGCTGTGTGTTGTGTGTTGTGTGCTATGTGTTGTGTGTTGTGTGCTGTGTGTCGTGTGCTGTGGGCTGAGTGCTGTGTGCTGTGTGTTGTGTGCAGTGTGTTGTGTATTGTGTGCTGTGTGGTGCCTGTTGTGTGCTGTGTGTTGTGTGTTGTGTGCTGTGTGTTGTGTGCTGTGTGCTGTGTGGTGCCTGTTGTGTGTTGTGTGTTGTGTGTTGTGTGCTGTGTGCTGTGTGGTGTGTGCTTTGTGCTGTGGGCCGTGTGCTGTGTGTTGTGTGTTGTGTGTTGTGTGGTGAATGTTGTCTGGTGTGTGCTGTGTGTTGTGTGTTGTGTGCTGTGTGCTGTATGCTGTGTGCTGTGTGCTGTGTGTTGTGTGTTGTGTGTTGTGTGTCGTGTGTTGTGTGTTGTGTGCTGTGTGCTGTGTGCTGTGAGGTGTGTGTGTGTGTGTTGTGTGCTGTGTGGTGTGTGTTGTGTGCTGTGTGCTGTGCGTTGCGTGCAGTGTGTTGTGTGGTTGGTGTTGTGTGCTGTGTGTTGTGTGCTGTGTGTTGTGTGCTGTGTGTGTTGTGTGTTGTGTGTTGTGTGGTGTGTGTTGTGTTTTTTGTGCTGTGTGCCGTGTCTGTGTGCTGTGTGCTGTGTGTTGTGTGGTGTGTGTGTGTGTTGTGTGTTGTGTGTTGTGTGCTGTGTGGTGTGTGCTGTGTGCTGTGTGCTGTGTGCTGTGTGTTGTGTGTTGTGTGCTGTGGTGTGTGGTGTGTGGTGTGTGTGTGTGTGTGCTGTGTGCTGTGGTGTGTGGTGTGTGGTGTGGCGTGTGGTGTGTGGTGTGTGGGGTATGCTTGGTCGTTTACGAGTAGGCACTTTGCGAGTAGCAGAGCGCGCTCGGCGAGAACAGAGAGAGAGAGAGAGAGGCAGGAGGAGGAAGGCGTGAATAAGTGTCGCGCAAGCAGTGTTCGCGAGGCAGGGGGGGGGGGGTAGGAACTACAGAGGGTAAGGTAAACATATTCACAGAAGGGGTCAAGAGATCAAATCCCATCGTGTTGAACAAATCACGACGAGGCTCACATCGAAGCAGAAGCTGGCCGCAGCGATTTCCGTCGCAGAATCAAGCCTGTGGCCAACAACTTCATAAACATGAACGTCCGGAGCTCCACGCAGATTTCTTGGATCGTCGCTGGACCCCACCCCACTCTCCCTGGCGCGCGGAGCGCGCCAGGCGCGGCATCAGAGGCGCTGCCAAGGAGCCCGGACGCCGATCCAAGGAGCTCTGGACGTTACTTCGGATTTCACAATACAAGGGGGATGGTCTGATTAGGGAGGGGGACTGATTTGGGCTGTCTGGGAGGGCTCTGGTGGGGCCTGGGCAAACGGCCGTCCTCTCAGGGCTGGTCTTGGGGGGTGTCTAAGACTGCTCGTCTGGGAGTTATGCCCCCTCCATTCTGTCACGGAGTTCAAGATCATGTGTGGGCAGTTGTTTCTTCTTCGATGGTAGCCACGACGTCGGGGGTACAGCTGGCTGGGAGCAGCCCCAATAGGGGGGCGGTCGGCAGCTGCACACAGGAAATTACCACCTCGCGCGGCAGGCCGGCGCTCTCGTGCCGACCAAGCGGGGGGAGAAGGGCGAGAAGGGGCGGGGGGAGGACGAGGGCGAGGGAGGAGGCCGAGAGCAGAAGGGTGGGGAGGAGGAGGGAGGAAGAGGGGGGGGGGCGGGGAAAGGAGGAGGAGGGCGAGGGGGGGGGGAGTGGAAGTGTGTATGGGGGGGGGGGGGGGGGGGGGCGACGCGGAGGGGGAGAAGGGCGAGAGAGGAGGGGGGGGGGAGGGACGAGGGCGATGGAGGAGACCGAGAGTAGAAGTCTGGGGGGGAGGGCGAGGAGGGGATGGCGAGAGGAGGGAGGAGGGCGAGCAAGGGGGGGGGCAGGAGGAGGGCGAGAAGGGGGGGCAGGAGGAGGGAGAAGGGGAGGCGAGAAAGGGGCGGGGGGGGGGGCGGGGGGGAGGGAGGAGGAGGGCCGAGAAGGAGGGGGGGGGGGGGGGCGGGCGAGGGGGACGACGGCGAGCAGGCGGCGGCAGAGCCTAGGAACGAGGGCGACCGACTTTTCCTGGCGCGGCCGGGCTGGCCCTCCGGCGCTTCCGCCGGGTGCCGCCGCCGCCCTCGGGCGCTTCCGCGGCGGGGCCGCCTCGCCCTCGGGCAGGGGCCCCGCGGCGGCGGGCGGCGGCGCCCCGCGCGGGCCCACGGCGGCCGCGGGGCCGGCCTCCGGCACCGTGAGCTCCACGAGCAGGGGAAGGAAGAGCTCGCGGGGGCGTCCAGGAGGGGGGCGCCCAGGAGGGGGGCGCAAACCGTGGCCCGAGGCACGTGCGCGGCCCGGGGGGGGGGGGGCACACGTTGACAGAAGAAGCAGCGCCGTGAGACCTGGGGAGATCTCATGGCCCCCGCCATGAGATCCACCCCCCTAGTCATCCCCCCCCCCTCTTTTGCCGCCCCCGAAGAACGACATACACATTAAAACTCGGAGGTCCGCCCGGGTTTCTCGGATCCGCGCTGGATCCCCCTGGCGGCGCCTCCGGCGCCGTCCCTGGCGCGCTCCGCGCGCCAGGGAGGGGGGTCCGGTGCCGATCCGAGGCATCCGCGCAGACCTCCGAGTTTTAGTGCTCATGTCGTCCTTCGCTCCCCTCATGAGATGCGACTGCAGGCCCTCGTACGGGTGATCTCGAGGAGCAGAGAGCTGCAAATCGGCGGTGGGCAAACCTTCTTTTAGCAAACCACCCTTTAGTGAAAACGGCCGAGGACCGAAACCGACGGACCTGAACCCGCAGAAATAACAGCTGTGATGCCCTCTGGCGAACCGTAAACGGCCAATTCACTAATCGATGTGTCAGGGTAGGAGGTCTATCCAACTCCGAGTAAGGGCACTGGACTCCCAGACCCCCTCCAAGTGGTGGAGAAGAACCACGACGGGAGGTCTTTCGCTATCTCGGCCTCCGGATGCCCTTCCTGGGCCTCGGGGCTGTCAAAAAACGGCTCGGGACGAAAAGCCAGTCCCGGGGAAGGGGGCCAGACCTCTGGGGCTCGACGCTGTGAAAAAATCACGACGTCGGGGGCCCGGGCTTACCGCACCCGGTAACCGCCGCTGGCCGTACCCCCTGCGGGTCGGACGCAGTAAAGCATAGGTGCGCAGCGGCCCTCGGGGCGTTTTTTCTGCAGGTCCTCCCTGCCGAGGGGCGAGATCCCGACTTGAGGCACCTCGGACGGACCGCCACACATCCGGACAAAAGCGCAATAGTTTTAGGTCGGGCGTGTCCTCCTACAGGCGGATTTTGCCAGAAAAATCAAACATAGCCAAAATAATACTCAATGATACCAGAAAAAAACCCCATCAGGGCTATAGGGCTAGGAGGCTATAGGGCTATTGAGCTAGGGCTGTAGAACTATAGAGCTATAGAGCTGTAGGGCTATATGGCTATTGGGTTTTGGGGCTATAGGGCACCCCCGGGCACCCCCGGGCACGCCTGGGCACGCCCGGGCACCCGGGCACCCCCGGGCACCCCCCCGGCACCCGGGCCCCAGGCAACCCCGGGCACCGGCACCCAGGCACCCGGGCGTGCCGCGAAAATCGGCGACAAACCTGACCTAACCATATGAATCCGCTAGGACCCCTACAGAGGCAAGCTCTGATTGGGGAAAAAGAGTCAAGCATAGTAGAAACATCATCCCCAGACTATGTTCTGAGTATTTTTCCGATGCTCCTCCTGCAGAGGGACACGCCCGACAGAATGACAGTTTACGACCTCGCGCACGCCGCGCGAAGGCGACAGCCCTCGCGGACCGCTTGCTGCCGCCACGCGACGGCGACGGGTGCGCCCGAGGGCATCGGGAGAGGAAGCCGTGGACACAGGGAACCCAGGGTCCGAGAGCCGACGGCGCGCCATTTTGAGGCCTGGCCTTGGGTGCCGCGGGCTCGTGCCGTGTCGACGCCAGCGTTGGTTCCTAACACCGCGGGGATCGTTCAGCCTCGAGCGATCGGCCGTTTACCAGAAGTAGACGAGCGCGTTCCACTGCTCGCAAAGTAGCTACTCGCAAATGGCCTGGATCCGCCGCGAAGGATCTTCGATAAGTTACATCGACGCAGACATGTGGCTTTCGGGCGTTTGCGAGTAGGCACTTTGCTAGTAGCGGAACGCGCTCGGTGAAAAAGAGCCCGACCGTGTCACATCGACCGAGCCTGGGTCGCCGGCGGCGTTCAGCGTTGAACGCCAGCGGCGGGGTCGCCGCTGGTCGACACGACGCGAATCTGCCGTTCCACAGCTGCCCTCCTCAGATGAGACATCCTCTGAAGGCTCCTTGGCGCCCCACCGCAAGCCCAAACTTCCGGAGGAACGCGCAGATTTCTTGGATCGGCGCTGGGCCCCCATTGGCGGCGCCTGGCGCGCTCCGCGCGCCAGGGACGGGCGGCCCAGCGCCGACCCAAGAAACCTCTGCGCGGACCTCCGAAAGCTCATGCTTCTGCCGCTGTGCTGCTCTTCGAGTGCTCGCTGACGAGGACACGCCGGCCGTCGCCGCCCACGACGAACTCGAAACCGACCGACCTGAACAGGAGCAGTCGGCATCGAATCGAAATATCGGATCGGATCGGAGCGTGCGTCGGATCGGGCTGCATCGGCACGGAATCGAGGTCGAATCGAACGGGCTGCGCCAACATGCGCGACAACGCCGTGCAGGCATCGAGTCGCATCAGATCGATGGAATACCATGATTACCCCCCGCACATGCGGATAGGAGCAAGGGGCTGCTGTGGTCTCGGCGCAACGCGCTGTGAACTGGAACAGGGCGCGCGGCTCCCTGGCGCCTGCGGAACCACAAATAAAAAAGGAGATCGCGGAGAGATGCCGGTTTCCACAACGGACAAATGAGAACGCACCGAAGTGGCGCCCATTCCAGGGCGGCGACGGATTTCGACGAATACCCGAGCTCCAGTCTGGGGCCTGACTGGAAAAATCCGACGAAGCATTCAAACAACAAGCCCGCCGCAGGCGCCAACTTGTCAATCTTGAGCACGCGCATCTGCGCAGCCAAGACCAGCGCCACCAATGGGCCCCCACGACGCCGCGGGCCCCCTCGGGCGGGTTACTGAAGCAATTTGTCCTGTCGACGGCGAGGCAGAGGCAGAGGCAGAGGCAGCAGTCCGCTCCAGCGTGTGGCTATTCGGGGGAACCGAACGGCAAATCGTCCAGCGTGCCCGACGTGGGGTTGCCGAGACCAGCCCCAACCTGAAGCATGCAGTGCAGAAATCTGCCGCAGGCGCCACTGCTGTATAACTGTCCAGCGCTGCTGCACATCTGCGCCGCCAGGACCGGCGCCACCCGTGGGCCCCGCGGCGACGGGCGCCCACGACGCCGCGGGCCCCCGCGAAGCCACGACCAACGCCACCCCTGGAGACCTTGCCCCTCCACGGGGCCCTCCGCCTCGCGTCCTCCTCTCGAGCAGCTTGGCGTCGTAGCCCACGACGGCGCCGAGCCTCCTCCCTATCTGGGTGCTGCGGCGACGGCCCCCCGCGACGCCGCGGGCCCCCCGCCGGGGGGCCCCTTGGGCGGCCCTCCCCCGGGCCCCCACACGACCAGCGCCACCCGTGGGCCCCGCGGCGACGCGCCCCCGCGACGGGCCGCGGGCCCCCCGCGGTGCCCCCGGGCCGCCCCCCCCCGCCGGGCCCCCACGAGTGCGCGCGGGCGCCCCCAGCCGAGCCCCGCTGGGAGGAGGAGGAGGAGGAGGAGGAGGAGGAGGAGGAGGAGGAGGAGGAGGAGGAGCCAGAAAGAAGAAAAAAGGAAACATGGAAACGCGACGGTGCTTGCCTGCCCAGAAGCAGCCACCGCGCGCACGACTTGAAGTGGACTCGCGCGGGCGGAATGGCCCTCGCTCCAGTTAGAGGCCCCTGGAATGGGGTCGGAGCAGCAAGGGCCGGAGGACTGCGCCGCATCGCCGATGCATCGGCGATGCAACTGCGACGCTGGCGATGCACCGGCGCCGTCGGCATGGAGGAAGTCGGGCCCCACATCGAGCCGCATCGCCGATGCATCGGCGATGCGGCGCGATCCCCCGACCCCATACATTATGGCTCCATCTGTGAGGCCTAGAATCATCGGAATCGAGTCGGATCGAGCTGGCTGGGATCGACACCGAATCGGGTCGACCGGATCGAAGTGAACCCTGCCTTTGGGTTCCACGTTTTCCTGCTAAGACTCTGGGAGGCAAAATTTGGATTGCATAAGGAAGGCTGGCGGATGCGGTCGTTAATTAGGCGTGCATGAGATCATGCGAGGAGCTCGAGGTACGGCTGCAAAAACAAATCCAAGGGGGCATGTCTAACCCGCTTTTATGGAAAAGAAGGGGCCTCTCAAATGAAAGATGGGAACCTTGGAGGTGGCAAATGAGTCTGGACTGAATGGGCCTCGAGAGAAATAATTACCGGAAACTCAATCCAAATGTGTCCCTGACACCTCCGGGGGGGGGTCCACCTGGTGCGTCTGTTCACCCCGGGAACGGCTTTTGACGGCACCAGGGCCCGAAAGCGGCCCCCTGGAGGCCGACATGGGCCAAGAACCTTGTCGAACTCGGCACCTCGGACCTCGCCCCCGCATCCTGCTGGCCCGAAGCAGGCGCTGGGACACCTCCATGCCCCAGCCCGCTCCCAAGTGGAACCCTGCCATGTCCTGGGCAGCCTCGGCCCACTCCCGGGGACCGCCGCTCTTCCTCCTGGGTCCTTCGTTGACGGTCCCCCGCGGCTTCACAAGAAACAGCATGCGTCCTGCGTGCTTCAAGACCTCTGACCTATGGGGGGGCCCTGCCTTGGGACGCACAAGGACATACTAGTACGATGTGTCCTCCTTGGAAGCGTCCGTTCGACCCGCACATCCAGTATAGCCATCTGGTAGCATACCTATACGACCACACTTCGGGTGATAAGGAGTTTGTGGGGGGGAAGAACCAACTGAAGGTAACTGCGCTGACTGTGATGATGACGATGCTGGTAATGCGCCCTCGATTTGGCGACGACGCGTGGTGGCGACGCTGCGTCGCGGTGTGCTCCCACTGTCGCTCCCGCTGGATCGACCTCACCATCGAGACACCGCCGGGGCGCCAAGAGGCCAAATGAAGGCCACCACTACTAGGGAGCCCACAAAGGGCGTACGCGCCCAGCTATGTACATGAACACGGTCCCTTGAAACGCGAGACCGGCCGCGTGCTACGAACATTCGCGCAATGCGAACTCTCGAAACCAGCGTGGATCCATGTACGTGTACGTCCTTCTTTCGCTCCTGAACTACTGCGCCGTGATGGATGCTGCCGAACGAATACTGTGCCGTGATGGATGGTGCCAGCTGTCCTTCATTTGCCCTCGGGGCGCTCGCGGCCACGAGCGGCAGGGCGGCGGCATTTCTGTTGGGCCTCGGGGCGCCCGCGGCCACGAGTGGCGCAGCCTGGCCGCATGTGTGTGTGTACCGGACGCCATCGGGACACCAAGCAGGACACCACTCGGGACACCGAGCAGGACACCACTCGGGACACCCATCGGGACACCGACGGGGCACCCATCGGGACACCCATCGGGACATCCGCCTGGCCGTGTGTGTGTGTGTGTCTACAGTACACTATCAGGGCACTCATCGGGACACCACGCGGGACACCACTCGGGACGCCACTCGGGACACCAGTCGGGACACCGACGGGACACCGAGGGGACGCCGACGGGACATCCGCCTGGCCGTGTGTGCGTGTGTGTGTGTGTGTGTGTGTGTGTGTGTGTGTGTGTGTGTGTGTTTACCGTGCACTATCAGGGCACTCATCGGGACACCACTCGAGACACCAATCGGGACACCGACGGGACACCGACGGGACGCCGACAGGACACCAGCGGGGCGCCCACGGGTCACCGACGGGACACCAACGGGACACCGGCGGGACACCGAGAGGACACCGATGGGGCACCGACGGGACCCCGACGGGACACCAATCGGGACACCGACGGGACACCGAGGGGACACCGACGGCACAACGACGGGGCACCACGGCGGGACACCCGCGACACCGCCGCGCCACCGAGGACTGGTCAACGACTCGGACCCACCCTAGCCACAGCGGAGTCATGACTCTCGTCCGCCCACGCAGCTCCGCCTCGCCCGCACGCACGTCACGAACCCGAAACCGAAACCGCTTTCCCTGGGGGGGCTCTCCGTTCCACATCGATCTCACCCCCCAACCTCCGATCGTTTCTCGAGCGGTATGGCAAGAAAGCACCCGGCAGGACGCATGTGCTATGAAATTTCTCGGCGCGCGCGTCGTCCATGGGGGCGACACACACATAATATTCGTCAGAATGAGGGGGCCGAACGGTCATTCACTGTCCCTGGGCGCGTGGCTGAAGTGAGGTTCTGATGTGCGGATTGTTGTTGTTGTTGGTGGCGGTGGTGGCGGTGGTGGCAGTGTTGTTGTTGTTGTTGCTGTTGTTGCTGCTGCTGATGTTGATGCTGCTGTTGTTGGCGTTATGGTTGTTGTTGTTGTTGTTGTGGTTGGTTGCTGGTTGTTGTGGTTGGTTGTTGGTTGTTGGTTGTTGGTTGTTGCTGCTATTGGTGTTGCTGTTGCTGCTGATGTTGTTCATGTTATTGTTGCTGTTGTTGCTGTTGTTGTTGTGGTTGCTGTTGTGGCTGTTGATGTTGTTGGTGTGAGTGCTGTTCGTTGTTTGTTGTTTGTTTGTTTGTTTGTTTGTTTGTTTGTTTGTTTGTTTGTTTGTGTGTGTTGTTTGTGCTATTTGTTTGTTTGATTGCTTGTTGTTGTTGGTGGTGTTGTTGGTTTGTCGTCGTCCCCTCCGCGACCCAGCCCGCGACCCACCCACGACCCACCCGCGACCCACCTGCGACCCACCCGCGACCCACTCGCGACCCACTCGCGACCCACCTGCCACCCGGCCCGCGACCCACCCGCGACCCACCTGCGACCCGCCCGCCACCCGCCTGCGACCCACCCCGCGACCCACCAACACTGCTTCAACGAGAAGATCGGCGCCTGCGGCAGGCTCGTTGCATCATCTGTAAGAACTTGTCGCCTGCGGCGGGCCTCCGCAGAGCCTCGCAGACTGCCGACGTGCCCGCCGCCCCCCCGACTCTTATCCGCAACTGCGGGTTGCTACGTACTGGGGCGACGAGGAGGAGGAGGAGGAGGAGGAGGAGGAGGAGGAGGAGGAGGAGGAGAAGGAGCAGGAGGAGGAGCAGGAGGAGTGCCTGTACAGCGCCACGGCGGCCGCGTTCGTCACCTCGACGTGGAGCCGCACGCGCCGGCCCCGGGCGCCGGCGCCGCGCGCCGCTCGCGCCTCTCCGGCGGCGGCCAGGCACCTGCCGAGCAGCGCCCGCGCGGCGCCCCGGCGCCGCCAGCGGGGGTCCACGTAGAGCCTGCAGGAAAGGAGAGAAAGCATACAGTCGGGGCGCTGACCTAAGGAACCCTAAATAAGGAACGAGGCTCCTTTTTTCCATAGGTTGAACTTCGATTTCGTATCGAAAACCTGAGGAAAATCCAAGGCAAGCTGCGAAACAATTAAGGAACACGGAGCCCCTCCCCAACGAAAAGGGTTCCTTCTTCAGGGCCCCGACTGTAAGCATAAGCTCTCGGAGCTGATTTCGTAGATCGGCGCCGGAGCCCACCACTTATATAGAGGAAGAGGAAGGAGCATAGGCATAAACTGTCGGAGCTCCCCACGCGGATCTCTGGGATCGTCGCTGGACCCCACCCCACACTCCCCGGTGCGTGGAGCGCGCCAGCGGCGGCGCCAGAGGTGCCGCCAGGAGGCCCCCAGCGCCGATCCAAGAAATCCGCGCGGATCTCCGAGAGGTCATGTTTTGAGGGGTGGCCTCCGGGTCATAACTCATCTCTCTTGCGGCCGCTCGGGGCAATCTGGACAAGCCCGGGGCGCTCTCGGCGAGTCGCCGCCGCTGGAGAGCATCCCGAGGCTGGAAGGGCGCTGCGCACCCACGAAAACGGCCGAAAACCTCGAACCTCTAAGGCCGCCGAGAATCCACGAAAGTCTGCGCTTCTGCCGCTGCTGGTCTTGGACGCACGCAAGGTGCGCGGACTCAGGGGGCGCAGGGTAGCGAGATCCAAGCGCGCACGCGGCCGCTGAGGCATCGCGCTCAAGCGCTCATCTCACCAAAGGTCACCCCAGACCCCCGACGCCGTGATTTGTCCCAACCATCCTGCGAATTTTGGGCCCTCGTTTTGACGACACAGCGCCCCGCATCCTCCTCCTCTCCTCCTCTCCCGCCTCCCTCCTCCCACCCCTGCATCGTCTCCGTTTCGTCACACCACTCACACGTTCCGTGGCCCCGAAAGGAGCTCCACCGAAGGTCTCTGCGGTGCAGTTCGCATGTGGGCGTCACGCCCGTTTCGGCACACCCCTCACACGTTTCGTGGCTCCGTAGGGAGCTCCACCGAAGGTCTCCGCGGTGCAGTTCGCATGTGAGCGTCACGCCCGTTTCGGCACACCCCTCACACGTTCCGTGGCCCCGAAAGGAGCTCCACCGAAGGTCTCCGCGGTGCAGTTCGCATGTGGACGTCACGCCCGTTTCGGCACACCCCTCACACGTTCCGTGGCCCCGTAGGGAGCTCCACCGAAGGTCTCCGCGGTGCAGTTCGCATGTGGGCGTCACGCCCGTTTCGGCACACCCCTCACACGTTCCGTGGCCCCGTAGGGAGCTCCACCGAAGGTCTCCGCAGTGCAGTTCGCATGTGGGAGTCACGCCCGTGTCGACACACCCCTCACACGTTCCGTGGCCCCGTAGGGAGCTCCACCAAAGGTCTCCACGGTGCAGTTCGCATGTGGGCGTCACGCCCGTTTCGGCACACCCCTCACACGTTTCGTGGCCCCGTAGGGAGCTCCACCGAAGGTCTCCGCGGTGCAGTTCGCATGTGGGCGTCGCGCCCGTTTCGGCACACCCCTCACACGTTCCGTGGCCCCGTAGGGAGCTCCAGCAAAGGTCTCCGCGGTGCAGTTCGCATGTGGACGTCACGCCCGTTTCGGCACACCCCTCACACGTTTCGTGGCCCCGTAGGGAGCTCCACCGAAGGTCTCCGCGGTGCAGTTCGCATGTGAGCGTCACGCCCGTTTCGGCACACCCCTCACACGTGGCGCCATAGGGAGCTCCGCCGAAGGTCCCAGTGGCGCAGTTCGCATGTGGGCGTCACGCCCGTGTCGACACACACGTCACAAGTTCCGTGGCCTAGGAAGCTCCACCGAAGGTCATTGCTGCAGTTTGCATGTGGGCGTCGCGCCCGTTTCGGCACACCCCTCACACGTTTCGTGGCCCCATGGGGAGCTCCACCGAAGGCCCCAGTTGCGCAGTTCGCATGTGGGCGTCACGCCCGTTTCGACACACCCCTCACACGTTTCGTGGCCCTATAGGGAGCCGCACCGAAGGTTCCAGTGGGAGGGTTCACATGCACCCGCCCACCTCCCCAAATCGGCACGCACCTCACACGTTTTGTGGCGCCATAGGGAGTTCCACCGACGACGATCCTCACAACTGCGGTACTCACAACTGCATCTGGTTGAGTCCTTCACCAGGCAAATTTCACAACGTCAACCCCCTGAGGTCTGGACCCCTTCCCCGGGACCGGTTCCTCATCCATAGTCGATGTTTGACGGTCCCGAGGCCCCGAAGGGCCCCCAAAGGCCGCAAGTACTGAAAAAACCGGTCACTCTGAAGTGTACTGGGATGACCGTGGGGGTTTCTCAGTGGATAGGGGGGTTACAAGTGGATGCTAAGGTGGGCTATATCTGGCCCAACCTGGCCTATAAGATTGTTACAAGTCCCCCGAGTGGCTTAGGGGGGTTAGATAACTCCGCTAAGTGGGCGGAGCCCACTTAGCCCAGATCGTTAACCCCCTAAGCCACTCGGAGCACTTGTAACCCACTTATAAGCCTGAGGGGTTAACGATCTGGACTAAGGGGGCTACGCCCACTTAGCGGAGTTATCTAACCCCCCTAAGCCACTCGGGGGACTTGTAACAATCTTATAAGCCAGGTTGGGCCAGAAATAACCCACCTTAGCATCCACTTGTACCCCCCCTATCCACTTAGAAACCCCCACGGTCATCCCAGCAACCGATGCTTGTCCCTCAGATTTGGAGTCCCGAAACGGTGCGGTGACAGACCGTGCGGTGACCTCGGAATCCCAAGAGACCTCACCGCACGGTCCGTCACCCGCACGTAATCCCAAAACCGCGCGGTGACCCCGAATCCCCACCGACTCACTGCACGGTGTGGTCACCACCCCGCGTTTGGGGGCCCCCGATCGAACGGAACCACGCAAGGCAGGCCGGGACCTCCGCGAGGTCCAGGGCGGCGAAGCCGGCAACCTCGGCGGCCCGGTCTGGCGCACGCGCCTCGGCCACGAGGGCCAGGCCGCCGGGTCGCTGCGCGACGGCCCGGAGGAAGGAAGCGCGGCACGGGCATGGGTCGGGCCTGTCCCCCTACAGGCGGATTTTGGAGGAAGAATTAAAAAGAATCCCAACATGCGCAAAAAGGCTAAGAAATACTGGACAAAATCGTCCCCAGACTATCCTTTGACCATTTCGATGTTTCCTCCTGTAGAGGGACATGCCCGACTTAACACGATCAGGAGCTCTCCAGGACCGCCCCCCTGAGATCTTGGCGTTGCAATCTTTTCGCACCGGGCGTTTTGGCCCCGGGCCCCGTTTCGGGCCCAGGGACCCTTACAGATCGATCCAGCTTGAAGCATGACGCAGAAAGATCGGGTCCCGGGCTCCGTGGCCTGGAGGAAGGAATCGCGGCACGAGCAGGAGTCATCAAGACCCCCTCGAGTCATGAATAAAACTGAAACAAGAAGCAAAGGCATAGACATGAACTGTGGGGGCTCCGCGCGGCTTTCATGGATCCGCACTGTGGCGCCTTCTTCGGGAAACACAGCGGAAGGTCTTTGGGCTATCCTCAGCAGGCTCTGGGGCCGTCAAAAAACTCAGCGCTCCTCAAACGGGGACTCCACTAACGGGTACTTTGGCCAGTGACCCAGCGAACCCAGCCCTTCCCGATGTGGGCAAAGCTGCAATGCAAGAAAAAGGCCCTAAAGTGGCAACTTTCGGCAAAAATTCAAAGTACCCGTTAGTAAGTACCCGTTACGGTGCCGTTGAAAAACAGCGCAGGGTGAAGAACCGGTCCCGGGGAAGGGGTCGAGACCTATGGGGGTCGACGTCGTGTTCAAAAACATGACGCCGGGGCCCCGGGCTCGGAGCTCCGCACCCAGACATGCAGCGACTCGAGAAACCGAGGCGGAGGCTCTTGTGCACAGTCCTCGGCCCCTGGAGGCCCTCGCTGGGTCCCAGGGCCGCCAAGGAAACGACTCGGGATGAGGCACTGGTTCCAGGAAAAGGCGGTCGAGAGGTCGGTGCCCGGGCCTCGAACAAAAGCAAGAAAGCCAGCCGTCTGGGTCTCGGAGCTCCGCCGGGACTCCCCGGGTGGGCGCACGGGAAGACAAGAGACAAACGAACGGCCGAAACAGGAAGAACTGTCGACGGTCCGCGCGGGCTTCCTGGATCTGCGCCGGAGTCCTCCTCCTCCTCCTCCTCCTCCTCCTCCTCCTCCTCCTCCTCCTCCTCCTCCTCCTCCTCCTCCTCCTCCCTGGCGCGCGGAGCGCGCCAGGGGCGGCGCCGGAGGCGCCGCCAGTGGGCCCAGCGCGGATCCGAGGAACCCGCGCGGCCCGTGGAGAAGTGCCTGTTTCGGCCATGTCTTCGTCCTCGAAGGAGGGCTTCGGGCTGCGAGGTGGCGCGCAGGCAGCCCCCCCAAGGGTGGTCCAGGCAGGCGGGCCTCGGCAGGCCCCCCCCCCCCCAGGGCAGCCCCAGCCGGCCTCAACAGGCCCCCGGAGTAAGGTCGGGAGCGGCCAAGAGGGGGGTGTCCAAGAGGGGGGGGGGTGCAAATCATGACCGGCGGCACGTGCGCGGCCCAGCGGGGGGGCCAGGGACGTAATGAAATGAGAAGGGGCGCCATGAAATCTGGGGAAATATCATGGCCCCCGCCATGATATCCACCCCCCCCTAGTCATCACCCCCCTCTTTTCTGCCCCCGAGAAGGCCTGGGACGGTCTCGACGCCCTGGCCATGGCCTCCTGCGGCGCCCCTGCAATGGGGCGCTCCGCGCCACGGGGGGCGGGGCGTTGATCGAGTCGGGCGAAAGGGAAGGATAGCAAAGGGGGGGTTTGAGAATCAGCTCACGTAGCTGATTTTCCCGGCGCCTCCCGGCGCCGGAGGCGGCTATGTATCGAGGAATGGGCCCCTCGGTGAGGCCGAAACCAGCTGCGTGCAGCAAATTTCGTACCCCCCCCTTTCCCAATCCCCCCCCTTTCGTCCAGCCCGAGTTGAGGCCGCCCCGGGGCCCGGGCGTTGAGACCGGGGCCCGGGCGTTGAGACCGGGGGGCCTGCAGAGGCCCGCCGGGGGGACTGGCCGGAGGGGCTGCCTGCGCGCCACCCGAAGCCTTGCCAGATCCGCGCGCTGGACCACCTCGGCGGCGCACCCCGCGCGTCACGGAGGGGGGTGGGTCGGCGCCGATGCGAGAAGTCCGCGCGGAGCTCCAGGAGTCAGTGCCTGTACCGTCTTTTCTTCCTCGGGAAGCCCTTCCACCAGTGAGGCCCGTAGAAGACGTGGTGATCCTCCAGCTCGCCCTGCGCGTCGATGCGCATGAGCGCGAACACATCCGCAGAGCCGCTGCTGGCGTCAAACGGCCGAATGACCAATGCTGTGGCATCTGACATGCCAGGAACCAGGATCCGATCCTTTGAGCCGATCGGCCTGCGCCACGCAGGTCTACGGACTCGGAGCAGAGCCTGCACACAAGACAGACTTATCGGTCCAGCGCTCGCTGCGCAGTCAGCTGACGTGGAGGAGCAAGCAGGTACCGATGCTGCCGACTGCTTGCTGGAATATCTCGCAGGGCGCATTCTGACCAGGATTCCAGGATTCCGGGGCGGAGCCACCCGTGGCGGCGAGAGCCCCCCCCCCCCGGAGGCCCCCGTGAAAACGGACGCCATCATCATCATCATCATCATCATCATCATCATCATCATCATCAGCAGCAGCAGCATCATCATCATCATCAGCATCATCATCATCATCATCAGCATCATCATCATCATCAGCATCATCATCATCATCATCATCATCATCATCATCATCATCATCATCATGATTATGATGATCTGTATCTACATGTCAGTCTCATCTGAGGGTGAGCACCGGACGTGCATCGGTATCTTCATGTCTGTCTCGTCTGAGGATCCGCCTGGAGCGCCAGGCCGAGGATGCCTCCCACCATCTGAGTAAATCGGGGACGGCGGCAAGGTCTGCTTCAAGAAGGGCGATTTCGACAGATGCAGGGGCGCCTCGGGTCGAGCTGGGGGGCCTCAGTGCGGGCTGGGGTGGCCTCAGGTCTAGCGAAACCAACCTTGCCCAACGAACCCTTCTGGCAGCCTCCGAGCGAAGCGGGACGTGAAGGCTACACCGCCCCTGCCGCAAGGGCCGTCTGGCCCTTCGGCCCGCGCGCAGCCTGCCTCAGACGGAGATCGGGGCAAGTCCGCGGAGAAAATGGGCAGGAGGGCGGAACGTACACGTGCCCCTCTCTGACCAGACCACACCGTCTGGAGCCACGCCCGAGACTCCAGGGCCTTTGCATACGGGTTCGTCCTCCTCTTGCTGCTGCTTCTCCTCTGTCCCCTCCGCGTTCCCTTTCTCCTCCTCCACCTCATTCTCCTCCTCCTCCTCCTCCTCTTCCTCCTCCTCCTCATCCTCCTCCTTCTCCTTGTCCTCCTTCACCCTGCGATTCCGACTCGCCCTCCTCCTTCTCCTCTTCCTCTTCCTCCTCCTTCTCCTCCTCCTCCTCCTCCTCCTCCTCCTCCTCCTCCTCCTGATTCACCTCCTCCTCCTCCTCCTCCTCCTCCTCCTCCTCCTCCTCCTCCTTCTGCCTCCTGCGACTCCGATTCGCCATCTTTCTCCTCCTACTCCTCCTTCTTCTCCTCCTCCTGCTGCCGCCCATGCTCCTCCACCAACTCCAGCACCACGGCAACAACGATGTTCACATCCGATGTCTTGATGCGTCCCAACCCTCCTGCAGCTGGGTTCTCGCTTTGCATGGAGCACTGCGGTCGCCACTTCTCCTTCCCGCCCCCGTCCTCCTCTCTGTCTCCTGCCTGTCTCCTGCCCCCTGTCTCTCCGTCCTGCCTGGGGACATCATTGGGGGGCTGCGAACTGCGAAACTGTCGCCAGTTGTTGGTGTTGCTGGGGGGGCCACCACAGTGGGCACACGCAGATTAGACCTCGTCATCCACGAGGGGGCTGCGCTCTGTGAGGCCGTCGCCACTTTCGAAGGCTGCTGGGGGCGGCAAACGTAGTGGGTATCGACCGCAGACTCAAATTGGACCTCGCCATCCCTGGGAGGGACTGCGATCGTTGAAATTGTTGCCACAGTCGAAATCTGCTGGGGTCGGCTAAATTAGTGGGTACCGACCGCAAACTCAATTCATACCTCGCCATCCCTGGGTGCTGCGATATGTGAACTTGCATTCATGGTCGGCAGCTGCTGGGGGGGCATCATGGTGGGAACTGACCGCAGACTCGAATAAGACCTTGCCATCCCCGGGGGGGGGTCTGCGATTTGCGAAAACGTCGCCGCTTTCAAAGGGCTGCTGGGGGAGCCAACATAGTCGGTAACGACCGCAGTCAAACTAGACCTCGCCATCCCTCGGGGGGGGCGATCTGTTAAACTGTCGCCACGTTCGAAGGCTCCCGGGGACGGCCAACGTAGTGGGTAATGCGCGCCGACTCGAAACATCGTCCCTCTCCTTCCTCTGCCCTTCTCTCATCGTCACCCCTTTCCTGCTGACATTTCTTCGAGCTCCTGCCTCGCTGACTTTTCAGCTCCCCGTCGGCCTTCTCTCCTCACTCCTCGCCTTTTTCCCCCTCGAGCCTGTGATAGAAGGAATCCCACCAGCCCTCGAAGCGTGAGTGGTTTAGCGAGTTTCTTCTTCCGTTTCCCCCCTTCCCCTTCTAGGAATGATGACTGTTCCCTATGATTAATCACCCCCTCCCCCGGGCGACCGGCAGCCAATCAGGATCAATGCGCCCCCGAATTCTATGCTAACAAAAAACATCCGAAGCACGACTTGGGACAAAATCGTGGGTCATGCTCGTGGGCCCCGCGATCACTTTGTAGTGTTTCCCAACCATCCTTTGGTGTAGAGTCCTCATTTTGGAGAGACAGTCCCCGCGTCTCCGTCTCCTCTCCTCCTCCTCCTCCTCTTCCCGCTCCTCCCTCCTCCCGTCACCCTCCTCACTTTGATACACCCTTCACACGCTTCGTGGCCCCATAAGGAGCTCCACCGAAGGCCCCAGTGGCTGCATTCGCATGCCGCTACCCTACGCACTTTGGCACACCCTTCGCACGCTTCGTGGCCGCATAGGGAGCTCCACTGAAGGGGCCAGTGGCTGCGTTCGCATGCCGCCACCCCCCTCACTCACACACGCTTCGTGGCCTCATAGGGAGCTCTTCCGAAGGCGCCAGTGGCTGCGTTCGCATGCGTCACCCCCCTCACTTTGGCACACCCCTCGCACGTTTCGTGGCCCCATGGGGAGCACCACCGAAGGCCCTAGTGGCTGCGTTCGCATGCCGCCACCCCCCTCACTTTGGCACGCCCCTACACGCTTCGTGGCCCCATGGGGAGCTCCACCGAAGACCCCAGTGGCTGCGTTCGCATGCCGCCAGCCCCCTCACGTTGGCATACACCCCATTCGCTTCGTGCCCTCATGGGGGGATCCACCCAAGGCCCCAGAGGCTGCGTTTGCACTCCGCCACCCCCCTTTCTTTGGCACACCCTTCACACGCTTCGTGGCCTCATCGGGAGCTCCACCGAAGGCCCCAATGGCTGCGCTCGCATGCCGCCACCCCCCTCACTTTGGCACACCCTTCACACGCTTCGTGGCCCCATAAGAAGCTCCACCGAAGGCCACAATAGCTGCGGTCGCATGCCGCGCCCGCATGTCTTCTCGCGCTTCTCCCGGTGCCTGTTAGCCACAACGGGTTACATCAGCATGTAACCCGTTTCGTCTGACCTCCGCGCCCCCTGCGGGTGGCCCCAGCGGCAGCGCCCGCATGGCGCCCCCAACTCATTTCGGCGCTCCCTTCACGCATGTCGTGGCCCCCTAGCGAGCTCTACCGAAGGCGCTTTCCACAACGGCGGTACTAACAATTGCGTATGGTTGGGTCCTTCGCCTGGATAATGTGGCAGGGACGGCGGGGGTGCCCTCATATTGCCTGCTTTGCGCAAGGCCGCCATCCTTGTCAAAAAGGAAGGAGAACATACACTTCGCGGCTAAGTCCGCCGACTCTGTCGCCGTGTGGAAGAAGCTCTTTCGTTCGTCGCTGTTTCAAACGTCGTCTCCTCGTCGTCGTCGTCGTCGTCGTCGTCGCCATTCCAAGCTTGTTCTTAGGTCTCCTTTTCCAGCGCGCCAGCCGTTGCCTGTCTTACCCTGGGCCTTCTCTTCAAGCGCGCTAACCAAAAACGAAAATAACGAACGTCGTACTCCATTCGAAGGGAAGCCCCTTCCATTGACCCCTTCCCCGCAAGAGTGGGGGGTCTCTCGAGGGGGGTCCCAAGGGGAGACCTTGGGGGGGGTCCCGGGTCAGAATGTCATTTCCGTCACCGTTCGTCCCTCGTCTTCTGTCCTCCTTTTCGAGCCCAAGAGCGCCCAAGAACGCTCCAACAGCGCTCCAAGAGCGCCCCAAGAGGCGATCTTTGGGGCTCCCGGGGGGCGGCCTTGATTACGAGATGGCCCCAAGAGCGCCCCTGAGTCTCCCCAGAGCGCCCCAAGAGGGCCCCAAGAGGCGGCCAGACGGACCCAAGAGGTGCTCAAAATCCTCGTCGTCCTCGTCGTCCCCGTCTTCAGGGTCGACGGCACCGGCCGGAAGGCTTTCGCAATCTGGATCATGCGCGGCCACCCCCCGCGATGACTGTCCAGTGGTGCTCGACAAAGGCCACAGAAGTACTAGCATACTGCCTGCTGTATGCAGGCCCACCAGACACTATGATGGCCTCCCTGGCGCAGTTGTGCATTGATTTCCGACAAGGATGGTGGGAACCACCATGTTTCCCGATGTGTGCTGGGACGCACAGAGACATACTAATACTATATGTCCGCCTTGGAGGCGCGCGTCCGACCCGAACATATAGTATACCCATCTTGTAGTATATCGTTTCTCGAGCGGTGTGGCCAGAAAGCGCCCGCCACGACGCATGTTCTATAAGAGTTCTCGGTACGCGCGTCGCCCCTGGGGGGCGACGAACACATAATATAAGTATGTTGGGGGAACGCCGATGTGCGGTCACGTGCGCGGGTGCACCTGGCACACTCTGCGCGTGCCCCAACGGTGGCGCGTCTGGATCGCCTGGACCGCGCGGCACACTGGGCGCACACGGAACAAGTGGCGCATCTGGCGCGCGAGGCGTGCCTGGCACGCTTGGGTTCCTGGGGCGCCTGGCGCACCTGGAGCGCCTGGCACGCGTGGCGCACCTCGCCCCATCGCGCACATGAGGTCCGGATTGTTTCCCAGTGCCTGCCCATCCACAGACGACTGCTGAACATGCTGATGCCCGGGTGCTATCTGTGTGTTGGGAGGGCGGGTTGGGAGTGAGCGAGACAGCTTGCGGGCGTGGAGGGTGTCTGGACCCGTCACCCACACCCCTCCCACGAAGTTTGGACGGAGGGGGGGTCGTGACGCGTTGGAGCGTCCAGGATGGCCTCGGCTAGGAAACCAACATCATTGATTTGACAAGATTTTTTGGCCAAATGTTGGCCTCCTGGGGGGCCCAATTGAGGAAGCCTCCTTCTTTGATGGATCACCTCCAAGAAGGCTCCAGAATGTCCCGCGAGGTCCCCAAGATTGCCCCACGAGGGCCCCAAGAGGCCGCCACCACGAGGCCCCAAGAGGCCCCAAAAGGTTCCCCCGAGGCACCCAAGACGCACCGGGATGCCTCCAGGGCCGACAAGGGCCCCCCAAGAGCCCCACCAGGCCTACAAGAAGCCCTCGAATGACATCCTAAGAGACTCCGAGAGGCATCCAAGAGGCCTCTGGCCTTTCCGTTCGCCCTCCTCCTCTTCCTCTTTTTCATCCGCCTAGTCCTCCCCCACCTCCTTCCACCTTACTCCCTCCTCCCTCCTCCCACTTCCCCCTCTTCCTGTTCTTCCTTCTCCTCCTCCTCCTCCTCCTCCTCCTCCTCCTCCTCCTCCTCACCCCCATCACCTTCAAAAGTCTCATCATTATCATCATCATCCTCATCATCCTCATCATCCTTATCACCATGATCATCATCACCACCATCATCATCAGGTTCCTCCTCCATCCTCGGGGTATCACGGCTTCCAAGCTTTTCTTCCACTGCGTGCTCCCCTACGTGCCTGATCAGGGCAACTCGCCTGCGCATCGTTTCTGGTTGGGACGGTGGGGTTACGCGAAGAATCTAGAATTAACAATTACATCCATCGACCCCTTGTCCATCGATCGGTGCCCTGTGAGTCGCGCAGCTCGCGAGCCTCCCAAGCAGCGTTCGCAGCAAACAAAACAGATTGCCACGGTATCGTCCCGAATCGCTTATGTCCAACCGTTTCGGCCACGCCTTGCGCAAGGGCTGGGCACGTCGCCATGGTAATTCTCAATGCGGGGTCCCCCGAAGTCCTGACCCTTCTCTCCAGGGCCGGTTTTGCATCACGAGTCGTTGCTCGACAGTCCAAAAGCCAGGCGAGGGCCCCTGGAGTCCGAAAACAACCGAAAACCAAAAAAACCTTGTCATGATGCTTTAACGTCGCGAGCATGTCTGGGGACACCGCCTCCCTCCACCAGGTTCGCCTTCCCCCCCCCCCCCCGGTCCTCGTGGCTCTCCCCGAGCGCACCGCTGTGGAGCGGCGTGAGCATTCCATCGATATCGCGAAACAGGATCCTCTCGAGGTGCAGCGGGGTGGGCCGGCAAGAAAGGGGGCAGGGCGAAGCCAAGGGGGTCGAGGAGTGCAGAGGTCGCCTCGGTAGCTGCAGACGGTGAGGAAGATTGCTGCAAGAAGCCCCAAAAAGGCACTTGCACTGAAGATCTCTCAACTGGGGAGAGGCAGAGGGAGGGAAGGAAGGGAGAGAGAAGGAGACACGCACATGTTTATATACATTTTCATGTGCAGAGAGAGTGGGGAGAGATGTAATTAGAGAGAAAGAGAAATAGAGAGAGAGAGAGAGAGAAAAACCAAAAAAACCAAAAAGAGAGAGAGAGAGAGAGAGAGCGGCGCGAGGCGAGGCGCCCAGGAGGCCCCAAGAGGCCCCCAAGAGGCCGTCAAGAAGCCCCCGTTATGAGGACCCAAAGAGGCCCCCAGGAAGCCCCAAGAGGTCCGCAAGAGGCTCCCAAGGGGCCCCCCAGAGGCCCCCCAAACGCGCCAGAACGCCCCCAAGAGGCCCCCGAGAGCGCTCCCAAAAGGCCCCAAGAAACACCCCTGAGGACACTGACCCGCAACCCAGGCACGGTGGCGGGATTGGCCGAAGGCCGTTATACATTCGCCGCCCCATGTTGGTCTTGCCACAGGGGTGCCTGGTGTGCTGGACGTCCGAGAGGTCGTTGGTTTTTTCCCAACCATCCTGTGGTGTTGGGTCCTCGTTTTGAAGAGACGGTCCCCGCGTTCCTCCTCCTTCTCCTCCTCCTCCTCGTCCTCCTTCTCCTCCTCGCCCTCCTCCCTCCTGCGTTCGCATGCCTCCCCACCACCCATTTCGGCACACCCCTCACACGTTTCGTGGCCCCATAGGGAGCTCCACCGAAGGCCCCAGTGGCTGCGTTCGCATGCCGGCATCACACACTCTACCACCACATTTCGGCACACCCCTCACACGTTTCGTGGCCCCATAGGGAGCTCCACCGAAGGCCCCAGTGGCTGCGTTCGCATGCCTCCCCACCACCATTTCGGCACACCCCTCACACGTTTCGTGGCCCCATAGGGAGCTCCACCGAAGGCCCCAGTGGCTGCGTTCGCATGCCTCCCCACCACCATTTCGGCACACCCCTCACACGTTTCGTGGCCCCATAGGGAGCTCCACCGAAGGCCCCAGTGGCTGCGTTCGCATGCCTCCCCACCACCCATTTCGGCACACCCCTCACACGTTTCGTGGCCCCATAGGGAGCTCCACCGAAGGCCCCAGTGGCTGCGTTCGCATGCCTCCCCACCACCCATTTCGGCACACCCCTCACACGTTTCGTGGCCCCATAGGGAGCTCCACCGAAGGCCCCAGTGGCTGCGTTCGCATGCCTCCCCACCACCCATTTCGGCACACCCCTCACACGTTTCGTGGCCCCATAGGGAGCTCCACCGAAGGCCCCAGTGGCTGCGTTCGCATGCCTCCCCACCACCCATTTCGGCACACCCCTCACACGTTTCGTGGCCCCATAGGGAGCTCCACCGAAGGCCCCAGTGGCTGCGTTCGCATGCCTCCCCACCACCATTTCGGCACACCCCTCACACGTTTCGTGGCCCCATAGGGAGCTCCACCGAAGGCCCCAGTGGCTGCGTTCGCATGCCTCCCCACCACCCATTTCGGCACACCCCTCACACGTTTCGTGGCCCCATAGGGAGCTCCACCGAAGGCCCCAGTGGCACATCTTGGCCATGCCCCCCACCCCATTTCGGCACACCCCTCACACGTTTCGT
The DNA here is from genome assembly GCA_963575745.1 of Prorocentrum cordatum. Classification (NCBI taxonomy): domain Eukaryota; class Dinophyceae; order Prorocentrales; family Prorocentraceae; genus Prorocentrum; species Prorocentrum cordatum. The sequence goes on from CAUYUJ010008336.1 coordinate 364,324, forward strand.
GGCCCCATAGGGAGCTCCACCGAAGGCCCCAGTGGCTGCGTTCGCATGCCTCCCCACCACCATTTCGGCACACCCCTCACACGTTTCGTGGCCCCACAGGGAGCTCCACCGAAGGCCCCAGTGGCTGCGTTCGCATGCCGCCCCCACACCAACTTCGGTGCACCCCTCACACGTTTCGTGGCCCCATAAGGAGCTCCACCGAAGGCCCCAGTGGCAACGTTCGCATGCCGCCCCCACACCCATTTCGGCACACCCCTCAAACGGTTCGTGGCCCCATAGGGAGATCCACCGAAGACGGTACTCACACCAGCATTACTCACAACTGCATATGGTTGGGTCCTTCGCCAGGCTAATTGAAAGAACTCCGCCTTGGGCTTCGGTACAGCGCGCTGGTCACCTGGAAGACCCGGTTGCCAAGGTTTTTCCTGCTCCAAATGGCTCCGAAATGGCCTACAATGGCCTCGAAGACGGCCAGGATGGCCTCCAAACTCGCCCAAGATGGTGCAAGATGGTCTCCAAGACGGCCCCAGAGAGTCCAAGATGCTTCCAAGTTCGTCCAAGAAGCCTCCAAGACGGCTCCAGACGGCCCAGAAGCCCCCAAGAGGCCTCTAAGATGGCGCAACAGGCTTCCAAAAGGTTCCCGGTTGCCCGAATAGGCCAACATCATTGATTTTACATTGGTCTTTGAAGGATTGTGGCATTGCCTTTTTCGGCCTTCAGACGGCCCAAGAGGCCCCAAAGATCGCCCCCAGAGCGCCCAAGAGGCCTCAAAGATGGCCCCAGGAAGGCCCAAAATGCTTCCAAGACGGCCACCAAGGGGCCCTAAGACACCCCAAGAGGCCTCCAGGACGGCCAAGGCGGCATTCGAGACAACCCTGAAGCGCCCCAAGAGGGCCCCAATACGGCCCACAAAGGCTCCCAAGACGGCTTCCGACGGGCCAGGGAACGGCCAAAGGGGGCCCAAGAAGCTCCCAAAGGCTCCCTAAGAGGCCCAAGGAGGCCCCCCGAAGGCCTCCAAGAGGCTCCCAGGAAGCTCCCAGGAGACCCCAAGAGTGCCCCAAGAGGCTCCCAAGAGGTCTCCTCCTCATCCTCCTCCTCTTCATCTTTCTCCTCCTACTTTCTTGTTCTCCTCTCCTCATTCTCCTCATCCACAAGAGTTCCCCGAAAGGCTTCCACAACGGCTGCAATATGTCATCAAACGGTTGGCCACTTAGGCGTATCCTAATAGGCAGGGGGGCGGCGGTGGTTCGCCGTATGCGTCTTCGATATGTATAAATGTACACACGTATCTATGTGTATACGTGTATGTGTACATATGTGCAAGCACAAATAATCACATACATTCACACGCCCAGACCGACCCACGTATCTATCTACCTGCCGACCTACATACCTACATACATACATACATGCATACACGCATGCAGGCATACATACATTCATCTATACGTATCTACCTACCGACCTACATACACACATACATACATACATACAAACATACACGCATTCACACATACACGCATATACACATACACATACACGCACACTAACATGCAGGCACACACACATGCACACCCATACACGCACACTCACCGACACACATACACACATGCATGCAGATAAACATACATGCACGCATACAATCATGCGCGCGTGCGTGCTACCCAACGTGTATAACTATGTCTACATATGCGCCTACGCTTACATATATGAGTACAAGCATACACGCATGCAAACATACATGCACCCATGCATACACAGGTACATGCAATCAGCCACACACGCATACATATACATTCAAACATACATGCATACATGTTCACACATGCATACGAACGTACGTACATACACCTGCATACAGGCATACATACATGCACGCATACATATGTACATGCAAGCAAACGAACATGCACACGTACGTACATACATACATACATGCACACACATGCATGCATGCATGCATGCAAGCATGCATACGTGCACGCATCCACCCATACACACCTACACACATATGCATATATACCCAAATACATACATACAGACATACAACTATACAAACATGCATACATACGTACATGCACACACATGCCTACACACATACATATATGCATGCATGCCTGCATGCATACGTGCATGCATGCCTGCACACATACGCGGATGCACATATACTAACATATCTAAGTACATCTATACAGACATATATACATACATACCTACATACATACATACATGCATGCATGCATACATACATACATACAGACATACGCACACACACCTATACATATATAAGTATAGACATAGCACCCCGCAATTGCGGATAAGAGTGAGGGGGCGGGCGCGGACGACGCGGGCGTCGAGTCGGCGGACCTCGTGGCCCTCACCTTCCCTGTCGATGGCGCCCTCCTCCTCCTCCTCCTCCTGCTCCTCCTCCTCCTCCTCTTCCTCGTCCGCGTCCTCGTCGTCGTCGTCCGCCTCCTGCTCCTCCACCTCCTCCTCCTCCTCCTCCTCCTCTTCCTCCTTTTCCTCCTCCTCCTCCTCCTCCTCCTCTTCCTCCCCCATCCCGATCCTCCCCCCTCCTCCTTTTCGTCGTCGTCGTCCTCCTCCTCCCCCTCCCCCTCCTCCTCCTCCTCCCTCCTTTCTCGTCGTCCCCCTCCGTCCCCCCCCCCCTTTCCTCCTCGCCCTCGTCGTCGGCCTCCTCTTCGTACTCGTACTCGTACTCGTCGTCGTCGTCGTCGTCGTCGTCTTCCTCCTCCTGCTCCTCGCCCTGCTCCTCCTCCCCTCCTCCGCGGCAGCAGGCAACTGGATTGTCAATGAACGTGTTCAGACACAGCCCCGCCGCAGGCGCCGATGTGCTGTTGTAGAATCAACGTGGGCCGGATCGGGGGAATGGCACGAGGGCGCTTTCCCAAACCAATGCGAGCAAGCCCGCCGCAGGCGCCGATTAGCGTGCTCTGACAAGTTCAGCGCGGGGGGGATCGCTGGTGGGTCACCCGGAACGAATGCAAAAGCAGCCCGCTGCAGGCGCCGAATTGTTGGCTTGTTCAGTGAACGTAGTTTGGGCCGCGGGTGGGTCGCGGGCTCTCCACCTCCACCTGGAAGGAATTCAAAAACAGCCCACCGCTGGCGCCGAAAATTTTGATTTGTACACTGAACGCGGTTTGGATGGCAGGTTCTCCACCTGGAACGAAAGCAAAAGAAGCCCGCCGCAGGCGCCGAATTTTTGGCTTGTTCAGTAAACGTAGTTTGGGCCGCGGGTGGGTCGCGGGCTCTCCACCTCCACCTGGAAGGAATTCAAAAGCAGCCCGCCGCAGGCGCCGAAATTTGTATACTGAACGCGGTTTGGGTCGCGGGTGGGTCGCAGGTTCTCCACCTGGACAGAATTCAAAAGACGCCCGCCGCAGGCGCCGAAAATTTTTGGTGGGTCGCGGGGTGAGTCGCGGGTGGGTCGCGGGCGCGGTTTGCGTCGCGGGTGGGTCGAAAATTCTCCACCTGGAACGAATGCAAAAGAAACCCGCCGCAGGCGCCGAAAATTTTGGGTAGGTCGCAGGGTGGGTCGCGGGTGGGTCGCGGGTGGGTCGCGGTGGGTCGCGGGTGGGTCGCGGGTGGGTCGCGGGTGGGTCGTGGGGTGGGTCGCGGGTGGGTCGCGGGTGGGTCGCCGGTGAGTCGCGGGTGGGTCGCCAGGGGTGTCTCGGGGTGTGTCGCGGGCGGGTCGCGGGGTGGGTCGCCGGTGGGTAGCGGGTGGGTCGCGGGTGGGTCGCGGGGTGGGTCGCGGGTGGGTCGTGGGTGGGTCGCCGGTGGGTCGCGGGTGGGTCGCGGGGCGGGTCGCGGGTGGGACGACGACAACAACAAACAAAAATGATCCCGGCAAAGCAACCTAACAGCGATGTGTAGAAGCATATCTGAAAGCATTCCCCTTAAGATTCAGATGAAAATCCAGTTGTAGAATTCTGCTGTTCTCGCAGTCGTAGTCGCATTCGCGATGACAGTCGCAGCGGCAACGGCAGTCGCAGTCACAGCCTCAGCCTCAGCCTGCCTCAGCCTCAGCCTCAGCCTCAGCCTCAGCCTGCCTCAGCCTCAGCCTCAGCCTGCTTCAGCCTCAGCCTCAGTCTGCCTTCAGCCTCGGCCTCAGCCTCAGCCTGCCTCAGTCTCAGCCTGCATCAGCCTCAGCCTCAGCCTCAGCCTGCCTCAGCATCAGCCTGCTTCAGCCTCAGCCTCAGCCTGCCTCAGCCTCAGCCTCAGTCTGCTTCAGCCTCAGCCTCAGTCTGCCTTCAGCCTCGGCCTCAGCCTCAGCCTGCCTCAGCCTCAGCCTGCCTCGGCCGCAGCATCAGCCTGCCTCAGCATTCAAAATGTGGCCCGGGAATGGAATTCTGGGAACTCGAAGAACACGAAGTGGCCTACAGTTGGCTCCGGGCATTCAAAATCATGCCCAGGAATGGAGTTCTGGGAACTTGAAGAACACGAAGTGGCCTACAGTTGGCTCCGGGCATTCAAAATGTGGCCCGGGAATGGAGTTCTGGGAAGTCGAAGAGCACGAAGTGGCCTACAGTTGGCTCCGGGTATCCAAACTGTGGCCCGGGAATGGAGTTCTGGGAGCACCAAGAGCGATTTCGCGAGGATGTCCCAAGCGATTTGGGCTTCGGCGGCACCGCCCCGGGTCCCGCCCCGACCCCGCTGTGGAGTCATCTGCTGCTCTCTTTTGAGACCACTAGAAACCTATCAGCAAAAGCTGTTAGGTAGCAAGAATCCGCATCGCGGAATTTCACTTCAGCCACGCACCCAGGGGCAGTGAATGACCGTTCGGTTCAGCCCCCTCACTCTGATATATATATATATATATATAGATATGTGTATGCATGTCTATATAGAACGAGAGGAATAGAGAGAGAGAGGGAGGCGAGGGAGAGGGTGAGAAAGAGAGAGGGAGAAAGAGGGAGGGAGTGGCAGGGAGGGAGGGAGAGAAAGAGACAGAGAGAGACAGAGAGAGACAGAGCGAGAGAGAGCGAGAACAAGAGAAAGAGACAGAGAACGAGAGGAACAGAGAAAGAGAGAGAGAGAGAGAAAGAACGGTTCGAAGACAGGCACGGAAACGGACACTGCTATGGCGTCCCTGCCAATTTGAGTGTCAGGAGGTTGATTCACCTGGGATGCGGAAAGCAGTGTCATTACCATGTGGGCTGCGGAATGGATCCCCTGCGTCGTGAGAGAAGAGCCATTTTGCTGATCGCCGCCCCAACGGTCGTCCTACTCCTGCTTCCCCTTCTCACCCCTTTCCATGTTGTCCGCACTCCTGAATGGGACCCACAAGACCCGCTGGCAGCAACTCCATCCGGGTGGCCCCTATCACACCTGCCGGGGAACAGACAACCAATGCTTCTGTCTCCACATGGACATCATGACGTCCTCGTTACAGCTTGTCTCCACATGGACATCACGACGCCATCGCTACATGTTGCGTGGCAGGAGTGGGGCGGGGGGCCCCTCCCGCGCGAAGTGCCGCCCGAGGTGGCGTCCCGCGCGGGCGCGGCGCCTCCTTCGTTCGCAGCAGCGCGGGTGAGCGTTTGAGGCAGCGGGTCCCGCGCGAGAGCGGGGCGAACTGCCGACCTCGCCAGAGTGCCCCCCGCCTGAGCAGCCGACCGAGACCAGAGCTCCGCGCGTCCGCGCGGAGGCTCGGCCACGGTGGGGGCATTTTGTTTTAACTCTTCGAGCACCCGCGAGCAGGCGCGTGGTCATGCTTTCAATTCTACAAGGGGAAGGAGGGCGAAAGGGCAAGGCACGTCTAGCGGCCGCACGATGCCCACGACCTCCTTCACGAGTCGCCCTGTCGCCTGGCGTGCTCCAGGGCCGCGAGCGCCGCTCTCACAGCTTCTCGCTGTGGGTCCAGCCGCCGCGGCGAGGCACGCTCCGACTCGAGCGATTCGAACAAGAGGACCTGGGCCTCCAGCGCCCTCTCGAGTCGGGCGCACTCCAGATCCTGCACACGGTGGGGGCATTGGACAAGGAGCCCTCGGATAAAGAACCCAGGGTCTGGAAGCCCGCGGAACTCCAATCGCGGATCGGCCATGGACATCACCGCCGCCCTCATCAAGCGAGGAGTCCTCCAGGGTCTGCTTCGCAGGGATGAGGTCTGTGGGATTGGAGATCTGGAGGTTGAGGCTAGGCGTTCGCCGATGGACTTGAGGTGGACCAGAGGCCTTGCTGACTCCAAGAGGACCCAGTTCCCGAATATCGTCTAACGCGCCAGTTACCGATGGGCCGTGCGGCCGCCAAAGGAAGTTTCAGGATCTTTGGTCTGCACAGACGGCTCGGCCTACGATGCAAGCAACACATGGATGACACGCGCTGGGTGGGGTCGATCACCAGCGGTTTGCCCAACGATCGCTTTGATCGTAAAGAAGCATCCAGGAAGCCCACATAACGAACGCCCCCACCATAGTGTTAGGTCGGGCGTGTCCTCCTACAGGCGGATTTTGGACGACAAGTGAAATCTAGTCAAAAAACAAAAAAAATAATATAACAATCATACTTTTGGTCCCCCGAGAATTGTTGGACTATTGCTGTAAACTCCTCCTGTAGAGGGGCAGGCCCGACTTGACCCCAGCGCGGCCAGTGTCGGCTGCCGACCTCGGAAAGGGTGCTGTGGCCACCCGTGCGCGGGCCTGCGGGGGCCCCAGCCCACCGTGGCGCTCCTCCGCTCCCGGAGGCCCCCCCCTCCTGTGCCGCGCTGGGGCTTCTCTCGGTCGGCCGCCCCCGCCCGCTCGACGCGGCACTCTTCCGCGTCTGCGCGCTCGCCCCTCCCCCGCCCCCCGCGCGGCCGCTCTCCTCTGTGCCCCCCCCTCTTGCACGCCGGCCAAGGAGCCTCTCGGCTGCCCCGAATGGCCACACGCTGGAGCGGACTGCCTCTGCCTCGCCGCCGACCGAAAATAGAGAGAGTGCCAGGCTGGGGTCGTGCTGTGGGCCACGCTGGCGCCAACAGGCTTGCTCACGGTGCCGTTCCCAGGTCAGGCGGCGCGCCCCGGGGGAGAAGTGAGAAGGGGCGGGCCTTCTCAAAGTTCCCCGGCCTTCTGAGAAGTTTTCGGAGCTTTCCCCGGAGACACAGAATACTTCTCAGAAAGCTGGAGGGCTTCTGAGAAGCCCCGCCGCCTTCTGAGAAGGCCTTCTCCTTCACACTTCCCCGCCTCGCCCGCCGCCGACATGCGGGTAGGTCCGCCTCCGGCCCACGCTCCGCCGCCACTCCCGGCTAGGAGTGTCCAGCCGCCGCTGGCCACTTCGCCGCGTACGTCGACGCGCGCTCCCCCTCCGACGTCTTAACCGAGGCCGACGCCGTCTTTTTCAATTGCTACAGCTTCTGTGCCTGCTGCTGCTGGCGCTGTCCGAGACCCCGACAACCTCGCCTACGTCCGCGCCGACACCATAAAAGCCGCCACCGCTGCCGGCTCAGACTACGTGGACTCGATGACGGATGTTAATGACTCCCTCGTCCCACGTACCACCCTTTCGCGACGGGACTCGCCCCCCCTGAAAAGGGCCACTGGCTTCCTCGGGCACTGCGCCCAAGGATGTTACCACGCTGGCCGTGACCCGCGCGCCCGCATATACTGCGAAGCCGCCGGATCAAGCTCATCCTGGTGATTGCGCTTGTCGGCCAGGAGTCCCTGGTGCTGCAGTTGCTGATCGTGGCCTCCCTCGTGTTGCTGCCGACTCCGACCGCGACTGCCGCGCCGCACCCCGCATCTTTGCGGATTCGGACCCCAACCAGCGGTCGAAGCAACAAGTCTTGTATCGCCTGGCGATCGTGGCGACTTCATGACCCCTCGTGGTGGCGTCTCGGATCGTGATCCGCCTGTCGACGTGTGCCGTGAGCGCGTTGTAGAGCTGCCCTCCAGCTGGCCAGCTTTTTGCAAATACGACTTGGGATTGGGAATGCGACTGCAGCGGCAGTGGAAATTGATGCGTGTGCAGCGTGTGCTCATCATTTCGTATCCTGCCATTGGGAGCCAATGATCAGCAGAGTGCGCGAAGGGATTTTGCTGCTGCGTTTGCGTAGATGGATACGCCCAGGACCTCCTGCTCATCCATCTCCACCGCGGCCTCCGCCCACCAACGTCGATGCCGCGCGTGCTGAGCGAATTGTGGCCTCCCGCGTCCCCCGCAGGCGATGAGGCGTGCAGAGCCTTTTTTGTCCTCTCTCTCTCTCTCTCTCTCTCTCTCTCTTCAGTCCAGAAGAAGCTGGCAGCGACAGACTCCTGCCTTTTGGCAAGGCTTCTGGCTTCACTGTGTTTCACTGGTCCAGCCTGTGCTACACCTGCCCCTGTGTTGCGCTCACGCCCACGTGCGCACGCATGCCTTCCCGCCTGACCTAGTGCCCGTAGCCGAATCCGCCTCCGTGCTGCGGCACGTTGAGGCGTGGAAGGATGCCAAGGGGTGCCTGGCAGGGCTTCTGTAGTCTTCTCAAGAACCCCCCACCCCGCGGTCACGCTTCCCTGATTGCATCCCCCCTACTCCTGGAGCGTCTCTGGGCGGCCATGGCGCCTCCCTGGGGCTCTCCAAGGCTTCCATGACGGCCCAGGAGGTTCCAAGACGAGGGCCCCGAGTCGCCGATCGATCGCTCGAAGACGCCCACGATGGCCTCAAGATGGCCCAAGAGTCCTCCAAGACGCCCCAAAAGGCCTCCAAGAGGCCTCCCAAGAGGGCACCGAGAGGCAACAATCATTGATTTGCCATGGGTTGTTGCCAGGTTTTGGCGTTCTGGCCTTCTCTGCTTCCCGACGCTCCAAGACGGCCCATGAGGCCCCCAGGACCACCCAAAAACTACCCAATAAGCATCCAAGAGGGCCCAAAGACAGGCTAAGAGCGCCCCAGGACTGCCCAAGAGGCGCCAAAGTCGGCCCAAGAGGGCCCCAAGACGGCCCCTAAACGGGCCCAAGAGAAGGAGCACGAAGCGAAAATGCAAGCCTTCCGCCTTAAGAGGCTTCAAGAGGCCCCCAAGAGGCCTCCAAGAGGCCCCCAAGAGGCCCAAAAGAGGTCCAAAAGAGGCCCCAGAGACCCTGCAGAGGCCCCAAAAAGACCCTAAGAGGCCCAAACACAGCCCCACAGAGGCCTCAATTCTGCCTCCAAGAGGCCCCCGAGAGGCCTCCCACGAGATCCCAACGAAGATCCAATAGTCTTATCACCCACAACCCAGGCACGGTGGCGGGACTTGGCGTAGGCAGCTGGCATCTCTCGCTGCCCTGGAATACAGTCCACCCGTAGGATAAGGATACGCGGTAAAAACGCAACGGTCTTGGAGGGCCATGCTAATGTTTTTCGAACGTGGTTGGCCAGCGAAAGTTACCATCCATGGTAACTTTCGCTTCGGATGCAAGGGCACCCTCCGGAAGGTTGCCCATCTTTACTGTGCGAGTTGACTGTAGTCTGCTTGAGTGTTCGCCGCCTGCTGCTGCCGGGCTGTCCGCTTCACCAGCGCCAGCGTAAAGAACCCTCCGCCCCCCTGCCTGGCCCCTCCTCCCCGCTCCGCTTGCCGAACCCGTCAGGGCCGAAGCCATCGGAGACCCCGCCGCGGGGCCGCGGCGATCCTCAACACCAGCGGCACGTCGTAGCTCCTCGCGCACGGGGCGTGCGGCGGTGCGGCTCGGAGGAGGGACGATGGGGGGCGCCGGCAGGGGAGGGAAGAGGAGGAGAGGGGGAAGGGCGGAAAGGGGGGGGAGTGTGGGCTGGGGGGAAGGAGGGGGCAGGGGGGAGGGGCGTGGGTGCGGAGGAGGAGGAGGAGGAGGGGGGGGCGAGAGGGAGAAGAGCGGGAGCGCAAGGGGGAGCGAGGGGGAGAGGCCAAGCCGAGTGCGCTCGTGCCATGTCTGTCATCCTGAACCTCCCGCCCTTGCCTTCCCGTTACGCTGGTTCTTCGCTACCCTCCGGCGCGTGTCACAGCAGACCTGAAACTCCAGAGGGAACGCCATCCTGTCATGCGCAACCGAACGGGGGGGGAGCTGCGCACAGTGGATGAGGAGGTGGCGCAGGAGCGGAAGGACGAGCAGGAGGCAGAGGAGGGGAAGGAGGAGGACAATGACGAACAGCAGCGGCAGGAGCTGGCGCAGAAGGAGCGGAAGGGCAGGAGGACCGGGGAGAGGCGGAGGGGGAACGAGGGGGCAACAACGACGAAGAAAGACTCGGATCCAGAAAACTAGTGGCCCACGCCGGGGCGGGAGCGCCACGCTGGACGACGAGAGCGCAAAGCGTCGGTCCTGACATGAGGCATGCGCTGCAGCGGCCGCCCCCCCATTTGAGGCACCGAGGGTGTCCCGGTCGAAACAGCAAGCGCTAGACATGTAAGCGTGTGAAGCCACGGAGCAACACGCGGAGGGGGGGCAGGCGACACCCCGGCCACCTTCGGGGGAAAGAGGAGAGCAGCACTCACGTCGAACAATTGTGCGAGGGAGCAGGGGATGGGATGAGGGGGTGGGAGGGGTGCGGCAGAAAACGGGGGAGGGGGCAACGAAGGAGAAGAGGGGAGGAGAGCAGGAGCTGGGAATGGGGAGTGGGGGAGAGGCGGAGTGGAGGGAAGTGGGGGTGAGGGGGGCGGAATAATGTGAAAGGGGGGGACGAAAAGGGGGCAAGTTAGGAGCAAGACATGAGCATGAGGACACGGAGGACAATATCAGACACCCGCAGGGGAATGTGCTCCAGTAAACGATGCTGCCGCTGATTAGGCCTAGCAGTGGAGGAGCGCAACGAGAACACACAAAGAGGAACATAAGGGGAGGGACAAGCAGGAGGAGGAGGAGGAGGAGGAGGACGAGAATGGGGCCCGAGGAGAAGGAGGAGGAGGAGGAGGAAGAGGAGGAGGAGAAGGACGCAGAGGACGAACGTCGAGGAGGAGGCCGATGAGGATGGCGAGGACGAGAGCGAGGACGAGCACCAAGGAGCGAGACTGAGGGATGAGGCGGGGCAGGGCGACGATGAACACGAGGGGGAGGACGAGGACGACGAGGATAGCTGATGGGCAGACATGCCTGGCCCAGCTGCGACCCTCGCCCTCCTCCCCGCCCTGCCCCTCCTCGACGAGGTCTCGCCGGGGACCCCCCGGAGGCGCCTCCCCGGGGCACAGGCAGGGCCCAGAGCCGCCCAGAAGCCTCGGCCCTCCCCCCCCTGCTCTTCCTCGCCCTCCTCTTCCTCCTCTTCCTCCTCGCCCTCCTCCTCGCCCTCCTCCTCCTCGCCCTCCTCCTCCTCCTCCTCCTCCTCCTCCTGCTCCTCCTCCTCTTCCTCCTCGTGCGCATCCTCCTGGTCCTCCTCGCCCTCACCTCCTGCTCGTCCTTGTCATCCTTCTCATCCTTCACCTCTACAGCTACACAACATGAGTACTACTCTCCTCGCTGCCCCGACGTTTTGAAGAGAATGGTCGCCCCCCCTGTGCGTCTTGTTTTCTTTTTTACGCACAGGACTTGCGCGAACTGGCGTTTCGTGCGGTTGTTACCAATCCAATGTTTTACAGCCTTTTGAAAGAGGTGCTCGCTGCAACGTGAGCCCCACTTTCGGATCGGCGCTGTGCTCCCGTCGTTCAGAATGGCGTGCGCTCCCGGCCCAGCGTGAATCACGTTTCTGGATCGCACAGGTCTCGCAGGTCTCATGGGCCCCACAGGTCCCACAAGTGTCGCAGGTCGTCCCGCATGTCCCACAAGTATCACGGGTCTGACAGGTTCCACAGGTCCCAGAAGTCCCACAAATGTCGCATGTCTCGCATGCCCCGGTCCCGCGTGTCCGCATGTCCCACAAGCCTCAGAGGTGTCCAATGTCTCACATGTGCCACAGAGGTCCCGTCCCGCAGGTCCTGCCTGTGCCATGGGTTCCACAGGCTTCCATGTCTCACATGTCCCACGGTTCCCACAGGTCCCACAAGGTCCACAGGCCCCACAAGTTACACAGGTCCTACAGGTGCCGCACGTCTTACAAGCCCAAGAGGCCACAGAGGCCCCCCAGGTTGCACAGGTCCCATAAGCATCTAATCTTTTTTGTCCGACTGTGCATATTGTGGAATCGGCTATGACAGGCGTCCGCGGAGGGGGGAACAATCAGCGCAATGGGGAAGGGATGGGAGGGGAGGGATAGGATGTCAGATATGGCGCGAGCGCACCTAGCTTGCCCCCTCCCCCTTCTCCTCCTCCTCCCCCTCCTCCTCCTCCTCCTCCTTCTCCTCCTGCTCCTACTCCTCCTCCTCCTCCTCTTTTTGTTGCCTTCTTTCTCTGCGCACGGCTGGCAAAATGTCACACTGGTCACGCGCCGCGCGGCAGCGCGGACGACGAGATTCCACGCGCGGCTGCGCTGCAACGCGCTGCCCGCTCTGCAGCGCAGCCGCGAGGGATGGCGAAACCCCAGTGCTATGCCAGCGCGGCACTGGCGAGCAAGGCGGTACCCCTCTTCCTCCTCCTCCTCCTCCTCCTCCTCCTCCTCCTCACCCTGCGCATCCTCCTCCTCACCCTGCCCCTCCTCGCCCTCACCTCCCGTCCAGCCCTTCCCCTCGCCCTCGCGGCAAACCGCGCCTGTACTCCGCGTTGCCGTAGTTCGGGGCGAAGGCGATCACGATCTGCGACTCCTGGGGGGCGGGCTCCCGCTCTCGCGTCGTCGAACCGCCTCGCGCACGCCTGCGCGCCTGCGCGCCTGCGCGCGGACGCACACCGCGCTGTCGGGCACGCCGCCTGGGCGCTGCTGCAGGATGGTCCTCCTCTCGATCCTCCAGGCCCTCTCTCCAAGATGGCGTCCATTTTCCTCCGCCTCCTCCTGATGATGCTGGTGCTGATGATGACGACGCTGAAGACGATGCTGATGATGACGACGATGGTGATGATGTTGAAGTTGATGTTGCTGCTGCTGTTGATGCTGTTGCTGCTAATGATGATGATGATGCTGATGATGATGATGATGATGCTGATGATGATGATGATGATGATTGTAATGATGATGATGATGCTGCTGATGATGATGATGATGATGATAGGTGTGATGATGCTGCTGATGATGCTGATAATGGAACTTCTGCTGCTGATGGTGGTGATGATGGTGGTGGTGGTGATGCAGACGATGACGATGATGGCAATGCGTATATAATGGCGGTGATGGTGATGACGATGGTGATGGCGGTGATGATAATGATGCTGGACATGCAGAGTATTATGTTGATGGTGATCATGACGCTGATGGCGATGATGATGATGATGATGGTGGTGATGGTGATGATGATGGTGATGACTGTGGTGATGATGCTGATGAATATGTTGATGCTGATGTTGTCGAGTATGATGACGATGATGGTGATGGTGATGGTGATGATGGTGGTGATGCGATTGTCCATGGTGATGATGGTAATACTAATGATGATGATGATGATGATGATGATGATGATGACGATACTGATGATACTGATGGTGATGATGATTATGGTGATGGTGACGGTGATGATGACGATGCAATGATGGTGATGCCCATGAAGATGATGCTGCTTCTGATGACGATGATGATGATGATGGTGACGATGGTGATAATGCCGCTGTTGGTGATGACGATGATGCTGATTGTGGTGATGATGATGATGATGATGATGATATGCTGATGATGATGATGATGATGACCCTCCTCCTCTCCTCCTCCTCCTCCTCCTCCTCCTCCTCCTCTGCCTGGTCCTCGTGTTCCACCTCCCCCTCTTCATCCCACAACGTCCTCTTTGTCCCCCACCGTTCTCCTCATCATCCCCCCCCCTGCCTCCAGCTCGTCCTCCGGTGCCAGGACAGAAAGCGTCCACGCCAACAGCGTGAAGACAATCAGGTATGATGGCAACGACAATTGCAACATACATGCGGCTCGACCCCCCCTCACCCCCAAACCCAAAGTTGAAGTGTCCATGTGTTGTCCCCCGCGCGTTGCCTCGCATCCAACCCTGCCAACTGTGGGTTTGGGGGGGGCGGGGGCTGTGAACATCTACTCGACGCAGTTCGATGCCGTAGCATCTTGGGGCTATGGGTGTGGACACTTGCTGTCCACCCACCGTCCTGCCTGCCCTTCGCACACCACCGCTGCGGCACCACCCCGCCGCGAGACCCCGGCGACACCACCACGGCCACCGTGCGCCGCCCCCCGGAGGCCCCTGCTGCTTGCGACCGAGGAGCCCCGTCAGAGGAGGAGCGGGTGCCGACGTCGCCGCGGCTGCGCTGTGCCTCGGCATCCCGGCCAGGACGCACCCCAGGAGAGGCCACGGGGAGCAGCGGTATCGGCACTCCGTGCCCTCCCAGAGCTCCCAGCGGGGGCGGCCTCGAGGAGCCATGCTGCAGAGGCCACGCCTCCCCCAGCTTCCGGAGGTCGTGGCGGTCTCTGTCGACGAGCCTCCAAGATGACCGTGTTGCCATCTAGTTGTGAAAGGCGCCTGAGAAGAGGCAGTGGCGGGCAGAAGAGATCTGGCCACGTCAGGGCTGCAGAACACTACCCGAGAGCCTTTCGACAGTGTTTGGTTCTGGTAAGGGCCAATTATAAGGGGAAAACGAAACTACCTCGCTTTTGACCACCCTCGCTTCCAAGAGATACCAAACGATGCCAAATTGCAGCCTGTACTGGTCAGGCCGCTTGACGAGGAGGCGCGTGGTATGGCTTGTTTTTGCCTGGAAGCGAAAGCGGGGTAGGTAATTCACGCTCTGAAATAAAGAGTAAACTCGTTACCAGAACCACCAGGGCGAAAAGACGGAACATTGTTTTTCACATAGTTCTCCATTTGCCAGTCCTTGGACACCTCCGACACCCCAGCGGGCCAGCCAGTAGCAACTCGGCGGAAAAGGTTGACAAGGCCCTGGAAAGCAGGCAATGAAGACAAACATTGCGGAGCAGAAGGAGGATGAGCTTCGCTGTGAGTCACGCGCTTGTCGAGTGCGTCTAGGAGGCGCTTGACGGGATCGACGGCCGCCGACACCGAAGGGTCGATCCCCTTCGGAGCTCCTGCGTAGCCACCGAAACCGACGATTTGCTCTCCTTCCTCAGGCCACTCGTAGTGTCGTCGTGGTCGCTCTTCAAGGCCATGTTGTCCATCTGATCGGACAGAGAGCCATCGGCCCGCAAGATCGGAAGGTTGCCCTCGTCGTCGCTAGAAGCCGCGCCTGAAGAACTGGATGTGTCAAGTGCGCATGTCTTAGCCATGCGTTTGATGTTATTCGAATTTCGCCTCCTCTGGGGAGAGGGACAATCCGCGCTTGCCGGCAGCCCAGTAGACTCCGCGAAATAACCCTCAGGGCTTCTCTGCGGGCCACCCATCGCGGGAGCAGGTAGGCAGCGTGGAAGGGATGACAGCACTCTGCGAGGGTATGCCTTCGCTCGTTATGTCTTTGCTTGACCCCTTGAGCCTTGAGCCTTGTTGCTTTGTGCTTTGATCCAAAATCCCAAGTCGCTACGGCAATGCAAGGCACTGCAGGGCGATGCAAAGCAAGGCAAGGCGATGCAAAGCGATGCGAAGCCGTGCACAACAGTACCCAGAAAAAATACACACAGCAGTGCAGCGCAGCGCAGCGCAGTGCGGTTGTCGGGTCGGGCGGAAGGGGGGGATACCAGGGGGGGGGGGAGAATCAGCTCACGTAGCTTACTTTCCCGGGGCTTCCCGGCGCCGGAGGCGGCGAAGCATCGAGGAATGGCCCCCTCGGTGAGGCCGAAACCAGCTGCACGCAGCAGATTTCGTACCCCCCCCTTTCCCAATCCCCCCCTTTCGACCGGGCCCGAGAGGCAGGGCTGGCAACACGGGGGGGGGACAGAATGACACCCACACCGCTACTCCCTGACCTGCCCGCCCCCTCCCTGACCTGCCCCCCCGACGACGACGACGACGACGACGACGACGACGTCGTCGTCGTCCTCGTCCTCGTCGTCGTCGTCGTCGTCGTCGTCCGTCGTCGTCGTCGTCGTCGTCGTCGTCCGTCGTCGTCGTCGTCCCAATCCCCCCCCTTTCGCCCGGCCCGAGGTTGCAGCACGGTGCGACTAGCAGGGCAGGGCAAAAGCAGCGCAGAACCGCCACGCGAGCGCAACGCGCGCAGCAGGACGGGGACGCGGGCGCCCTCGGGGCGGCGGCGACGCACGGCAGCGTAGCCGCCGGGCCCGCACGCGGAGGAGAGAAGAGAGGAGGAGGAGGAGGAGGAGAGGAGGAGGAGGGGGGGGAGGAGGGGGAGGAGCAGGAGGAAGGAGGAGGAGGAGGAGGAGGCAGAGGAGAAGGAGGAGGAGGAGGAGGAGGATCGATCGATCGATCGATCGAGCTCTCGGGCCGGTTCGGTGCTGCACTGTCGCTGCGCGCTGTGCTGCTTAATAAAGTTGTGTGGCCTAGCTGAGGTCGCTTTTCTGAAAGGGGGTCGCGGGCGCCACTGAGGCGCTCGGGCCCTACCTGCACCGTCCTCCCCCACGCAGGGGGTCTGCGGGCAGGGTAGCACCCGCTATCGGGTGCCCTCTCGCTGGTTCCTCTACTGCCCCGTCTTCTCTGCCCTTCGGGTGGGGGCGGGGGAGTCGGTGCACGACGAATTAGTCAGAGAAGCTCGGGCCTCGGAGTAGGAGGAGGACACGATCGGAGGCGGAGGAGGAGGGCGTCCTTCCCTGACCAGCTCGTGGGATCGTGCGCTGGTGCGTAAAAATGGGGTGGCCTGTGGGGCCGCGCTCGCTGGGGCAGGGCAGAGCCGCGCCGTCCGCTCACTCACATCATATTGTGTCGCTCCTCTCTCCGTGTCGTTCTGGCGAGACGTCCCAGTTCTCGTTCTCCGTGCGGCGCCGCCCCGATCTTGCGGCTCGTCTCCATCTGCGTGTCCGTTGACTTCGCCTGGAACTAAAGCCTGCACTTCTCCGTGATGCCCCCTCCTTTGCCCTTGTTCTTGCGTGCGAAGAAGATTGGGATGCTGTCTGTTATCTTGTCTGCCCTGCCACCCGATGACGTCCTTGTAGTATTTCTCGAGGTTGTCGCACTCCGCTCCTGCGTCGAACATGCGCCCCGTGTAGTTCGCCATTTCGGTCCTCACGCGGGTGTGGGGGCTGTCGAGCGAGGCCACGTCCACTTGTTCTCCCAGCTCCTGGCCAGGTGTTTCCAGGCTGTCTCTGCGCTCGGTGTTGAACGCCCTGTGGTATCGTTGTTCTCCGTGGTCCCAGTTATCCTGCATGATGTTGCCGTTGGTCGTGTCCGTGTCAGTCACTTGCAGCTGGCGAGCGCATTGTACTTGTCCTTCATGGTGGACGCGTAGTAGTAGCTTGCGTTGTTCTTCGGCTCGTGAAGCACTGGTAGCAATTGATGCACTCGTTGATCGTAGGAGGGCGCCCGTCGCGCTCTGGAGCATCTGGTACTCGTTGGTCGTGGGCAAGTAGCACTCGTTGCACGAAAGCCCCGTGTTGATGACCCTGCGTATGTGGACCGCGCGCTTCCACTTGTAGGGTATCTCCCGCTTGGTCCCGCACTCGTGGTAGCTCTTCTTCATGGCCTGGATGCGCTTCTGCAACTCTGGGTAGTAGCTCTGCGTCGATGTTACTTGAGGGCCCAGGTACCGCGCCGCCGCCACCACTTCGCCTGGAAGTTTGCATAGTGGGTCCTTCGTCTCCTGCTTATCTTGGTTTTTCTTCAGGCCGATATCGCTCTGGCGTCTGTTCAGCGTGTCGTCTATCTTGTGGTCAGCGAGCAGTTTGGAATTGGCCTGTTCCCCGTTCAAGATGATCTTGCGTATTTCGCCCGTGTACTTCGTCAGCCCCACGTTTACTGGATATTGGATCAGTTCACTTCTTCCATACAGTAACTCGTCGTACTCTATCTCGTCGTCCTTGGTCCACCTCTGGATGCAAAAATAATGCCATTCCTGCTTCGTGGAATTTGTCGTAGTAACCGTCCAGTAGTCCCTCTTGCGTGGTTCGTATCTTCCTCCTGCTCGTGATTGTTCTTCGTCTCGTTGCTCTGTGCGTTGTTGTTGTGCTCGTCGTCGTTGCCATTGGCGTTTCTTCGTGATGTCGTGCGGCTTGTTCTCGTTCTCGCGCATCTCCATGATCGGCTGTTTGTCTGTGGCGTGTGGATTGCCATCCAGCTCTGTCTCTTCCTGGGACCTGGGCGGGCCAACGACCGTCCCTGGAAGGTCCCTGGGTTCGAGTTCATCCGAGCAAAACGGGGGAGGCGACGATTCGGCCGCTGGCGTGCGATTCGCCTTTCGTTGTAATTCGTGAGCCTCTCGAGGTAGTCCGTCAGTTTCGGCGCCTGGCAGTAGTGCTTCTGCGCTGTCTCTACGAGGATGGTGTTGTCCGTGATGAGCTGATCGACTCCCTTTCCTGCTGGGTCCGCTGTCCTCTGCTCTACCTTCTCGATGACTTCTCCTCTGTGTCGTCCGTGTCGAGCTGCGAACGCGAGGCTGTGCTTTCCCCGTCTCGTTGGTTGAGGTCGCTGTCGTATTCGTTGTCGTAGCAAGGTCACTTGCACTGGTACGTCTCGTCTGGATCGGCGGCGTGATAGCGGGGGTCCTTGAGATATCGTCTTCTCGGTCATGCTCCTGAGTATCATGATGTACCTCGCGTTCTTCTCTCCGAAATGGCGGTCGGCGTAGGTGCAAGTCTTCTGTCCCGCTCCGCCTGGTAGTCGTTCGGGCGATCCGCCTTCTTCGTGCGCTGGTGTTTCTGATCGTCCTCCTTTCTGTGTATCGTTGAGGTCGCCCTCGACAATGCTTCTGTCCTCTGGTTTCTTCTATCCAGTTGAACCCTCTGCTCGTCTTAGCGTAGTACTGTGGCGGTCTGTAGTTTCCTATGATCAGCGGCGTCTGGTCGTGATGCGGGGTGATCGCGAGCTCTCTTCCACTGAGCTGCAGCTCCTGGATGTCGATGATGGTGCCCGTGCTGTGGTTGATCTCTTCCCTTGTTTGCCAGCCCGCGTCGTAGTTTCTTGTGTTGCCGCGGCCGTGCTGCGTGATGACGTGTCGTCTGCGTGATGTCCCCACGATGATGTCGATATTGTTGCCCTCCTCGTATCTCACCGCGAGCCTGTCGGGCTTGGCCGTGTGGCGGCAGAAGAGGAGCACAGCGAGAGAAGCTGAGAATGAGGAGGAGCAGGAGGAGGAGGGGGAGGAGGAGGAGCAGGAGGAGGTTCCATTTGGAAAAAAACCGTGCGGCGACGGACGGGCACGGGGCCGCCCCGGGAGCCACACGCGGGCTCCGCTGGTTAGAAGGCAAAGGAAGCACCTCGGTAGGCAGGCACTGCCTGGGGCAGCAGCCCTCGGTGGAGACACTGCTGGCCGCTCGGGGAGTCGGCAACGGTTAGTCATGATGAAGTGGGATTTCGTGACGTGGTGCGACGTCCCCTCCCCCCACCTGATCCTCCTCCTCCTCCTCCTCCTCCTCCTCCTCCTCCTCATCCTCCTCCTCCTCCTCCTCCTCCTCCTCCTCCTCCCCTTTCCCCTCCTCCTCCTCCTCCCTCCTCCTCCTCTTCCTCTTCTTCCTCGAATTCGCATCACGCGACTGATCCAAGTCACCGCAATGCACCAACTGAAACAGATCCTCGGTCCTTCTCCTGGGCCCCGGTACTCGCTGCACCAGCCCACCAACCCGCCAACTCTCGCTCAAGATCGCCCTGGACCCCCCTCCTGGACACCCTCCTGACAATTCCTTGGAGCCGAGTCCAGCCGTGGCCACGCAGCACGCCCCCCGCCCGCCCCGCCCCACCCCCGCGAGGCCCGAGAAGCCAAGCAGCCTCGAGCAAGCCACCCCTGGAATCGCGGCCATCACCGAGGTCCCCGCGGAGGTCCTCCAGGAGGCCTGCAGCAACAAACAGATTGTAAGCGCTTCCACCCTCCTGCCCCTCGGCGGCCCCCCGGGGGGGGGGGGGAGAGTGCGAGGGAGCGGGCCCTGTCAGAAAAGGCGGCGGGGCTTCTCCGAAGCCCTGCCGCCTGCCAGCGAGCCTCCTGCGGCTCTGGAGAGGGCTCGGGGAAGGCCCCCCCGAAGGCGGGAGGGCCTCAGAAGAAGCCCCACCACCTTCTCAGAAGCCTGGCCCTCTCTGCCTTCCTCCCTCGGCGCGCCGCTGGGCTCCCTCGAGCCATCCACGGCAGGGCAGAACGCGGCATGGACGCAGACGTCCAGAGGCCCGCGCGGGCGCAGACTCTCCGAGGCCCGCGCGGAGAGCCGACGCCGTTTGCAGATACCAGCTTCTGTGCCTCGAGCTCGCTCTCACCGTCCCCTCCTCCTCCTCCTCCTCCTCCTCCCCTCCTTCTCCTCCTCCTCCTCCTCCTCCTCCTCCTCCTCCTCCTCCTCCCTCGACTCCTTTCTCCTCTTCTCTCGCCCCCTCGCGGGCCGCGTCCATGTTGGGCACCCGGGACGTGAGGTGCACGCCCGCGTCGGCCATCCGGGCGGGCTCCGCGAAGTTGATCTGCCCGACCGTGGCGTAGTACTTGCGCTGGCGGCGGTCGGGAGCTGCTCGTCTTCGGGGGGGGGTCCTCCTCCACCCTGTTCCGCATCCAGCCTCCTCCCTCCTCTAGCCTCCTCTTCCTGCCTCCTCCTTCTCCTCCTCCTCCTCCTCCTCCTCCTCCTCCATTCCTTTTCTTTCTGGGTAACTCCTCCCTGCCGCACGCCTGGACGTGTCGGTAGGGCGGGCAGGGGGCGTTTCACGTGAGACTCTCTCACCGCTTAGGATCCCGAAGCTTGGCACTTGCAACAGCTTCGCGGATGGAGAGGCGGAGGAGGAGGGGGAGGGGGAGGAGGGGGGGGACGAGGAGGAGGAGGAAGCATAGGAGGAGGAGGGGGAGCGAGGCAGGGCTGGCAACACGGGGGGGAGACAGAATGACACCCACACCGCTACTCCCTGACCTGCCCGCCCCCTCCCTGACCTGCCCGCCCCGGACGACGACGACGACGACGACGACGTCGTCGTCACTGGGGAAGAACATAATGACACACACACACACACACCGCTACTCTCAGGACCTCTCCTGGGTTTCGTTCTGACCAGGATTTCGAAGAGAATCCCGCCGAGACGACGGGGGAAGGGCATCGGTATCGGCATCCTTGGGCATCCTGGTCTTCCTCTCACCAATTTTCTCTCCGATGAAACAAAGACAGGCAAGTCATGGGAGATAACATTATAGACCTCCTAGATGGGGTCGGAATAGATGGGGTCGGAAGATCGCGCCGCATCGCCGATACATCGGCGATGCATCCGTGATGCATCGGCGATGCATCCGTGATACATCGGCGATGGATCTGTGATGCATCGGCGATGCATCGGCGGTGCATCGTCGACGTCGGCGGTGCATCGGCGACGTCGGCGTGAAGCAGATCGGGCTCCGAATCGAACCGCACCGGCGATGCATCGGCGATGCGGCGCGATCCTCCAACCCCATCTACTCCGACCCCATCTAGGAGGCCTAGAACATCTCCGTATCCACGGCCTCGCAGGCCGCGACCCCGCGGATACGTGAGCAGGGACCGACCGTCCCGGCACTCTTATAGGCTTACCACGACATTCCCCCAACCCAAAACAATTCCGAAAAAGGGAACACTCCTTCTTAGAGCATAAGCCCGACGCGGTAAAACAACAAGACAGTCTCGGCCAGAAATGTCTAAGAACCTTCCGTGCAGACCGCAACGGGCTCTTAGAACATCCTTTGGTCGGCCTATAGGCGAGCCAGGACGCTTCGCCTCTGCTTGAGATACGGGGCACTTCGTTCGCGGATGCCCCGCGCGGAATGCATCCGTGCGACCGCGCATCCGCGGGGATCGCGCCCCGGAATCCAAGACCTCGCCGCCCTCGGCAGGCGGCCTCCCCGTCGACCATGGCCCCCCAGCAGATCTGCCCCTCCGTCGCCTGCGGGCGCCGCGGGGCGCGCGGGGCGACCGACTGGCCATGCGGGCACGCGCGCGCCGAGCGACGCTCGCCGAGGGCTCTCCGGCAGAGCGGGAGAGGCAAGCGAGCCTACACCCTGCGAAATGCTTAAGAAATCATGGGTTAAGAAATTCATAGTCTCAGAACTTGAATAAAAACCCAAAATTTCCATTCAAAGCTTAGGATTTACATTGAAAGGTTAAGAATAATCGAGACTCTGGCCGAAAATTGAAGTTTTCTTAAGCATCGCCTGAGGTGTACCCCGCTGTCTCCCCCTGGGCAGTACCAGGTCATGGCACGCACCGCCTGGTTGAGCAGCCTCGACGGATCGTTCGAGCGGGTCGAGCGCGCACCGCTCCGTGTCACCACTGCGGGCCACCACGCGGGCAGGTGAACGCTTGCGCATTCGGCGCTTCGACACTGGGCGACAGGGGGGGCGGGGCGTCTGGCTCCGACCCTCTGCCGAGCGCGGCTGTTTGAGACAGAGGGGGGATCCGATGGAGGTCAATCCAATTGTTGGAGAAATCTGATGCGGGAGTCCCACGTGGGGGGGAGGAGGAGGGGGAAGAGGAGGAGGGGGAAAAGGAGGAGAATGAGGATGAGGATGGGGATGGGCATGAGGAAGAGGAGGAGGAGGAGGAGGAGGAGGAAGAGGAGCGGACGGCTGCGTCCGACAGGACATCGAGGAGGAGGAGGAGGAAGAGGAGGCGGTGGTCAACAGCGAGGTAGGTGCGTTCGCCTCCGAGATTCTGCCCCGCTCCGCCCGCTTCGCGGCCCGCCCTCCCGCGGGGCGCGGCCCTCCCGAGGGGGGCGCGGGGCGCGGGGCCGATCGCGACCTCCCGGGGCCGAGACAGCGCAGCAAGAACGGCACGCACTCTGACTACCTACCAAACCACCCCAACCCAACCCGAAGACCCGAATTTCGGGTTGGGGGGGGTATGGGCTCCATATGTGTCTTTTCGATGTTCGCGGACCCCCCCCCCACTAGAAATCGAGGGTAAATCTGAGCCTTCGGGTTGGGTTGGGGTGGTTTGGTGGGTGCCGACACTCAGAACCCACGGTAAGGATGCAGTGCTGTGCAAGGCTACTCTTACATCCTTGCTGTCTCGACCCTCCCTGAACCCATGTGGACGTCCAAAAACATCCAAATTGGACGTCCAAGGCTCTGACATCCTCGTTGTGCACCCTTGCTGCGGATTTTGACTGCAAAGCATAATGAATTCCCCGCGGCTCCGCGCGGAACACCGAGAACTTCTACTTACGGCGGGTCCGTGTCGTGACAACCCCGGCGTTGGTTTCTGACCACAGCGTTGCTCGTCAGACCGTGCACGATCGGCGGCTTCTCGATCGCCAGGTCGTTCCGTATTGGCACACTGACCGACTCTGGACCACTGGCGGCGTTCAACCTCGAACGCCAGCGCTGGAATCGCCGCCGCGTCGACACGGCACGAACCTGCCGTGTGCCATCTGGTTTAAGTCGGGCATGTTCCTCTACAGGCGGAAGATTTCAAAATAGGCCATAAAGAGTCTGGGTACGATGTTTTAAAACGATTGTTTTGTATTGTTGTTTCATCTGATTTATGGTTGAGTTGTTTCTAAAATCCGTCTGTAAGGGGACATGCCCGACCTAACATTTAGTGCTCTTCGACAGCTGGCCCTCCAGAAGACCTGCCCCACTCCGCCGACTGCCGCTCCGCGGGGCCTTGGGCAGTCATTCGCCTGCCATAGGGGGTCAGACTTCTGGGAGCCAACGCCAGCAAAGGGCAAACCAAGACAGACAAAAAACAGCATTGAACAACAAAAACGGGCCTGGACGAAGAAGTTGGAAAGGAGCTACCCAGGAGACGCCAAGAAGGACATACCTCCCGAACAAGAAATGTTCCAGAGGTTGAGCTCACCCCTTTTTGTAAGAACCAACGTGGATTCATGTACGTGTACGCCCTGCTTGTCGCTCCTGATGCTCCTGACCCCCAGAAGGCCCTTATAGAGGCCTCCCGGATGGGGTCCGAGTAGGTGGGGTCAAAGGCTCGCGCCGCATCGCCAATGCATCGCCGATGCATCGGCGATGCATCGGCGATGTATCGGCGATGCATCGGCGACGTCGGCGACGAAACGGCCACACCCGCGTGGAGATACACGGGCTCCACATCGAGCCGCATCGGCGATGCGGCGCGATCCTCCGACCCCATCTAGGAGGCCTACTCCAAGTTTCTGGAAAAGCGTCGGGGGGGCGTCACCCCCGCCGACAGCCCCACATCGACCACCGTCGCGGGCAGACACCGCGCGCTGAAGGCGCTCCGACACCCGTCGCGGCGCGACGACGAGGCGAGGTTGACCCCCGTCGGGGGGGGTCTCCCCCACGCTTATTCAGAAACCCAGAGTACACATTAGCAGGCGGAGGTTCGACGCTCCCAGTTGGCCCTCCAGCAGATCTGCCCCACTCCGTCGCCTGCCCTCCCACGGAGCCCGGAGCAGGGGGCGACCGCAGCGCAGGGCATGGGATAAGGAACCATTGAAGAAGGAAGCCAGGGTCTGGAGGCCAGTGGGGCTCCAACCGTGGACGGGCCATGGACATCACCGCCGCCTCCATGAGATCAGGAATCCCCCAGTGTCTGAAGCCTCCTGGGCACACTCCTGAACCAACACCCCCCCCGTATTTCAGGGACTTCGATTGGGGCGAACAGGCCAGGGGGCAGCAATACATGGCGGATTCTGCAGACCCTGAACCCAACAATGTTGTCATCTCTTGGGGACGCATTTTTACTTCCGCCACCTTCCGCCGTCCGCCGACTTCCGCCGGCCGCGGCGGCCTCGTTTTACTTCCGCCGACCTTGCGCCGCCCATCCGCCGCCTTCCGCCGAGGAAGAGATGACAATTCGGGCGATCCTCGAAGGCCGGGCCTTTTCTGGAACGCCTCACGTGCATCCAGCCGTGCCTTCGTCGAGGCTCCCAGAGAGGTGTGATGCCCGCCCCCGGGCTATTCGCCCTGATCGCCGCCTCCGAGTACGGCAGGTTCGTGCCGTGCCGACTTCGGCGTTGGTCTATGACACCGCGGGGATCGTCCAACCTTGAGCGATGGGCCGTCTCCGAAACGTCAGTCGGCTACACGTAAGAGCGACCCTGGGTAAGAGTGACCTTTGTTGCGCGGCTTTTGGGGGGCCGCGGGGAGGCCAAATCCAGGCGCGCTAGCCGCTGCTGCCGCTTCGCGATCGGCCATCTGGGGGCCCATCTGTGCCCGCACCAAAGGTCACTCCGGCGAAAGGTCACTCTTACGTCTAGTCGAGTCAGGTCATTCAACGTCTACTGATTCCGGGTTGCCGGCGGCGTTCAAAGCTGAACGCCGGCGGCGGGGTCGCCGCTGGTCGACACGCCGCGAACCGACCCTGCGCGGGCGCACGGATGTGTTCCGCGCGGGGCAGTCGCGAACAGAACGCCTCGTGTCCGCGGGGTCGCGGCCCAGGGCCCCCTGGCGCGCGAGGCCGTGGATACAAATATGTCGATGTGTTTCGCCCACGGCGTGTACGTATGTTTGAGAGCCTCCGGAGCCCTACGGGCAGAAAACAAGAAACCATGACCCTGAGATCCGACGTCTCGAACAAATTCCAGCATGGTTAAAAGCCTCAGCCGGAGCCCTGGGCCCCATATTTCTGCCGATGGGCCACTCTTCCAACACCACTGCAATAGGTTAGATGGGAGAAGGGAGGCTGGGGAGGACCTCCTCCTCCTCCTCCTCCTCCTCCTCCTCCTCCTCCTCCTCCTCCTCCTCCTCCTCATCCTCCTCCTCCTCCTCCTCCCTCCTCCTCCTCTGCCTCTCCCCTCCTCCTCCTCCTCCTCCTCCTCCCCTCCTCCTCTCTCTTCTTCTCTCTCCTCCTCCTCCTCCTCCTCCTCCTCCTCCTCCTCCTCCTCCTCCTCCTCCCTCCTCCTCTCCTCCTCCTCCTCCTCCTCCTCCTCCTCCTCCTCCTCTCCTCCTCCTCCTCCTCCTCCTCCTCCTCCTCCTCCTCCTCCTCCTCCTCCTCCTCCTCCTCCTCCTCCTCCTCCTCCTCCTCCTCCTCCTCCTCCCCTCCTCCTCCTCCTCCTCCTCCTTCCTCCTCCTCCTCCTCCTCCTCCTCCTCCTCCTCCTCCCCTCCTCCTCCTCCTCCTCCTCCTCCTCCTCCTCCTCCTCCTCCTCCTCCTCCTTATCCTCCTCCTCCTCCTCCTCCTCCTCCTCCTCCTCCTCGCCTGGGGTCACTCGTTGCGTGTAGCCGAAAGCGCAAAAAAACAATCCCCAGAGTGCTGGAGCAAGCCCAGTGACATAAACATACGGACTCGGAGGTCCTCGCGGATTTCTAGGATCTGCGCTGGACCCCTCTGGCGCGCTCCTTGCGCCAGGGAGGGGGTCCGGCGCCTATCCGAGAAATTCGTGCGGACCTCTGAGTTGTTATGTTTATGTCACTGCTTGAATTCCTCGGATAGGCGCCGGACCCCCTCCCTGGCGCAAGGAGCGCGCCAGAGGGGTCCAGCGCAGATCCTAGAAATCCGCGAGGACCTCCGAGTCCGTATGTTTATGTCACTGGGCTTGCTCCAGCACTCTGGGGATTGTTTTTGTTGCGCTTTCGGCTACACGCAACGAGTGACCCCAGGCGAGAGGAGGAGGAGGAGGAGGAGGAGGAGGAGGAGGAGGAGGAGGAGGGGAGGAGGAGGACCAGGGAGGAGGAGAAGAAGGAGAAGAAGGAGGAGGAGGAGGAGAGGGCAGAGGAGGAGGAGGAGGAGGAGGAGGAGGAGGAGGAGGAGTGCCCTCTGGTGCGCGGCTTCCGGGGTGCGGGGGGAGGTCGAGCCTCAGCGCGCGTGCGCCCGCACCAAAGAGGCCACTCTGGCGAAGGGCCGCGCTCACGTGCAACGAGCATCTGCGTCTCTGCGACCGCCCGGATGATCTGGCTGGCGTTGGTGGGGGCTGCGGCGGGGTGATTCGGGCCGGGCGAAAGGGGGGGATAGCAGCAACGGGGGGTTGAGAATCAGCTCACGTGGCTGATTTTCCCGGCGCCGGGAGGCGCCCATGTATCGAGGAATGGGCCTGGCGGCGGTGCCGAAACCAGCTATATGCAGCAGATTTCGTACCCCCCCCCCTTCCCTATCCCCCCCTTCTGTTCGGCCCGAGAGAATGCCGATAACCTGCTTACGGAACCGCTTCGTTTTGGGCAGTCCCCCGCATGCCCGCGCGCAGCAGTACTGCGCACCCCCCTCGGACCTGCGCAACTGAACGGTCAGTTTATCCGGGGGGGGGGGGGGCGGGGGGTGAGCGAGCGGGCGGGCCTGACAACCCAGGTGATCGCCAGACCCAACGAAGCAGTCTCGAGGAGGATGGACTTTTCCGACCTGGGAGGATGGACTTTTTCCAATCAGGCACTCTGCCGTGCACTCTGCAGCGCGCACGAGCAACGCGTTGTAGGCTTCCCCGTTCCTCCTCCCTCTCCTCCTCCTCCTCCTCCTTCTCCTCCTCCTTCTCCTCCTCCTCCTCCTCCTCCTCCCCTCCTCCTCCTCCTACCACAGGTCAGGGGCGGGGCGGGGGGCGCTGCGAGCGGGCTAATGCGCCTCGCCGTCGCCTCGCCCGCCGTCCGCTTCTCCGATGCCCCCCGCGTCGGCCTGAAACGCATCCACGTCCACCGCCTCGGCTTGCCCAGCCTGCTGCCTCGTGCTCCCCTTGGGCCCGGCCAGCACCGACGACGAGAACGCGAAGTAGGCGACCAGGAGTGCCACCAGGAAGAGAGCTTCGGTGCCACCGAGAATGGGAAGGGTTGCCAGCCCAGCAACCGACACTTCAGGGGTTTCGCCGGCGTCGCCCTTCGGGCCTGGAGGGCCCTGTGGGAGGACGCCAGCTACACACCAGCACCGGTCGAGCAGCCCAGGATGGGCCAAGGATTGGCGCGCAGTGTTTTCTGGCCGCTGGCTGGGCCACAAAACAGTATACACCAACCCTAGGCCCGGGATGGGCCTGGCCAACCTTGATGTCGGTGAATAGATGGAGTCTCCCGACCTTTTCGCCAACAGTTCCGCTCGGGCCAGGATCACCAACAGGTCCTGCAGCCCCAACAGCCCCAACAGCCCCCCGCGGCCCTGGAACCAGCCCCGGCGTCGGCTCTGGCGTCGGCTTCGGCGTCGGGATCGGGACGCTCTTCTTGACGAAACATGTGGCGGCGAGGGACAAGATGCGCTTGACACCTTGCACAGCGGGCGTGGTCCCCAGTACAAGGTGACACCGAGAAAATAACCAACTTTTGGCGTACCATTCCGCAGCAGAGCACCTGGGGTTTGCCGAGCAGAGGCCCTGGCACTTTGCCAAGTCGTTGACGCCTTTTTGTACTGACGTCTGAAGGTCCTTCTTCTTGGAGTCCGCGCACTGGCCAGGGTATGGCATGTAACCGTACTGTGTTTGAGACCGATTCTGAGGCCGAGGCTGAGGCACCGCGCGCCGGCGCCTACGCCTGCGCCGCGAGCTGCCGCGCCTCCTTGCCGAGGACTCGTCGTCCCCGCCCTCCAGCAGCGAGCCGTCCTCGCCCCTGTCCTCTAGCAGCCAGCCATCCTCGCCCTCGCCCTCGCCCTCCATGAGCGAATCACCATCGTCAACCCTGTGGCCGAGCGAGCCGCGCTCGTCCTCGTCCTCGCCCTCGCCCTCCATGAGCGAGCCGCTCGAGTACTCGTTCTCGCCCTCCATGGGGGAGTCGCCCGCCCGGCGCATCATTGGGGCCCTGGCCACCGTGGAGGGCCGCCCCTCCTGATCAACCTCCACCAC
This sequence comes from Prorocentrum cordatum, assembly GCA_963575745.1. Taxonomy (NCBI): domain Eukaryota; class Dinophyceae; order Prorocentrales; family Prorocentraceae; genus Prorocentrum; species Prorocentrum cordatum. The sequence goes on from CAUYUJ010008336.1 coordinate 392,913, forward strand.
GAGCCTCTCGCTGCCCCCTGCGGCGGCGGTTGTCGCCTCTGCGCCGCGCTGCACGAGAGGCACGAGCACATGAACCAGGACGAGTGCTGCGGGCCCAGAGGGGCGCCACGAGACGGCGCACCGCGGCATGAAAGATCGTCTGATGCGTTTCTTTGTGAAAGCGCGGCCCAGAAACCACAAACCACGGGACCAGGCTTGATCCATAAAGCTGGCGGCAGCCCTTCATAGCACCCCGCAATTGATTACGGGTAAGAGGGGGGGAGCGGGCGCGGGGCGAGTCGCACGTTGGTCGCGGGGTGGGCCGAAGCAGGGGTCACGGGGTGTCGCGCCTGAAGCGCCTGGGGGTGGGCACGACGACGACGACAACAACGTCAACAACGACAATAACAGCAACCACAACAACAATAGCAACAACAGCTAACAACAACCAACACCAATAGCAGTGACAACAAGACTATGGTTAAGACTGTGCGTACCTATCTGCTCGCGTGCCATTCAAAACGTATATCCCCAGCCCTCGATACCCGCCCTCTTCGTTTTTGACCGCACACCCTTAGGGGTATATCTTTCTCACCTCCAACGTGCATTCCCGTGCAGTCCCTAGGCAAGGGAAGAGAGGACGGACGGAAGGAAGGGACATGGGGCAGGCGGGTCGTTGAAGCGTGTCTTCTGCACGAATCACGAAGAGGTCCCGAGACATAGCGCGATACCCAAGTAAATCGCGAGAACGGCCAAAGAGACAGGGTAATTCGAGTGTCGAGGGCCCAAAGTCTGAATACATTTACAGGAAGTCCCATGCGAGTCAGCGAGTCCTGCATAACATGTGAGGAAGTCCCGCGCGAGAGCGCGATGTGAGAATACATTGTGCAGAAATATCAGACGGGAGCCGCTGATGTTGTAAACTGGGGGGCAGGGCGCAATCTGGGGACACTTCGCTTTCCCTTTTTTTTTGAATTGCGAGCCCCTGCGGAAGAACCTCAATTGAAACATACAATGGTCACTGGGGAGGAGAAATTAGCTATAATCATTGTTAAGAAGTGAAAAATCGATAAGAATGATAATAATAGCAACAACGGCGATCATTTTAAAACTATTCGTTCTTATCTGCTCGCGTGCCATTCAACACGTATATCCCAAAACCTTGGTACTCGCCCTCTTCGTCTTCGATCGTACCCCCCTGCAGGTAATCTCCCTTGTCTGCCACGCGCATTGAGCACAGCCCATAAAACAGGGGAAGAGAGGACGGATGGAAGTGGGAGGGAGAAGGATGGAGCACAACATAAATTAGAAGGAGGGGGGCTAGGAGCAGAAACCACGTGGTAGAACCAGACGGGCAGATCGGGCGGGCAGACCCTAGCGGACAGGTCGGAAAGGCGGGCCTAGGCGGCCAAGGAGCAGGCGGGTTGCTGAAGCGTGAGCCCTGCATGGGTCGCGAGGAAGCGATTCCAACATAAATCGTGAGAAAAGCCAACGCGAGAGTGTGATTCCTGAGTGTCGAGGGCGCGGCGTCTGAATACATTGCGAGGGAGTCCCACGCGAGAGCGCGATGAAGACTTTGCTTGATGAAGCACAAGATGCGAACCCGAGGGGGGCAATTCAATTAAAAAAACGCACGCTGCACTGGTGAGGGGATCAGCAATACTTCAACAACAACAACAACAACACCAACAACAACCACAACAACAACAACAACAACAACAGCCACAACCACAACAACACCACCACCACCAACAACAACAACAACAACACTACAAACAACAGTAACCAACAACAACAACAACAACAACAACAACAATCATTTAAGACTGGGGACACTCCGTTCTCACCAGTGCCAGGGTTTTCATAGGAGGCGGGCAATACCCCCACTTTGTGGGGGGGCCGGTTCAAGCTCTACCAAATTTCCAAACGACTCTTCGCCACCACCCACACCCAGCTTCCCGCCCTATGACGTTCGGACACTTCACTTCGTGGCATGCGGACGACCGTGGCTACTATTCAGGGCCCCGCGGCCGACGACGACGGCGTGCGCGCGCGAAGAAAAAACGAATGTGTCCCGCATGGTATTATTTGACAGGGATGATGGCCCTGGCAGGTGCGCAACCGTTGTTGCAGAAGTTCGAAAAAGTTGCTCGCAAAAGCCCGTTTGACAGAAATGTTTAAAAAGTGTTGGGTTTCCTACGAATCCGCAAGAGCGCGCGGGATGAGATTTTGACAATTTTTTGTTGAAAAACCATTGGTTTTTTGATGTTTTTATGTTAAAATCGCTGCGAACACTAAGGTTTTGGAAGGATTTCGTCTTGCGCGCGCGAATGTCCACTTTACCTTATTTTTTGCAAGGGATTCTTGAAATTTGATTATATTAGAACAAGAAATGTCATTTTCTATTGTTTTTTGCAAGGGAAAGCGGATTACAACAAAACAACCGGATCCTGTACACACCCTCTTTTCTGAGGCTTCCTCACGAAAATGATGAAAATGTAGCTGCGGCCTAGGCGCGGCGAGGGGGGCGCGCACCAGGGGTCCCAACAATAATTATTCTTTAGAATAAATAATGTTCAACAACAACAACAACACCAACAACAACCACAACAACAACAACAACAACAACAACAGCCACAACCACAACAACACCACCACCACCAACAACAACACTACAAACAACAGTAACCAACAACAACAACAACAACAACAACAACAACAACAACAACAACAACAACAACAACAACAACACCAACATCAACATCGACATCAACGACAATCAATTTAAGACATTCGCTCTCATCTGCCCGCGTGCCATTCAACAAGTATATCCCAAAACCTCGATACCCGCTCTCTTCGTCTTCGATCGTGGCCCCTTACGTTCTCACCTGCAACGTGCATATCGTGCAGCCCCTGAGGCAAGGGAAAAAAGAAATGATGGAAGGAAGGACATGGGGCAGGCGGATTGTTGAAGCGTGCGTTCTGCATGAGTCACGAGGAAGTCCCGAGTGATAGAGCGAGTCTCACATGAATCGCAAGGAGTTCCACAGCGAGAGCGTGATTCCTGAGTGTCGAGGGCGCGGCGTCTGAATAAATGTCGAGGGAGACCCACGCGAGAGCGCGACTCCTACATAACATGTGAGGAAGTCCCACGCGAGAGCGCGATTTTCAAATAACTTGTGAGGACGTATCAGGCGAGATCCGATAGACCAGGAGCCAGATTGGTGACACCTTACTTTCCCTACTAGGGGGCGGGCTGCGAGCCCCGGGCGAAGTACTGTCAAGGACAAGTGCAATGGTTACGCGAAGAGGGGGATCAACAATAATTACTCCCAACCCTCCTGCGTTGTTTTCTCGTTTTGGACAGAATACTGCGGTCGCACAGCTCCTCCCGCCCCCTCTCCCCTTCTCTCCCGCCTCTCACCTCGCTCCTTCCTGTGTGCCAGCTTGCCAACTACCTGGCCATTCCTGAGACAGCTACGATCTGCGAAACTGCCGCCACATTCGAGGGCTGCTGGGGGGTCCAGCGGAGTGACGTCTTACGCGGACTCACATCAGACCTCGCCATCCCTGAGGGGCTGCGATCTGTAAAACTGCCGCCACTTTCAACGGCTGCTGGGGGGTCCAGCGGAGTGACGTCTCACGCGGACTCTCAGATTAGACCTCGCCATCCCTGGGGGGCTGCGATCTGCGAAACTGTCGCCACTTTCGAAGGCTGCTGGGGGGTCCAGCATAGTGACGCACTGCACAGACTCAGATTCGACACCATTCTTGGGGGGCTGCGATTGGCGAAACTGTCGCCACATTCGAGGGCTGCTGGGGGTCTATCGGAACGACGTCTTACGAGGACACAAACTAAACCTCGCCATCTCTTGGGGGCAGCGATCCGCGAAACTGTCGCCACATTCGAGGGCTGCTGGAGGTCCAGCGGAACGACATTTTACGCGGTCTCAAAAATAGACCGCGCCATCCCTGGGATGGTGCGATCTGCGAAGGCGTCGCCATTTTCGACGGCTGCTGGGGATCCACCGGAGTGACGTCCTACGGGAATAAAATGAAACCTCACCATCGTTGGGGGGCAGCGATCTGCGAAGCCGTCACCATTTTCGAGGGCTGGTGGAGGTCCAGCGGGACGACGTCTTACGCGGACTCAACTTATACCCTGGGGGGCTGCGATCTGCGAAAATGTCGCCACTTTCGACGGCTGCTGGGGGGGGCCAAACGGAGCGACATTTTACGCGGACTCAAATGACAACTCAGCGTTCCTGGGGGGGCCGCGATCTGCGAAACTGCTGCCACCACCGGAGTGACGTCTTGCGCGGACTCAATTTAGACCTCGCCATCCCTGGGGAGGCTGCGACTTGCGAAACTGTCGCCACGTTCGACGGCTGCTGGGGTGTCCAGCGGGGCGACGTCCTACGAGGACGCAAACTAGACCTCGACATCCCTGGGAAGCTGTGGTCTGCGAAACTGTCGCCATTTTCGAGGGCTGCATGATGTCTTACGCGATCTCAAATTAGACCTCGCCATCCCAGAGAAGGCTGCGACCTGCGAAACCGTCGCCACTTTTGAATGCTGCTGGGGGGTTCAGCGGAATGACGTCTTACGTGGACTCAAATTAGACCTCACCATCCCTGGGGAGCTGCGAACTGCGAAACCTCGCCACTTTCGACGGCTGCTGGGGGTCCAGCGGACTGACGCTGCATCCAAACTTAAGTTAAACCTCGCCATCCCCCGGGGGGGCTGCGATCTGCGAAACCGTCGCCACTTTTGAATGCTGCTGGGGGGTTCCAGCGGAGCGGAGTGACGTCTCACCCCGACTCAAAACTAGACTTCGCCAACCCGGGGGGGACAGTGCCAGGACTTGTCCGGTGCAGTAGATATCACCGCGTGGTTCGATTGCAAGTGCATCAACAATTCGACATGGCTGTCGATCGTAAGTGAATGCGCAGGTCGATGGCCATGTTGGCTGTACTATGAGCTACATGCTGGATGCTTCCACAGTAGCTTCGACGTGCTTGACGATTGCAATTTGAAGCGCGCATCGGATTGCATCTCGAGTTGCACTTGGAGTCGCACGTCGGCCTGCAATGCGAGTCATCGTTCGATTGCCATTGGAAGTATCGAATGCAAGTGGATGCGCAATTCGGTTTGGACTTCCCATGGGACACTCAGAAACGACACTAGGACAACCCGCGGGACTACCCGCGGGATGACCCACGGAACAACCACGGGACAACCCGCGGGACAACCCACGGAGCCACCCGAGGGACAACCCACGGGACCAATGGGACAACGCAGGGGACTACCACAAGGCAACCCACGGGACAGCCCAAGGAACAACCCACCTGGTCAACCGCGGGCCAACGATGGCACTACCCACGGGACCACCCACGGGAAAGCCCAGGCCGTGGCCAGGCCCAAGCATCCAGGGCGGGACTCCCCCGCGCCCGCCCCCGACGGCAACTCTTTCCACCAGGCTGAGGCCTCCAGGCTTCCCCAGACTGAAGGGGAGCGGCACTTCTTTGTCCCGAGACAAGCAAGTGCCCCGAACTAGCTCACGTGTACTCGACGACCAGTTTTCTCTGAAACGTTCGTTCAAACCACACAAACCTCATGCCCACACACATGAGCCCTCTCTCACACATAGACACAGACACACGCACACGCACACGCACACACATACATACACATACGCACACACACACATACATACACACACACATTCGTCGAGAGCCAGAACTTCAGATCAGAAACAAAGCGTTGCAACATCGACTACGCCTACAGACCCTGTCAGCCATCATGGCGCGTCCAGAGACCCTCCCCGCAATCCTTGCAATCCCTGGAAGAGGGGGTCACCCTCTCCCCCATAACTTCTGCCTCCCTGGGGGCCTTAACATTGGCGGCTATCTTGACTTCAAGGTTTCCAACATGCCAGCGAGTAACACCCAGAATAAGCATAACGCTTTGGGCACCTCTTGGCCTCCGAGAGCTCTTCCAACGAACCAATGCTTGCCGCCGTCGCCCGCTTCGTGCTACCAAGATGCCGAGCCGTCCAAGGCGGCCCAAGAGGACCCCTACGAGCTACCAAGATAATCCAAGAGGCCCTAAGAGACGTGCAGGAGGATCCCTTAGACGTCCCAGGAAGCCTTACAGAGGCCCCCAAGACAGCCTAAGCGGGCCACACAGAACTCCCAAGACCACCTCGGAGGCTGCTGAGACGTCAGGAGGCATCCAGAAAGAAACCAAAAAGCTGCACTCCCAGAAGGCAGCGTAAACGATCCACAGAGAAGACCACGAGGAACCCACATCCCCGAAAAGACCTGAAGACTGCACAAGGGGCCGCTAGGATGGGCAAAGAGGGCCCCGAGATGATCCCCAGGGGTGTCTCCAACATCCCCCAGAGGCCCCCACGAAGGAGTCCACATCGAGAAGTGCCAAAGACTGTACAAGCAGGTCCGGAAGCGACAGCCGAGGAGAGCCCAGCGAGGCTGGCAGGGAGCCTGAGAAGAATAGTGCCGCACCATGTTTGTCTCGATGTGGCTCTCTCTCCCCTCAAACGCCTCTCACGCTTCCCCTGTACGCTCGATCACGGCGGACCAGATCGTACCACACGGAGCAATACAGTGTGGTTGACGACCGTACCATACTAGACCATGCCACACGCGAGTCGATCATGCCAAACTGAACCCATCGAGAACAGAGTAGACCAATGCAGACAAACGCCATGAATCCCATGACAGTTCGGACCAAAGAAAGAACATTTACCCAAATATCCGCAGGCCAGCTTCCCTCCAGCGACAGCGGGCACATAGGTGACATACCAGGGAAACAGCAATGAGAAGAGAGAAGAGGAGGCAGCAACACACTACGATAGAGCTCGGCAGCAATTCCAACAAGCGCAATTCAACCCTTGCTTGGCGGACATCGTTTGTGCTGGGGTCCGCCTGACAAAGCGACAACCGCGCAAAACCAAGACTCCCCCTCGCACGACTCCTCCGTCCCTGGCTTTCCAAGGGCTCCCAACTTCGCGCTTCGCGCTGCGCGAAGCGCGAAGTGCGAATAACTTCGCGCTCTCGCGCCGCCTCCCAGGGGAGAGGAGGAGGATGAGGAGGAATCGGAGCCGAAGCGCGAATCGCGAAGCGCGAATCACTTCGCGCCCTCGAGAGCGCCCTTTCTTCCCCTCCCGGTGCTTCATACGTGCGAAAGCCACCGTCGTATCAGACGCCCCCCGCCCCGCTTCCGAGTGGGGTATCGAGGAAGCCTCCTGCGGCGCAAAAGTAGCTCCAGCACCGGCCCGGGAGCGGGCCCCAGGGCGATCTTCCTTCCAGGAGTCAGCATCCGAGCAGAGGTGTAGGCAAGGCACCCCGCGCCTCCTCCTCCTCCTCCCTCTCCTTATCCTCCTCCACCTCCTCCTCCTCCTCCCTCCTCCTCCTCCTCCTCCTCCGCCTCCTCCTCCTCCGCCTCCTCCTCCTCCTCCTCCTCCTCCTCCTCCTCCTCCTCCTCCTCCACGCGCGATCCTCCGACATCGCACGCTCGGACCAAATCTGCGAGGCCTAAATACAGAGCCGGCTGGAACTATACCATCTGCTGGGCTGCACAAGAAACTGCATCCTAGAGGGCGATGGCCTCTGCTTGGAAAACTGCCACCTCCCCATTGCTCCTTCTTCCTCCTCCTCCGCTCCTCCTCCTCCTCCTCCTCCTCCTCCTCTCCTCTCCTCCTCCTCCTCCTCCTCCTCCTCCTCCTCCTCCTCCCCCCTCCTCCAGGCGAGGCGAGCATGTCGGCGATTCCGAAAGCCCTGAATCCAAAAACAACCATGCCATCTCTTGGGAGGGCGCATCCTTTACTTCCGCCGCCTTCCGCCGGCCTTCCGCCGGCTTGCCAGCGGAGGGGGCCTCGTTGTACTTCCGCCGCACTTCCGCCGAGGAAGCGATGACGGCTCCCATTCGATCCTCGAAGGCAGGGCCTTGTCTTGGAACGCCCCGTGTGCTCTTCGGACGTCTGCGAGCAGGCACTCCGCAGGTCGTGGAGCGGGGCCAGTGCGCGAGCGCGCCGCCCTCGTGGACGGCCTGGATCCTGCTCGTGGGGCCCCGCTGGAGGCCCCCGCAGGCCTCCAGGGCATTCTCGGCTCCTCCCCCTCTTTGTCGCTAGGAGGCTCCCCCTCCCCAATTCCCTGCTTGTGGGGGGCATCATGCGAAAAGTCAAGATCCTCCTCCCCCATGCTTCATCCTGCATCATCCCTGGACCTCTGACCCCCCCCGCACCCGGATCTTCTCAAATCCTTGAAACGTGGTGCAGACCTCCTCTCTACCCGTCCCTCCTGCTCAGCCTCCCCCCCCCCGCATCTCCGTCTCGATCTTGATCTCCTCGCTGGTCTCCAAGTAGCTCGTCCTCGTCCACGCGCCCCCAGGCTGGTAGAACGAGAAGGAGTAACTGGCAGCAGCGCTGACGGAGAGCAAGGGTAGGCAATAATGCCAGGGGGGGAGGGGAGGGGGGGAGGAGGCAATCGCTGAGCGGCGATACGGGAGGAGCGAGAGGGAGAGGGAGGAGGATGAGGGGAGGAGGGGAATGGGATGACGGTGAGACCCGAAGAGGAGAGCGAGAAGGATGATGGGAGGAGGTGGAGCAGAAGGGAGGAGGAGAAGCACGGCGACGAAGAAGGGAGGGATGATGGGCAGGTCAGGGAAGGAAGGGGGGAGGGGGAGGGGGAGAGGACGACGAGGACGACAGGGGACGAGGAGGACGAGGAGCCGACCGCAGAAAGAGGCTGGCCGCTGACTGCTCAGCGACAGCCCCGACGCGCGCCTCTGCGCGTCGCGGCTGGGCGGGAGCAGGCCCACCCGTGCAGGCGGACGGGGAGGGAGGCGCAACTCTTCGGTCGTTCGGACCCGTGTCCTGGCGGGCTCTGCAGCCTGTCCGATCTGTTGCCCCCGCCCCGCTCCTCCTCCGCTATGGAACAGCACAGCGCGAAGCGGGGCATTATGTGCGGATGTTGAGGAGGAGGAGGAGGAGGTGGAGGAGGAGGAGGAGGAGGAGGAGGAGGAGGAGGAGGGGGAGGAGGAGGAGCGGAGGAGGAGGAGGAGGAGGAGGAGGAGGAGGAGGAGGAGGAGGAGGAGGAGGAGGAGGAGGAGAGACGAGGCGAATGGAGAGTGCGAGGAAGAGGACGGAGAGGAGGAGAACGAGGAGAGCTCTGCGAAGGAGTGGAAGGAGGGGACGGGAGGTGTGACCGACAGGGGCTAGGGAGAAAGCAGGGGGGAGGAGGCGGGAGGACACTCATCATCAACACAGACGCTTCTGAACAACCGCGCGTGTACCGAGGCAGGGGCCGTCCGCCCTTGTCTCTCCTGGTCTCCATCCTCCGCCCTCCACAGACTGGCCAAGAACCTCCTGGAATCGCCTAGGACTTCCTCGGACCCCCCTGGAACCCCTTGGAACCCCCGTCGGACCCCTAGTGAAAAGAACTCCTCGGAGACAACGTGGAACGCCCCGAGCACCCTGGACCCTGCAAGCTTCCGCCGCCGCACCGAAGACAGTGGGTTGAAAGCCCTCAGGCCCCACAGGGTTCTGCATCGGAAATTGCGGGTGTGAACACGCAGTGGCTGCCTCAAGAGGCCCCGGGGAGGCACCCGAGAGGCCCAAGAGGGCCCCAAGAGGGCCCCAAGAGCTCCCCCCAGAGACCCCAGCGTCGTCGTCGTCATCGCTGTCCCCCCTTCAGGGTCGGCGGCACCAGCCGTGCCGCCGTGGCACTGCCAGGTCGAACGCTGAAGAGAAGGGAGCGACGGGGCGCTCCCGGCCACGGCTCGCCTCGGCCGCGACGAGGTTCTCCCCGACGTAGGCCCGAGGCACGGCGACGAGATCTGTACACAGCCGCTGCTCCTGGCCGGGCCCGGGGCCTGGCCGGGCAGGGCGCAGAGACGGCTCCAGGGGTCGAGATGGGCCCGGCCAGGAGCGGTGGAGACGTGTAGATCTCGTCGGCCCCATGGGGGGTCGACGGCGGGCGAGGGGGGGGGGAAGCGAGAAGGGGCGGGCCTTCTCGGAAAGCTCGGAAGCCCCCCCGCCTTCTGAGGAGCTCTCCGGCCCTTCCTCGAAGGCTCTGCGCACTTCTCGGGAGGCGCGAGGGCTTCTGCAAAGTCCCGCCGCCTTCTGGGAGGGCCTTCTCCTTCTCACTTCCCCCCCTCGCTCGCTGGCCGCCGACCCTCCGGAACCCAAATATGGTTCTTCCTCGAGGCGCCGTGTCCCCCGCGGATTGTCTGACGGATAGCCCGTGGCTGTCCCCTGGTGGTCCCGTGCGTCGCGTGCGTTGATCCGTGTGCGTTGAGCTGTCCTGACGTTTTCCTGTGAGTTGTCCCGTGGGCTGTCCCGTCGGCTACCCCGCGGGTTCGCCCGTGCGTTGTCGCGTGCGTTGTTCCGTGGTTGTCCCGTGGGCTGTCCCGTGGTTGACCTGTGGGTTGTCCCGGGCCCAGAAAGCCCCAGACCCGAGATTCGCCAACATCGAAATCTCGACTTCGATGCTTCTCCCCTCGGGATCGTCGGAACACCAAAATCGGGATTCCGACATTCTTCGTTCCTACATCAGGACGGCACGGAATCGACATTTCGTCGGGCCCTCTTCTCTTCATCACTTCTCGTCGTCTCTGTCCGAAATCCCACCAGCCCTTTGGGCGACAGGTGGTTTAACGAGGGTCTCTTTCCTCTTCCACAACCCCTCTTCCCTTCGGGGAGGGGAGCCCTCCCCCTCCCCTCATTGAGGCTTTTGGGAGGGATCGCGAGGTGTCGGAGGCTCCTTTCTCGGCCATTGGGATGGCCATTTTTTGCCACCGCTCACGAGGATCGTGGCCCACGAGGGGGGGACCTCTTTTGACCGACCGCCTCCAAAATGGGCCCAAGAGGCCCTCCACGGCTCCCAAGAGGCTCCCAAGAGGGTCCCACGGCCGCCCCAAGAGGCCCCGAGAGGGCTCCAAGAGGCCCCCAAAACGCCCCCAAGAGGCCCCCGAGTGGCCCCCAAGCGGCCTGAGAGAGCCCAGTATGACCCCCAAGATGGCTCAAGATAGTCCAAGCCGGCTCAAGATGGCCCCCAAGATGCCACAAGAAGCCCCGAGACCGCTCCAAGACGGCTCAAGATGGCCACGGAGCCTCCCCAGGAGGCCGCCAAGAGGCCAACATCCTTCAAACACCGAAAGAAAATCAATGAAGGCTGGCCCCCTTCGCTGTTTGACTATGCGTATCGCTTCCTCTCCCCCCGTCAACTCTCATAATTCTTGGTCGCGGCCGCAAGCGAAGGCGCAGGCGGCGTCCGAAGTCAGCGCGGGCTAGGAGCGAAACCTAATTACCTAGCGCGCGCACTCACGGCTGCCGGAGCTGCCGCCGAAGGACGCAACTCTCATAATTTTGTTTCGTCGCAATCGCAGGCGGAGGCGCCAGCGGCGTCACAAGTCAGCTCGGGCTACGAGCAGAACTGATTGACCTAGCGCGCGCACAGGCGGCTGCAGGACTACCGCCGAGAGACGCTGGGCTGCGCCGAGGGCTGAGGCTGCAGGAGCTGCCGGGAGCTGCCAGATGGCCAGGCAAGCGTGCGGGCATCCCAGGGACGAGACCACCAGGAAAGATGAAATGAAGTCGCACCAGGCGCCAGAGGTCGACGCGCCACAGGCGTGGCGAAGCGCGGGGCTGCATAGACAGACCAACGTGCTAGGCTGCAGGCCAACGGGGATGATCACTCATGGACGACCAAGAAGGCTGAACCACTCTTCAGTAAACCAGTTGGTCAGAGTCCCATCAAACCAGCGGCAACGGCAGACACAGCCAGGCTGTGGCAGTGACTGGAAATCAGAGACCAGGAAAGTGCAAGCACTCTAGCCGGAACTGGTCAAAACGCATCTCACCTGAACGCCAGGGTGCCTCGCCCGACTCCACGGGATCGCAACTCTCATAATACGCGAAGCGTCAAGAATACCTCCTCCCCCCGCTTGTGCATTCGGGGAGTCGTATCTCCCTCCCGCACAGGAGCGGGAGGGGGAGAGGTTCACCATCCCCCCGCTGTACTCCGGGTGGCGGTCCCAACCCTACCCCACACTCCACAGCGTCCACACATCGCGCTCTGTCATATATGCTAAGCAGCGTGGGCCCCAAGCAGTGAGTTTCTAGCAATAGATGTTGCGCACCCCCTGCGGAACGATCGGCGTGGTGCAATATATGTGGTGCAATACATGTTGTGCAATCTATGTTGTGCAACCTTTGTGGAGCGATCTATGTGGTGCAATATATGTGGTACAGTCAACGTGGCGATATGTATATGTGTGTATGTTGTGAATATGTTTGGTGCATTCGGCGTCGTGCAATCAGTGTGGTGCCACGTATGCTGTGCAATCTGTGTGGGGTGCAATCGATGTGGTGCAACCTTTGTAGTGCATTCTATGTGGTGCAACCTGTGTTGTGCAATTTAGCTGGCGCAATACATGTTGTACAATGTACGCGGGGACGGCGCGGCGACGGGGTAGCGACGGCGACAACATGGTCGCCACACTGGCAATCAGACCCTGACGACGAGCGGCGACGAGGCCGCGACGGCGAGAACGGAGCCGCCAGACCGACATTCAGGCCCAGAAGACGGGCAGCGACGAGGCGGCGACGGGGCGGCGAAGATACGCCAGACCGACATTCAGGGCCAGACGACGGGCGGCGACCAGGCGGGCCGCCAGACCGACATTCAGGGCCAGTTCCTCCGAAGAGAACTGAGACACCCGTAATGGCACGATGGGTCCGCGCCCCCGAAACCACGATCACCCGCGAAGAAAACGTGGGTCTGCTGCCCGGAAGGCACGATCCGCTTGCAAAGCAATCAATGGGTCCGCGCTCCGGACACCACTCGCCGGCCGAACGCGCAAAAGACGACATAGAATCTCCGGTAACAAGTATACACTTCATTGTGACATAGACAGAGACCGCGCGCGCGTGGCGACCCCTATAATCTCTGAAGGAAAAGTACCCGGACAAAACCCACTACGACCCCGTCAAGGATGCCAGAACTCCCAGGCGCGGCTTCAAAACCCCCACTACAAGCGGAGATTCACCCTCAAAAAATTCTCAACGAGTCCAAGAGATCTCGAGACGGCTCAAAAACACTCCAAGACGGCCCAAGATGGCACCAAGACGGCTCAAAAAGACCCCCAGACGATCGAAGAGTGCCCAAACAGGACCCCCAAAGGATCCCAACTGGCAAAGAAACACTGATTGATGTATGGTTTTGAACGGTTTTCGAGTTCTTGTTTACTGGAGCTTCCGAAAGGCCCAAGAGGCCCCCCAGAGGGTCCGAAAACGGACCAAGATGGCCCCAAGACGGCCCGAGAGGCTCCCAAGACAGGCCAAGAGACCCCAGGACAGCCCTAACCTGCAAGCCCCAAAGAGCCCCTCAGAGGCATATAAGCGGCCTTCAGGAGTCACGCTGATATAGAATATGGTCGCGTTCTCACCTTTTCCGGCTTCCGACACACCGAAATGTCCCCAGAGGCCTTGACGAAGCGCCAAGATGGCCCAGGAAGCCCCCCAAAGGGCCAAGACGGGTCAAAAGGGCTCCAAGACGGCCCAAGAGGCCCTGCCCTGAGAGGGCCCCAAGACAGCCCGATGGACCTCCAAGACGGCCATACGCGCCAGAGAAGGGCCCCAAGAAAGCGCGAAGAACCCCCAAGATGGCCTCCGAAAGCGTCAGATGGGCCAAGACAGCCCTGCGACGGTACAGGAGGGAACCCCCAGAGGCCCCCAAGAGGCTCCCAGGAGGCCCCGACGGCGGCCCCCCAAAAGGCTCGGGCCAAGAGGCCATACAAAAGGTCTCCTCCTCCCCTCCTCGTATTCGTGTTCGTCCCTCTCCTACTCAGTTCTCTTCTCTCTCTCTCGTTCTCTGTCTCTCGCTGTTTCTCTCTCTCTCTCTCTCGCCTGAGTGTTCCCCCAGGGTGCTCCACAACGGCTGGCGGCTCTGATGTGCACACTCCTCGTCTTCTCTTCGCCCTCGTTCCGCCCTTCTCCTCCTTCTCCTCCTCATTCCTCGTCCTTCCTCTTCCCTTCGCTTTCCATCCTGTCCATTCTTCCTCGCTCCTCCTGATTCCCCCTCCTCTCTCCCCCTCCATCTCCCCCCTCCTCCTCGATAGAATTTCGTCCCTGGACTTCTCCTGGAGCGTGCTCCAGCCAGGATTCCGCAGCGGGATCCAGCCGTGGCGGCGGAGGCCCCCAGGGAGGCACAGAACTTTACCCCAAAAAGTCCAAACCCTCCTCGCTGTCGTCCTCCTCTTCTTCCTCCTGCTTTTCTTGATCCTCCTCTGCCCCTCCTCCTTATACATAACCTCTCCCTGTCACACCCCGAGACTCCCTTTAAGGGAGTTCTAAGTTAGAACTTATGATCCTGAAGCTTGAAATTTGCACACTTTCACGGATGGAGAGCGGGGGGGGTTCAAAATGTGGCTCTCGCCGCAAAGCGCCGCGGACAATCGTGCTCAAAGTCTGTAGTATTTTTACGGATGGAGGGCGGGCTGCTGTCGACATGTGGCTCTCGCCTTAGCGCCGCGCACGTCGTAACAGTTTGCAAGATGTGGAGGGCGGCTCATGTTCAACAAGTGACTCTCGCTTTTGCGCCGCGCGCAATGAGGGATTCTTCTGGCTGGCGTCCCACCAACCGTGTTTTGGCACGACTTAGGATTGGCAGGGCGCGACAGTCACGTTTACTCGCGGTGTTGACGTCCCAGGAATGGCATTGTCGCACGACTTAGGATGGTCAGGTCGCGAGAGTGGCGTTGATTCGCGGCGTTGAAGTCCCAGGAATGGTGCCTCGGCGCGGCTGAAGATTCTCAAATGGTTGTCTTCTAACGGGGCTCTTCCCGCAGTGAAAATTGTTCCTTGCAGGAACCTATAAAGAGGGAACTTGGAGGGAGGATTCATTGCAACATCGTTGATGAATCTTGGATTTACACTGCTCCACCTCCACCAACTCTTCCTCCTCCTCCTCCTCCTCCTCCTCCTTCTCCCTCTCCTCCTCAACCTCCGTCCCTTCTCCATCCCTCCCTCCCTCCGCCTCCTCACCCCATTCCTCGTCCTCTCCTCCTCTCTGAAGGCGGGGCCTGAGGGCATCGATGCCCACTGGCACCACCAGCTGGTTGGTGATTACGCCGTACTGGTTGTACACGTCCGCTCGGCGCCCCCTCTCGGGGACGTGAGGTGCGGGTAGCGGGGGCGGGCGCGGCCCGCCGTCGCCGTCATCGTCGTCCTCCTCATCCTCACCATCCTCCTTCTCTTCACCCACCTCTTCCTCCTCCTCCTCCTCCTCCACCATCCCTTTCCCGTCTAAAACGACCTCTCCCCATCGCAGCATGCGGGCGTGCCAGGCGCTCCCCCGAGACCCCCTCGCTGCTTTCCTCCGTTTCCCCTCCTCCTCCTCCTCCTCCTCCTTCTCCTCCTCCTCCTCCTCCTCCTCCCCCTCCTCCTCCCCCTCCTCCTCCCGGGCGGCGACGACGACTGCTCCGGGGCCCCCTTTGTGGCGTGGAGGCGGCAGCCCGGCGCGATAGCTGACCTTTGCGGCGAGCTCGCGGGTGAAGCCTGACGGCGGGCCGCGCAGACGAGGGGGAGCAGGAGAAGGGGGAGGGGAGGAGGGAGGAGGGAGGACTACAAGGAAGAGGAAAGGTGAAGGAAAGGATGGTAAGGAGGGCGAGGAAGGAGGAGGATGGAAAAGGACGACGAAGAAACGAGAACTGTGAACGGGGACATAGAGCAAGCGATTACGCAAACGCGTGCGACAAGGACGGGATGAAGAATGGGGAAGGAGGAAAAGGACGAAGAGCAGCAGAAGAGGGAGGGAAAAGGGACGGTCAGAAAGAATCACACACAGAAGGAAGGAGGAAGGGGAATGGAGGAAGAAGGGAAATGAGGAGAGGAGCGAAGAATAACACGGAGGAGACAACTATTGTGAGGAAACGAAGAAGAGGCGACAGGATGAGCAGAAGGAGCAACAGCTGAGGGGGCCAAGGCCACGGATGAGGCGGGAGGAAGGAGCAGGAGACGAGAACATGGTATGGTGAGCAAGAAGGAACAGGAGGAGCATGCATAAGAGCTGGGGAAGAGCGAACCAAAATGAAGGGATGCTGGTAAGGAGGAGGAGGAGGAGGAGGAGGAGGAGGAGGAGGGAGGGAGAGGGGATGTCTTCACGACCGACGTGCGAGTGATCTCTAGATCTGCACCCATGTCGCTCAAAACAAAAATACCTCTTCCATATCACGGGCACTCGGGTGGGCTAGCAGCAGGGCCTCAGCGTAACCGTTGAATATCATGCGTTTGTTCAAGATGCGCAGAAGTGGTGCCGAGGCCCCGCCACGCACAAGCTCGACACCCTGCCGAGGCTGGGACCGACAGCCGGGTCTGCGGTGAGTTGGGTCCAACCACCGGTGGGGCCAAAGCAAGGGGAGGGGCAGGAAGGGAAGAGGAAGCGGCCGCGGAACGGCCAGGGAGATCTCAGACCATGCAGAGCTTCAAGCGGCGCTGGAGGTCAGCACGCGCGCACAGTTGCTGGCATTGTGCAGAACCCAAACGCTCCCAAATTTAGTGGGCAGCGGAGTCCGCGAACTCACCGTGAGCTCACCAAACGCCCCCATCCCCCCCCGCTGCTTAAACTTGGAAGGGGTCGCCTCGGAATTCGCGGAGTTGGGGGGGAACGAGGTCCCAACTCCTCGTCGTCGTCGTCCTCCTCCTCCTGCTCCTCCTCCTGCTCCTCCTCCTGCTCCCCGGTCGCGATTCTGGCTCAAGTCAATCCTCTTCCTGCTCCTGCTGCTCCTCCCCCCCCACCTTCTCCTCCTGCCGCTCGTCGCCGTCCGCCCCCCTACGCAGCAATGCTTTGAGGGCCTGGAACGTGGCAACATCACAAACGCAAGAAGTTGCCGCCCACCGGGACGGAACTGGCCCTGGCTGTTGGGGATGCTGGTGATCTCTTGGCCACCTGAGCTCGGCCACATGAGAAGCCCGAGTACAACAACCATCGCTGAGATCGGCACCAGTAACATCTTCCCCATGTGGAGGCCACCGCCGATGATGGCCATGCCTGTAGGCCTCCGAGGTCCAGCTCTCAGAGATAGAACTTGTAAATCCAAAACGGCATACACGTAAACTTCTGCAGCTCCAACAACTGTTTATGGCTATGCCGTGTTTGCGTCTTCTTCTTGTGCTTACCGTTATGAATAATATTACACGTATTGCTATCAATAGTTTTATTGATATTATTGTTGCTGCTACGTTCAACAGACTCCGTCGCGATATCCTTCTTATTCCACGTCGTGTTATGACTACTCGTCTTCATATTCATTCTTGGCGAAACCGAAAAGTGCCGATACCGCTACTCCCCGGACCTCTCCCAGGGTGCGATCCGACCAGAATGTCGAGGCGAATCCAGCGGTGGCCACGAGGGAGGGCCACCCATGAGGCCCAAAAAGGTGAAAACGAGGCAATGGTAGCCGTATAGGTACCTTTTCCTCCTCTGATTGTTCTTCTTGCGATTACGATGATGATGAGGATGCTGATGCTGATGCTGATGCTGATGCTGATGCTGCTGCTGCTGCTGCTGCTGATGATGATGATGATGCTGATGATGATGATGATGGTGATGAAGATAATGATGGTGATGATGCTCCTGCTGCTGCTGATGGTGATGTTGATGATGCTTGATGGTGTGACCATTACAGTAGTAGTAGGATTAGTAGTGTTACTAGTGTTAGTCTGATTCGTATTCTTAATATTGCTAGTACGATTGGTACTCGTAGTATGGTTTTATTGGTCTTACGGGTATTAGTAGTATTAATACTAGTACTCGTACACTTCGTAGCTTGGGTGGATTCAACGCCGCACTCTAAAACCTCAAGATCAAGGCAGAAAAAGGCGCGGCCAAACTACATTTCGGGATGCCAAAGTTGTCGTGTATTTACAAGTTGTTTAGTGAAACTTGTTTTGTATTTGCGGGGTTTTCGCAACAAATTCTACGACACTTGTTGCGACACGCGACTTGCTCAGGACTTGCCGCCTGCGGAGGTGGAGGAGGCGGGGGGGAAGGAGGAAGAATGAGGAGGAGGAAAAACGAAGGAGGAAGGAGGAAGGAGGAAGGAGGAAGGACCGCACAATCTCGAGTAACCCGTGCACTCCGTGGAGATGCGCGGCGGCAGATGCTGGCCAGTGGCCTCCTTTTCAACAGCGCCCCAGCAGCAAAGGAGCACCGCGAGAGGGGGGGGGGGAGGGGGGCATCGACGGGGGGGAGACCCGCACAGGGGGGAAGCATCGACCTGGAATCGGCGGCACCTCGCCAATAGATCGGCGATGGGCTCCCGACCGTGACTCCGGAAGTTCCTGGGCGGAGCTGGGCCATCGGGCCACGACCAGCGATGAACTGGTGACTGGGGGGCGATGCGTGCCCCCCTGAGCCTAGCCCCCCCTGACGCTGCCCCTGATCAGGGGTTAGGCATCGCCCCCCGGACATCTCCTCAGGTGCGTTCTGATCAGAATCTCCAGGCGGCCCCAGCCGTGGCCACGAGGGCGCCCCAGGAGGACCACAAAGACCTCCAGAGAGCGAAGCTCGAAGCTCGAAGCTCTGAGCCTGTGCCCCCCTACGGTGAAGAATCCACCCCTCCTAGGAGAAGATGAAACACCATACAGTAAACATCAACTTTCCCCCCCCCCCCCCCCCCCTCTACGAGGAGGCGAGTCCCACCCCCCCATTAGAAGAAGAAAAAAAACCATAAACAGAAACTTCCCGCCCCTACGAGGAGGCGAATCCCCCCCCCCGATTAGAAGAAGACGAAGAAGAACAAACGCCATGAGCATAAACTTTGGGCGCTCCGCGCAGACTTCTCAGATCCTCGCTGGACCCTCCTCCCTGGCGCGCGGAGCGCGCCAGGGGCGGCGCTGGAGGCGCCGCCAGGGTGGACGCCACAGCGCGCCAAAAGTTTCAGTTGGCGCTTTTCTTAGTCGACACGGGGAGGCGGACCCCCCCGCCGTATGCCTAATGATCCCACCCACACCGCTGCCCCGGGGGGGAGGGAACGGAGACACCCGCCCACGCCCGCGCTGGCGGAGCCCCTCCCCCCCCCTCGGCGACTGCAACGGGTGCGGCTTGCGAAGGGTGCAGTTCGCCTCCCGTCTTATCTGCCCCTCCCGCCCCCGGGAAGCGGATGGCACTGTCACTCGATGCGACCGGATCACATGACACGGTCGCTCCTTCTAGCACAGTGGGGCACACGTCGAGGATGACAGTGTCGCTCGAAAGGACGACAGTTACGACATTGTCTCTCACAAAGGCCCCGGAAAGGCCGCCACAAAGCAACTCGCAAACTGGGGAAACCAAAGGTACCGATACCGCTACTCCCCGGACCTCTCCTGGGGTGCGTTCCGACCAGAATTTCGAGGCGAATCCAACGGAGGTGACGCGGGCCTCCCAGGAGGCCCAAAAAAGGGAAAAGGAGGGGAGGGTAGAGCTATGGGTACCTTTCCCTCCTCTGATAAGCCGCACCCCGGCGCAACCGCACCGATTGTAGTCGCCGACACCCCCCCCGCCTGGCCCCGAGCCCCGCCCTGGTCCGACCGCCGACGGGCCCAGCTCGACTCGCCTCGGCGCGCCTCGGCCGGGCGTGCGCCGCGCGGCGCGGCGCTGTGCGCGCCTCCCCTCGGCCGTCGCGGCCGGGTGCCTCGCCATGGCAGCAGTCGGCGGCGAGCGAGGGGGAGGGGCAGCCGTATCCTGAAGTCGGGCCTGTCCTCCTACAGGCAGATCTTCGAGGAAAAATGTAAAATAGTCGAAAAATGCCCCCAAATTGTCAAAAAATACTCAGGACATAGTCCCCTGACTATTGCTCGACTATTCCTGCATATCCCTCCTGTAGAGGGACGGGCCCGACTTAACCGTATCCACGCCCTCGCGGTCTAGATTCCGGGGCGCGATTCCTGCGGATGCGCGGTCGCACGGAGGCATTCCACGCGAGACGTCCGCGACCAAGATGCCCCGCATCCGCGGGGTCGCGGCCCAGGGGCCGGATCTGCGAGGCCGTGCATACGGACATGTTCTCGCCCAGGACCGGCGGCGAGCACGGGGGGGGAAGTGAGAAGGAGAAGGCCTCCTCAGAAGGGCGGCGGGGCTTCGCAGAAGGCCTGTGGCCTTCTGAGAAGTGAGTTCGTGTCTTCGGGGAAGGCCCAGAAAGCTTCTGGGATGGCCGGGGGGGCTTCAGAGACTTCTGAGGAGGCCCTCCCCTTCTGATTTCTCCCCCATTGGCTCGCCACCGAAGCACAAACCAGAGTCGACGCAAGGCCGCCAGCGCGCATGCACCAGAGGGAAGGTAAGGAGAACGTGGGGCCTTCCAGATGGGGTCGGAGGATCGCGCGGGATGCTTCACCATGCTGCAAGCAAGTTCTTTCGCGCCGTCGGATCTCAGGGGGTGGCCCTCCGCAGTCGCCTGGGCCCGCGGCGTGCGATGCGGGGTTCCCGGACGCGCTCGCGTCGTGAGATGGAAAAGCGGCGCAGGATGTTTGGAGGCCTCCCAGATAAGCTCCGAGTAGATGGGGTCGGAGAATCGCGCCGCATCGCCGGCACATCAGCAAAATGTAACGCCGATGCATCTGCGATGCATCGGCGATGCCGGTGTGGAGAAAAGCGGGCTCCACATCGAGCCACATCACCGATGCATCGACGATACGGCGCGACCCCCCGACCCCGTCTGCAGTGGAGGCCCGACCACAAGAAACTTCCCACAAGAAACCCAACCTTGAGACCCCAGGCCGTCCATGGATTTTCGGGATGGAAACGACACGCCTGCCACGGCAAAAACATCGAAATCCAAGAAACCCAGGGCACCCTGGAGCTAAGCGGGGTGCTTCTTGGCGTGTTTGTTTTTCCACTGTACCTCGGACAGCCGTGTACGCACATGTGTGCGAGGGGTCACGGGCAGCGCACGCCGTGCTGCCTGAATGAGCATGCGACCAGGCAGGTCACATGTGACGAGCCTGGCTGAGGAGGAGGAGGGGGAGGAGGAGGAGGAGGAGGAGGAGGAGGAGGAGACATCGGCGTCTGTGACCCAGCGGGCCAAGGATGAGGAGGAGCTCGTGATCAGGCGGTGACCCAGCGGGCCAACGCATGAGGCCCATGTCTGGATCAGAAAACGGCAACAAATCTGCCGATCGAACCAGTATCCGGCCGCAGGATGCTCAGCTCCCCACGTGCCCACGTATGCGGTGTTCAAGCAGGCAAGAGGACGATGGGGACGAGGAGGCGAAGGGAGGACGAGGTATTCAGACGAGCGGGTGCTCGCTGGCTCCGCGGGAGCGCCGTTGGGACACGACCTCTGCGGGAGGGCGGCTCGCATCGGCGAAACCTCCGCCCTGGCCCTCTGAGGAGGACGACGGCGAGGACGACGACGAAGACGAGGCGCAGGAGGGGAGAGATGCTCAGACGAGCACGTGATCAGCGGCTCCGCGGGAAGCCTGCGCCGGTCTGGAGAGACTGCTGCGGGAGGGCAGCGCCGCGGGGGGGTGCTGCGGCGGGGGAGCCTTCGCCCTCGTTCTCCGTCTCGTCCGCGTACGAGTAGATGCCGGACAGCCGGGACACTTGGTACTGCAGGCGCCGCTTCGCTCGCCCCAACCGCCCTCCTCCTCCCCTCAACGTGAGCTTCATCCTTGAACTGATCCTCCCCCTCTTCGTGGACTCCAAACCCGGGCACCGAACTCTCTCCTCTTCGCGGGACTCCGCCTGCTCCTTCTCCTGCTCCGAAACTGCATTCCCCCCCTCAAAATCGGCACCAGGAAATCTTCTGGAGACCTTTCCGTCAAGCATCTCGAAAGCGAGCTCAGCCGTGTAGGCGAGTGTCTGAAAGGCATCACAGTTACCCTTCTCTCTTCCTCCTCCTCCTCCACCTCCTCATCCTCCTGCTCATCCCGCTCCTCTTCGTCATCACCAGCGCCAATATCACCATAGCATCAGCATCATCATCATCATCATCATCATCATCATCACCATCACCATCACCATCACCATCATCATCATCAGCATAATCATCATCCTCATCATCATCAGCATAATCGTCATCATCATCACCATCATCATCGTCATCATCATCACAATCATCATCAGCAGCAACAGCATCAGCATCAGCATCAGCATCAGCATCATCATCAGCAGCAGCATTGTCAGCACCACCACCAACAACACCATCACCACCATGATCATCAACAACAGCATCAACGTCAGCATCATCATCGTCGTCGCCGGCAGCGTCGACGTCATCGATTATCTTAATCATCATTATAACCAGCATCATCGTCACCATCATCAGCATCACCATCATACTCATCATCATCGCCATCTGTATCATCATGGTCATCATCATCGTCGTCGTCGTCGCAAGCATCATATTCATCATCATCGCTATCATCATCGACGACAACACCATCATCATCATCATCAACTACAACAGCATCATCACCATCATCATCACCATCGTCCGCATCATCATCAGCATCATCATCGTCGTCACCATCAGCATCGTCATACTCATCGTCGTCGTCATCATCATCATCATGATCATCATCACCGTCATCATCATCATCACCATCATCATCAGCATCATCATCATCATCATCATCATCATCATCATCATCATAAGCACAATCATCAATATCATCAGCAGCATCGTCAAAAGCATCATCATCAGCAGCATCGGCAGCATCAACATCACCGTCATCGAGTTCATCTTCGTCCTCCTCCTCCCCCTCCTCCTCCTCCTCCTCCTCCTCCTCCTCCTCATCATCATCATCATCATCATCATCATCCCCCCTTGCATCCACCGTGTGACAGATGGCACCAACGATCCTCGGACTCCTCTTCCTCCTCCTCCCCTTCTCTTCCTCCTCCTCATCCTTCTCCTCCTCTTCCTCCTCCCACAGGTCCCTGTCAAAATCTTCTCAAACGAATCCCTGGTCCCCATCTCGCGTTCATCCTGACCAGACTCTGTCATGCAAGGCAGATTTCTGACGGCCCCTCGGGGCCCCGAACTTTTTTTTTTTTGTTGTTTCCACGTCGACCACGGCGGCTGGATGCCTCGACAACTTCGCATGGCCACTGCCCCCGGACATGGAGGAAAGCCGGGCTGCGTGGGCAGCCGACCACCAAAGAATACGGAGACGCTATCAGGCACGTGGTAGGGACAGCGAAAGAGCACCCGAGACAATTATTGCCCAGGGGCCAGGCCGGAAATGTTACTTAAGACCGGGTTTTTCGAGACCTGCGGTCTGGCGAATGCGCTGGCCAACACGGGCCTCCCGATACGAATTCCCACTTAAAACGTATCTGTCAAAACGGGCCGTAGACTGGTCATGCCCCAGCGCTCGGGAATCCCCCGCGAGCGCAGCTCCGGTGGAGCGAATCAAACGCACCAACACGCTATCATAAGGGGGAGAGGCGGCAGCGGCGGCAGCGGCAAGGAGGGAGGGAAGAAGAGGAGGAGAGGGGGAGAGAGGCGGAGGAGAAAAGAAGTGCAGCGGCGACACCTGCGGATTACCCTACAGGGCCACCCGAAACGCAGAAGAGGAAAGAGCCAACATCGGGCCTGCGAACATGCACGCCAGAAAATATCCGACGGGCCACAAAAGCCACGCACGTATGGCGGCCTGGGCGCGAAACCATTCCTGAAGTAAGGTGTAAAGTCTTCGGCTCCAGCCGGCGGGCGCTGGAGGCTCGCTGAGTAACAGCGGCCCGCCCGGTTGGAGTGCCCGGCACATGCACGCGTACCTGAAAAACACTATACAAAATAAAACAGCCGGGGAGGCAAAAGGAGGGAGCGGGGGGAGGGGGAAGGAAGGGCCCAGACTACTATCTGCGGCTGGCCTCAGAAGGTGCAGCTGAGGGACAGAATCACGAGGCTCCAGGGATCGACTCGGAGATGTCGAAGTGAGCGCGCTGCACGTGATATCCGTCGTGTTGCCAGTGGTGTCCGCCGTGCAGCTCCTTGTGCTCGATGTGCTGCTCGTGGTAGTCGTTGTGTTGCGCGTGATGCTCGTCGTGCCATGCTCGTGGTATCCGATGTGCTGCTCATTGAAAGCGTTGTCTTGCTCATGAGTTTCGGCGGGCTGCCTAGGAGTACTCGTCGTACTGGTTGCGTGCTCCGCCGTGCTGCTCGTGGTACCTGTCGTGCCGCGGTCGTTATCCGGCGTGGTGCTCATGCGACCCGCCGTAGGCGTAGTCGCTGGCGTCGGTGCTGATGTCAGCGTGGGCGTAGGCGTTGATGCCGGCGCAAGCGCACGCATTGATGCGGACGTCGGAGCTGGCGTCGGTTCCGGCGGAGGCCCAGGCATTGGTGCTGGCGTCGGTGCTGGTGTCGGTGCTGGTGGAGGTGCTGGGCTTTGGTACCGGTGGAGACGCCGTCGTTTGTGCTGGCGTCGTCGCTGACGTCGGCCGTGTAGGTGCTGGCGTTGGTGCCGGCGTGGGCGCAGGCGTTAATGATGGCGTCGTCTTTGGTGCTGGCGTCGATGCTGGCGCCAGTGCTGGTGTAGGCGCTGGAGCTGGAGACGGTGCAGGCGCTGCCGTTCGTGCGTGCGTCTGTACTGGCGTCGGTGCTGGTGTAGGCGCTAGCGCTGGTCTCGGCGCAGGCGCTGGCGGTGAAGCTGGCGTAGGCGCAGGCGTTGGTGCAGTGCTGGCGTCGGGTGCTGGCGTCGGCCCTAGCGTATGTGCCGGCGTTCGAGCTGGCGTCGGTGCTGACGTCGGTACTGATGTAGGCGCAGCCGTTGAAGCTGGCGCAGGCGCCGACGTTCGCAGGCAGCCTGAAGCAGGGTTTATTCGACCGCGGGTCGAATGCAGGTGTAGGCGCTGGCATTGGTGTCGGGTTAGGCGTCGGCGTTGGTGCTGGCGTCGGTGCTGGCGTCGGTGCTGGTGTAGGCGTTGGCGTCGGCGAAGGCATAGGCACAAGCATGGGTGCTGGTGTCGGTGCTGGCGTCTGCGCTGGCGTAGATATCGGCGGTGGTGCTGGCGTCGGAGCTGGACGTCGGAGCTGGGGAGTCGGAGCTGGGGAGTCGGAGCTGGGGATAGAAGTGGTGGGTAGCGCACTCGTTATCCCATGGGGTGGGATAAGTAGCTGGGAGCGGGGTTTATTCGACCGCGGGTCGAATGCAGGTGTAAGCGCTGGCACTGGTATCGGGTTAGGCGTCGGCGTTGGTGTTGGCATCGGTGCTGGCGTCGGTGCTGGTGTAGGCGTTGGCGTCGTAGGCACAATTGTGGGTGCTGGCGTCGGTGCTGGCGTCTGCGCTGGCGTAAGCGCCGGTGGCGGTGCTGGCGTCGGAGCTGGACGACGGAGCTGGGGAGTCGGAGCTGGGGAAAGAAGTGGTGGGTGGCGCAATCGTTATCCCATGAGGCGGGATAAGACGCCTGGAGCAGGGTTTTTTTTTTGTCGACCGCGGGTCGAATGCAGGTGTAGGCGCCGGCATTGGTGTCGGGTTAGGCGTCGGCGTTGGTGCTGGCGTCGGTGCTGGCGTCGGTGCTGGTGTAGGCGTGGGCGTCGGTGAAGGCATAGGCACCGGCGTGGGTGCTGGTGTCGGTGCTGGCGTCTTCGCTGGCGTAGGCGCCCGCCGTGGGGCTGGCGACGGAGCTGGACGTCGGAGTCGGGCGTCGGAGTCGGGGAGTCGGAGCTGGAGATAGAAGTGGTGGGTGGCGCACTCGTTATCCCATTGGGTGGGATAGGACGCCTGGAGCAGGGCTTATTCGACCGCGGGCCGAAGGCAAGTGGAGGCGCTGGCATTGGTGTCGGGTTAGGCGTCGGCGTTGGTGCTGGCGTCGGTGCTGGTGTAGACGTGGGCGTCGGTGAAGGCATAGGCACAAGCGTGGGTGCTGGTGTCGGTGCGGTCACGAGGCTGCGGCCCATCGTCAGCCCGTCCCTCGTGTTGTACTTTTTTTTTTCATCGGCGGGCTCATCGGAGCCTGCCTCCAGCCACTTGCGGCCACCTTGCGGACGCGTAGCTGCCAGCCAAGGTGCAGGTGAAGCGATGGTGCTGGCGTGAGTGCAGGCGTTGGCACAGGGGCCGCTGCTGGTGTCGATGGTGCTGTAGGCGCCGGGGTTGGTGCCGGTGTCGCTGCTGGCCTCGCCACTGGTATAGGCGCTGGAGCTGGGGCCGGCGTAGGCGCAGGAGATGGTACCCGCGTAGATGTCGACGTCGATGTTGGTGTAGGCGCTGGCGCTGGTACCGGTATAGGTGCAGGCGCTGGCGCTGACGTCGATTCTGGCGTCGGAGGTGCCGTAGGCGTCGGATTTGGTACCGGCGTAGAAGCTAGCGTCGATGCTGGTGTAGGTGCTTGCGCTGGTGCCAGCGTAGGTGCAGGCGCTGGCGCTGTCCTCGGTGATGGCGTCGATGCGCTGTCGGCGCCGGATCTCGTGTAGGCGGCGATGCTGGCGTCGGTGCTGGTGAGGGCGTTGGTGCTGGCGTTGGCGCAGGTGCGGGTGTGGGCCCTGTCTTCGATGCTGGTGTCGATGTCACTGTAGGCGCCGGAGTTAGTGCCAGCGTGAGTGCAGGCGTTGGTGCAGGCGTCGCTGCCGGTGTCGATGGTGCTGTAGGCGCCAGGGTTGGTGCCCGTATCGATGCTGGCGTCACTGCTGGTATCGGCGCTGGCGCTGGTGCCAGCGTTGTCTCAGAAGCTGGTGCCCGAATTGATGTCGACGTTGATGCTGATGGAGGCGCTGGGAGGCGCTGGCGCTGGTACCAGCATCGGTGCAGGCGTTGGCGCTGACGTCGATTCTGGCGTCGAAGCTGCAGTAAGCGCCGGGGTCGGTACTGGCGTAGATGCTAGCGTCGATTCTGGTGTAGGTGCTGGCGCTGGTGCCGGCGTAAGTGCAGGCGCTGGCGCTGTCTTCGGTGATAGCGTCGGCGCTGCTGTCGGCGCCGGATCTTGTGCAGGCGGCGATGCTGGCAGCGATGCTGGCGGGCGTCGGAGTTGGTGAAGGCATCGGCGCTGGCGTGGGCGAAAGTGCGGGCGTTGGCACTGACTACGGTGCTGGTGTCGAAGCCACTGTAGGCGCCGGAGTTGGTGCTGGCGTCGCTGCTGGCGTCGCTGCTGGTGAAGGCGCTGGCGCAGGTTCCGGCGTAGGCGCCGGAGTTAATACCCTGGTAGATGTCGACGTCGATGCTGGTGTAGGCGCTGGCGCTGGTACCGGTATAGGTGCAGGCGTTGGCGCTGACGTCGATTCTGGCGTCGGAGGTGCCGTAGGCGCCAGAATAGGTACCTGCGTAGATGCTAGCGTCGATGCTGGTGTAGGTGCTCGCGCTGGTGCCAGCGTAGGTGCAGGCGTTGGCGCTGTCCTCGGTGATGGCGTCGATGCGCTGTCGGCGCCGGATCTGGTGTAGGCGGCGATGTTGGCGTCGGAGCTGGTGAGGGCGTCGGCGCTGGCGTTGGCGCAGGTGCGGGCGTGGGCCCTGTCTTCGATGCTGGTGTCGATGCCAATGTAGGCGCCGGAGTTGGTGCCAGCGTGACTGCAGGCGTTGGTGCAGGCGTCGCTGCCAGTGTCGATGGTGCTGTAGGCGCCAAGGTTGGTGCCGGCATCGATGCTGGCGTCACTGCTGGTATCGGCGCCAGAAATTGTGTAGGCGGCGATGCTGGCGACGGCGCTGGTGAGGGCGACGGCGCTGGCGCTTGCGAAGGTGCGGGCGTTGGCACTGTCTGCGATGATGGTGTCAAGGCCAGTGTAGGCGCCGGAATTGGTGCCAGCGTCGATGCCGGCATCGCTGCTGGTGCAGGCGTGGGAGTGCTGGCCGTCGCGGTGGTGGCGTAGGCGGACGCAACCAAATAGAACCAGCCAGCCCAATATATCAAGTGGTCAACAGTTGCGGCCAACAGAACTGAAGAGGATATGTTGGATAACGACGAAGACGTGTCGGAGTCGGGGTCGAGACGGCGGGGGACAGGAAGACGTCGGAGAAATTGCCGCTGCACCACAACCGGCCTGAAAATAGATGCAAGAAACAATCCCTTTGAGACCCAAGTCAATCTGAGATGTCGGAGATGTAGAAGAGGGCGAAGAAGAAACAGTATCCGTTGGGATCAGCGGTGGCGGGGGAGAACGTCAGCTCCTGCACTGGCCTATGCGGTGCGCCTCCTCGATCTGTGCCCCTCCTGGCCTTCCCCCCGGCACCCGCGCCGGAGAGCTGCGACCCTCCGGGGGAAGGAGGTCGGTGGAAGGGGGGGCAGCGCCGCTTCCTCCGTGGCCGCTGACCACCTCGACCGCAGCGCGCGCAGAGCCACCCTGTGTCCTTTGGCTCCCTCCCTCACTGCCTGGGTGATTGCGTCGACCGCGACCTCGAAGTCGCACCGCCCTCGGTGTGTCATCGTGTTGGTGCACGTGTACACCGCGTAGATGGCAAGGCCGAGCAGGGACAGCACCTCCTTCGAGCGGATGCGCGGGTTGACCAGCAGGAATGTGTGGAGGTTGCAGAAAACGCCTGGGTCGAGGCGCAACTTGCGCTGAAACACTGTCCGTACGGCTCTGCAGCGGCAGTAATGCTCGATGCTGTCCTCGGAGCCGTCACCACAGCCAAAGAGGCACCGCGCGCGGCCCTGGAATCGCCGAGCTGTGGTCCATCGATTGAAGAGCGTCGAGAAGACTGCTGCCTGGACCCGCGGCGGCGAGAGGCTACCCAAGACCTGCAGCAGGTGGGATGCGCGGCGGCCCTGCCAGGCAGGCGTGCGTTCCTGCACGCTGCCGAAGATGACTGCGTGGCGGCGTCCGTCCTCCAACTCCCATCTCTGGAGTTTCGCCCGCAGTCGCATTGTGGGGTCTGGCGCCATGCGGGCCGCCAAATAAGCATACACCGTGCGTTGGCAATCCTTCCGCCACGCCGTGTCCCGCTCAATTGCTCGGTCGCCAGACGGGCGTGATCGTCGCAGACCCTCCACCGTGGCGTGGTGATGCTGGAGCTCGCTCTCCGCCTGGGCCAAGGCCAGGATGAAGCTTCGGCTGTACCAGTCGTTCCACGCAAATCGAGAGTGGTCGCGCGGAGGGCTGCGCAGGGCTTCCCGCAGTCGCTCCACGTCCGCCAGAAAGCAAGCCTTTGGCGCGCAGGCCCTGTCGAACTGCACCACCCGGATCTTGGCCGCCAGGGCATACCACTGGATGTTGGTGAAGGAGGCTGTTAACCCGAAGGACTCCCTCAGCGCCCACAGGTCCTCGGAGGCTGCCCACCCGCCGGGGCCTCTGGCCGCCTTCCGCAGGGAGTGGCCGGCCGACTTGACCAGCCAAGCCGGGGGCGTCTCGAGTTGAGCGACGTAGCCCAATATTGGAACCGCGAACGTGTTGTAGACCCTCGCGTTCCAGTGAAGTCCCAAAGGTTGGTCTTGCCACATATCTACCCGCCCCAAGTATTTCTGCCACGGCTTGTTCCACGAAGAGTCGCCCTTGCCGGGGCCCATCTGAAAGCCGAGATATTTACAACTGGAACACACGGGCATTGTGGCCCACTGAGGGACCTCGCTCGCTTTCCTGCGCTCGAAGGCGTCGAACGTAGCTGCGTTGAGGGGGATCACATAGGACTTCGTCATGTTGAGCCTGAGGCCAGATATCCTTTCGAAGACTGCAAACGTGTCGGCCAAGCCCGGGGCAGCCTTCCAGAAATCCTGAAGTACCAAGGCCGTGTCGTCCGCGTAGGCCCTCACGAAAGCCTCTGGCGTCCTCTCCTCGATGGCGTCCAGGAGGAGCTCAGCGGCGACGGCATAGATGAGTGGGCTGAGGGGGCACCCCTGCCGAACGCCTGAAGACATGCTGAAGCCGACAAACGTCTGCCCCTTCACAGACACGTTGCACCGGCACTCGTTGTACAGACTCTGAAACGCATTGACTGCATTAGCGGGGACTCCAATGTGCACCAAGCATTCGTGAATGTATTGCTGAGAGATGGAGGGGAACGCAGCAGCGAAGTCGAGAAACACCGCCGCGGCATTGTCGTCCTGCAGGGAGCGAAGCATCATTGCCGTCTCGACCTCGAGTAAATCTTTCAGGATAGAGCGGCCCCGGAGAAACCCTTGTTGTCTCTCGCGAACGAAGCCGCTTAGGTGTTCCTCCCAGCGTAGTCTCATCGCGTTTGCGACTAGTCTGTTGTCGCAGTTCACAATGGAGAGTGGACGGGTGTCCGCAGCCCGAAAGTACGTCCCTAACTCTGGATCCTCCCCGCTGGGTGCCTTTGGCAAGCAGACCAGTGTGCCGAGATTGTACCCGTGCGTGCCACTCTCGCTCTCGTCCGCGTACGCCTGCTGGAGCGCTTCCGGCGCGTCTTCTCGTTCCAGCTGCATGGCGACGCCGAGGAGGATAGAGACCCCCAGCCCTGTGATAGCTCTCCACGCTGCGAAAGGTATCCCGTCTGGGCCCGGCGACGTGTCGCCGGCCGCGCGGATCGCCTGCTCGACGTCGCACCGGCGGACCCGCCACTTCCAAGCCTCGCTCGGGACGGCTTGCCGGGGGCGGCGGCGCCTGCGGAGAGGGTCGCCAGGGTGCACCTCAGTCTCCTGCACCTCTTCGCCAGGCGCAGCGGAGCGCAGGGAGCCCAGCCACTGTCGCATCTCCCTCATGTCAACCAGCGGTGCCCTGAAAACCCGCTCCCAGTGCACGCGGAGAGCTTCAGCCATCTCGTCTGCCCTGTCCGTGACGTCCCCGCTCTCGGTCTGCATGGCCGCCACTGTCGTGCTGCCTCCAGGAAGAAGACGCTTCAATTTGGTCAGGATGTTGGACTTGCTGTGGGGGGTCGCCTCGCAGCCTTCCCCTTTCCTGGAGCGCAGATCCTCTATCTCCTCCGTGATGGCCTGGCGCGCCAGCTGCACCGCTCTGCTCTTGAGCTGCCAGAAGCCGGGTTTGGTTCTGGCCTCTGGGTCTTCGGAGTTGACATAACCGCAGATGGCGGGGTATGCCTTGGCGCACCGGCGCATGCCTGTAAGATTCACGCTCTCTGCGGCCCTGACGAAGCTGAGCACCCAACCCAATTGATCGTCGGTGCCGTCTGCGCGCGCCTCGTCTTCGGCACGACGCATGCCCTTGGAAACCGTGCGCATGGCCCGTTTGACCAAGACCAATTGCCTCATGTGGGAGGCGGGCTGCTCGTCGGAAGCAAGGAGAGAATGAAATTCCAAGGCAACCCGTCTTCCGTAGTCAGGGTGGGCCGTGGCTCGGGTGGTGACGACTGTGCCCCCGCAGCGGTTCGTGTCAGGTGTGGAACGACTGAAAGATAGAGCCCGGTGCGCTGATAGGTTTGTCGCTGGCAACACGTATCGGCCGTAATGCCTGTCCAATTGGTCCGCCAAGGCGTGGTTCGAGTAGGCGCGGTCCAATCGGGAACGCGCGAGGCCGCACTCGTGAGTAAAGAGCGGTTGGTGGAGCTCTTGGAAGCCCTTCTGGCCGCAGAACAAAGCCTGGAAGAGTCTGGCCTCCGCCTGGTCGGCGTCCCCAGACCACGCGCCGTCAGACTTCGACCAACGGTCCCGGCGGTCCGCGACGAAGTTAAAATCCCCCACCATGATGCTGAGTACACGGTCTGGTGGCTCCACGTGCTGCGCCAGACGGGTCAGAGTGGCTCTCCGCGCAGACCGGATATCCGAAGCAGAACCCGACGCCAGGTAGACGACGAAGACATCGAGCGCGCCACCGGGCCCTCGCAGGGACAGCTTCGCCGCGCGACCAGCTTCGATCCCGACCCAGCTGTTCTCGTCGGGGGGGTTGAACCGCTCCACAAACTCAGGTTTCAACAACAAGCCGATGCCGGCCTGAGAGTTGGAGCCATGTGCCCAGAAAGAACAGCCTCCCGCTAGGGCTCTGGATGCCAATACTTTCCCATGCGTGCTGTGGGTTTCCGCCAGGCCCACAAAGTCGCGTTGTGCAAAAAGCCTGTCTGCATAGCTTTGCTTGGCGTGTTGTAGCTCGGGATCGCTCGCAAAATACGCCTGGGAATTCCAGAACCCACCAGTGTAATCCCCAGTGTAGGGCCCGAGCATTGGTGGGAGTACTGGGCCACGACGTTCTGGCACTAGTGCAGTCAGGCCCCCATCCGGCCCCGGACTGTCGGGAGGTCCACGGTGCGGTGCAAGAGCTGGTGTTGCAGATGAGTCCCGTCGCGCTGGACACTGCAGCAGCGCTGCTGCCAGTGGTGCTGCAGGATGCTCTGGTGCTGCTGGATGCTCTGGTGCTGGGCTCTGCGATGCTGCTGGTTGCTCTGGTGCTGCTGTCAATTGTGGTGCTGGAGCAGGTCGCGCTGGACATGGTTCTGCTGGAGACTGCAGTGCCGCCGGATGCGTTGATGCTGCTGCCGGTGGAGCTGCAGGCGCCCGTTGTGCAGGGTCATGCGATGTTGCTGGATATTCTGGTGTTGCTGCCAGTGGAGCGGCTGGGACAGGTCGTGCTGTAAGCTGCGGTGCCGCCAGTTGCGCCGGGGGCGGTGGTTGCGCTGCCGCTGCAACCGATTGTGCTGCTAAGTCTCGCCGTGCTGGAGAGCGTGACGCCGCTGGTTGCGTTGATCCCGTTGCTGATGGAACTGCAGGCCCCCCTCGTGCTGTACCCTGCGGGGCCGTCGGCTGGGCTTGTGCTTCAGCAAGTGGTACTGTCAATCTCCGCCGTTTTGGGAACAGTGGTGTTTCTGAGTGCGCTGGGGTTGCAGCGCGCGGCCCTGCCGATTCCCTGTGTGGCGAAGACCGTGTTGCCGCTGGCTGCGACGTCGCTGCTGCCACTGACTGCGCCTGCCCCGTTGGTGGTGGAAACTGCGGCGTTGCTGAATGTGCTGGTGGTGATGCTGCTGGTGGGGCCGCTGCGGGTGGAGCTGCTGGTACCCGTCTTACAGGAAGCTGTGGCATTGCTGGATGCGCTGACGATGCTGCCAGTCGATCTTCTGAGCCCCGTCGTGCTGGAAAGTGCGGCGCCACTGGGTTCGATGAATTCGCTGCTGAGGGAGCTGGAGGATCCCGCGGGGCTGCCGGCTGCGTAGGTGATGCTGTCGATGGAAGTGCTGGTTCCCGTCGTATTGGAAGTGCGGCTGGCTGCACTGAACCAGCTGCTGTTGGAGTCGCTGCGTACAATACTGCCGATTCCCACTGCGCTGGAGCAGCTGGGAGTGATGATACTGGTGCCGAATGTACTGCCGGCTCCCGTCGCGTTGGGTACTGATGTGTTGCAGGGTGCGCTGGTGCTGCTGCCCGCGGGGGTTGCGCCAGGCCGCTCGGAGCAGCTGGCGAATGCAGTGCCAGGAGCGCAGCGCTTCGGAGTGGGCAGGGGTCGCACGCCGATGAACGCGGGGCTGTACTGGTCGACCGTCGCGAGGAGGATGAGGATGGAAGCCTCGAAGAAAATGCTGCTGCCGTAGGTGATGACGACTTCGGTGGTGGTGCTGCAAACTGAGGTGCTGCTGGATGCTCGAGTGCTGCTGTCCCAGGTAGCGTCGTTCCCCGTCGTGCTGTGGGCCCTGCCGCTGTGGGATGCCCTGGCGGTGGCGCTGCTGCCAGCGGTGCTGCCAGGTCCCGG
Source organism: Prorocentrum cordatum (assembly GCA_963575745.1). Classification (NCBI taxonomy): domain Eukaryota; class Dinophyceae; order Prorocentrales; family Prorocentraceae; genus Prorocentrum; species Prorocentrum cordatum. The sequence goes on from CAUYUJ010008336.1 coordinate 426,411, forward strand.
CGAACAAGTGCTGCTGGGTGCGCTGGTGTTGCTGCGACTGATGCGCTGGGGTCCAATCGTGCTGGCAACTGCGGTAAGTCTGGTTGCATGGGTGACGTATCTGGTGATGCTGCTACTTCCCGTCGTGCTGGACACTGCGGCTCTGTCGGATCCGCCAGGGCTGCTGGATGTGTTGGCGCAGCTGCTGACAGTGCTGCTGGATCACATAGACCTGGAGGTAATGGAGCTGCTGGGTGCTGCGACGTAGCTGCTGACAGTACTGCCTGGACTGCCGAGGCCCGTCGAACTGGAAGTACCGATGCTGCTGAGTGCGCTGGTGTGGCTGCCGGCGGTCCTGCAACGACCCGTCGTATTGGAAGCGATGAAGCTGCCGGAGCCGCCAGGGCTGCAGCTGCCAGTGCTGCCGGGCCCCGTCGAGCCGGAGGTAGTGGTGCTGCTGGATTCGCTGATGCAGTTACTGACGGTACTGCTAGGTCCCGTCCTGCGGCCGCTGGTGCTGCCACTTCCCGTCGTATTGGTGGTGTTTGTGAAGCTGCGTGCACTGGTGCTGCGGTTGACGGCGCCGCTAACGGGCGCGCTAGAACTGCTGCCGGTGGTGTCGCCAATCTCCGACGTTTCGGGCGCAATGGTGCTGCTGCCTGTGTTGGGGCGCCTGCGAGCAACCCAACTGGGACCATAGGAGCCAGAGTCGGAGGTGGTGCCGGCTGCGAGGGGGCTGTCGCTGGCAGTAGTGCCCGTTCCACCGATGCTGAAGGCTGCGGAGCTGTCAGGTGCGCTGGTGGCGCGGTCGATGTTGTTGCGAGTTCCCGTCGAGCTGAAAACTCAGATGCTGCTGGATGTGATGGCGGCGTTACCCATGGCACTGCCAGGTCCCGACGCACAGAGAGGACGAAAGATCGAGCGACAACCTCAGAGAGCGATCGCGTTCCATCCTCGTCCACCTCCTTATACCCCCCCCTTCCTCCTCCTCCTCCCCATCCTCCTCGTCATCCTCGTCACCTTTCTCTTCCTCGTCGTCGTCATCATCGTCGCAATATTTTTCCTCCATCTCTGCCCCCACTTCTGCCTTCGCCGTCGTCCCCTCCTCCTCCTCCTCCTCCTCCTCCTCCTCCTCCTCCTCCTCCTCCTCCTCCTCCTCCTCCTCCTGGTCCCCTCCTCCTCCTCCGCTGCCTCCTCCTCCTCCTGCTCCTCCTGCTCCTGCTCCTGCCCCTCCTCCTCCTTCTCTTTCTGCCTCCTCCTCCTGCTCCTCCTCCTCCTCCTCCTCCTGCTCCTCATCCTCATCCTTCTCCTCCCTCTCATCCTCCACCTCCTCCTCCTCCTCCTCCTTTCCCTCCTCCTCCTCCTCCTCCTCCTCCTCATCCTCCTCCTCCTGATCCTCCTCCTCCTCCTCCTTCTCCTCCCTCTCATCCTCCTCCCTCCTCCTCCTCCTCCTGCCCCTCCTCCTCCCCGTCGTAGCCATTTTGGCTCAAGCCATTTCGCGCGAGAGCGGCCCCCCCCCCCTGCTCGAGGCGCAACCGGGTGTTTCGCGGGCCAGCTTCGAAATGTCCTTGCTCGCGGGAGCCGACATCGAGAAGCGTGGCGCCCCACGTCATCAGCTACAACACTGAGATCAGGCGCGCCAACCCGCCAGGAAACATGGCCCGCTCCGGTCTTTCCTCCTTTCCCCTCTTCCAGCCCCTCCTCGAACTCCTGGCGAGCAGTGACGCCAGTCGCAGAGCTGCTGCAAGAGTGCTGGCAAGTTCGCCGAAGCAGCAGGGAGACATCATCGGCCACAAGCCCGGGAGTGGTGCGTGCGAGAGAGCAGGCGAGCAGGGGCCAGCCAAGATCAGCAGTGTCATCAGCTACGGTGCTGGGAACGACACGTGCGCGAGAGCAGGGAGCAGGGACCAGCCAAGACCAGCAGCGTCATCAGCTACAGTGCTGGGAGCGGCTCGAGGAGGCAGGCAGTGGCACTAGGGCCTGTCGGCGCGGAAAGCCAACAGAGGAGGCCGCAGTGTGCAATGCAGCAGCAGTGCGGATAATAACCGCGGACTTTGATGCTCCCAGTCTGCGGCGGAAACGGGCAGTGGCCGCCAGCGGCGGGTCACAGGTGAGCCCGACGTCTTCAGCCACAACGCTTGGCTCACGGGGTGCAGTGGCAGAAGGGACTGCCCATGTGAGAACGCAAGCAGTGGCAGCAACAGATGTCGTTGCCCGAGGGCGGCGCGGGGGCCAGACATCATCAGATACACTGTTGATGTTGAGTCCAGCTCGTACAAGAAGGCAGGCAGTGGCAGCAACTGTTGTCGGTGCTCAAAAGGGCGTCACGAGCACATCAACAGCTACAATGCTGCTGTGGTCAGCTTGTGGGAAAAGGGAGGCACTGGCAGCAGAGACTGGCAATGCGAGCAGGCAGGCAGTGGCAGCAGGGTCTGCCGGCGCGAGAAGGCAGGCAGTAGCAGCGTTTCAGCGCAGGCAGTGGCAGCGGATGCTGTCAACGCAAGTTGGCAAGCGGACTGGGGTTAGCTCGTTCGAAAAAGCAGGCAGTGGCAGACTTGTGGACAGTGCGAGAAAGACTGAGGTCAACTTGTGCGAGTAGCCTCAGTGGAAAGACAGGCGCCGTCAGCTACAGACGCGTGGTGGTAGCCTCTGCGCGATAGTACGGGGAGGGAATGTGTACTGCAGGTTCGCAAACGAGCTGGAGCGACACGGTCAGCTTCAGCTCGGCAATGAGGCTTCATCGCAAAGCCGTGGCGCCCAGGGACAGCCTGGGGGTAGGTAGTGCGTCCTCATCGCCGCCGTTACTCATTCTTCGACTCTCCAGAGGTTGGCCATCGCCCAGACTCATCCCCGCCACCTTCACTCGGGTCGGGCGAAAGGGGGGGATAGCAAAGGGGGGGTTTGAGAATCAGCTCACGTAGCTGATTTTCCCGGCGCCTCCCGGCGCCGGAGGCGGCTATGTATCGAGGAATGGGCCCCTCGGTGGGGCCGAAACCAGCTGCATGCAGCAAATTTCGTAACCCCCCCTTCCCAATCCCCCCCTTTCGTCCGGCCCGATTCACCTCGCGTTTCCCCTTCTCCGCCACCGCCTCCCCGTTCCCGTTCCCCGGCTCTTCCCCTTCACCCTCCGCCTCCGCGTCTCCGGCCATGCCTTCTTCCCGACTGACGTCCTCATCCCCATCCTCCACGGAATTCGTTGCGGCGTTGCATCTGCATTCTATGGCCCGTACGCTTCCTCACATCCTCCCCCTTTTCCTCCCAATGGAATTCTCCTCCGACCCACTCCATCCCTCCCCCCTCTCTCCCACGGGGCGGTCATGCCAGAACATCAAGGAACCAAGCTGGTTGACAACATGACAAGTACGCGCAGCTCCTGCTCCATCGTTGTCCAGTTCGCCTTGCCGTTTCCGTTGAGGATCACCGAAGTGTCATCGATGACAATCGCATCTCCGTCCGACAACACGCTGGTAATGTCTCCAGTGAAGGTAAGCGTCGTGTTGTGTTCACCTGGGGCGAACACGCTGCAGCCGATGGATGAAGGAAATAGAACGATAACTCATGAAGAGTGGGGGAGTGCACTCTGCGGCCGGGGAGGAGGAGGCGATTGATGGAGACTCACGAGCGCCGAGCATATCCAAATCCATGCCCTCGCGGTCTGGACAAAGAGGCACGACCCATGGATACGCGGTGCCGTGGACACGCCACGCGCTGGACACCCGCTCAAGGACCCCCTGCACTGGTCGTGTCACTGGTCGCCGATGGCCGCGACTGTCGCAGAGGGAGGCCCTGTCCGGCTCAGCTTCGCGGAGAGAGCCCTACCAGAGGGCACGACAGGGTGCTTTCCCCAAGCAAACCTGTCCAACCACCCTCGTCGAATATCCCTCCTCTAGTCTTCTCCCGCTCCTCCCTTCTAACCCCCTCCTGCTTTCTTTCTCCTCCTCCTCCTCCTCCTCCAGCTCCTCCCTCCTCCTTTTGCCTTATTGCATCGTCCTTGCCGCACCACCGGACGCGTCCGCAGTCCGAATCGGGAGTTTCGCCTGATACTCCCACAGCTTGAAATGTACATCGCTACATGGACGGAGAGGGAGGGTCTTTTCCAGATAGGGGTCTTGCCGTAGCGCCGCGCACATTCGTTTTTTAAAGCTTGCAACAATTACAAGGATGGAGGCCAAGAAGCAGAGGGCAGTTTCGTGTTCGAACTGGCGCTCGCGCGCGAGGCGTCCTCACACTTCACGGCCAGAAGTTTGAAAATATGGCATAGCTGCACGGATAAGAAAACGCCCCTGTTCGAAATGGGGCTCTCGCGCGAGGCTTCCCGAAGTCAAGCTCTGTCGCCGTCTCTAAGAAGCCCCTCAGTCCTATCCGCATCTGCAGGGGCTACGGGAATTATCTAGCTTCGTACCTCTCGAACACGACCCATAAACCACGATTAGTCCAAAACACCCGGTTCATGAAACCACATACCGCCGCCGTGAAGGCGTCCACCACAGCCGGCGATAAAGGCTATACAAAAATAAGGGGTCGGCGGATGTGGCGTAAACCATTAATCCACGTCCGGAAGTGACGTGCTGAGCGGCAGCGTTTTCCGCGGATGCTGTAATGCAGCGTATCCATTGTATCCCAAACTTGTATAATTGCTGTATATATAATATTATATATATCTATCTATATATATGTGTATATAGATAGTGTCTTGTGTAACATTATTATGTCTCCCCCCCTCCCCCCCCCCAGGGGCTACGCCACATCCATCGACCCAACCTGGCGACCCCCTTTTGGGGCCCCAACACCTACCAACATCTATGTAAAATCTATGGTTTCTGCTTCTTGGGCCTCTTGGGGGCCCAACAGGGCCTCAAGACGGCTCGAGATGGCCCCAAGACGGCCCAAGACGGCCCCAAGACGGCCCAAGACGGCCCCAAGAGGGCCTACAAAGGCCCCAAGAAGCCCCAAGAGGGCCCCCAGAGGACCCCCAAGAGCACCTCCAGAAGCCAGAAACCATTGATTTTCCTATGGTTGTTTGAAGAGTTCAGCGTTCCCGCCTATTTCGACTCCCGGAGGTCCAGGACGGCCGGAACAGCCTCCGAACTGGCCCCCAGACGGCCCAAGAAGCCCTCAAGAGTGCCCCAAAACGGCCCAAGAGGGCCCCCAGACAGCCCAAAGAGGCCGCCGAGATGCTCCAAGAGGCCCCCAAGACGGCCCAAGAGTACCCCAAGACAGTCTCCGAAGGGACCAGACAGCGCAAGAGCGCCGCCAAGATGCCCACACGGGACTCCGAGAGGCCCCCAGGAGACCTCCCAGACTCCCCCGCAAGGACCCAAGAGGCACCAAAGAGGCCTCCAAGGGGCCCCCAAGTAGTTCCCAGAGGCCCGACAACGACTGGACTGCACGTGCTCCGGACGTGCACCCCGCGAAGCGAGAGGATCTAGATCTGTCGCCGCGCCGATTCTTCGCGTGCCCAAATGGACGACGCCGACACCATGGCGAACCCTCTGCGCAAACCCCGCGCCCCTCGCCAGAGGAGGCGCAGCCAGCGCCGCGGCAAGCCACCGGCGAAGCCACTGCGCCCGAGGCGGCATGTGCCCTGGTGGCCGAAGCATCCTCGCCACGACGCAAGGAGGGGGAGGAGGAGAAGGAGGAGGAGGAGGAGGAGGAGGAGGGAGAGGAAGAGGAGGAAGAGGAGGAGGAGGAGGAGGAGGAGGAGGAGGAGGAGAAAGAGGAGGAGGAGGAGAGGAGGAGGAGGAGGAGGAGGAGGAGGAGGAGGAGGAGGAGGGGGAGGAGGGAGGAGGAGATGGAGGAGGAGGGGGAGGAGGAGGAGGAGGAGGAGGAGGAGGAGGAGGAGGAGGAAGAGGGAGAACGGAAGAGGAGGAGGAGGAGGAAGAGGAGGGAGAAGGGAGGAGGAGGCACAGCGTGCGGGATGAGTCTGTGGCATAGCTAACACGGCAAATCCGCACTTCGGTTCGAGGGGCAAGCGAAGGCGGAAGCCCCATACATAATGCGTTCAAAGAACAGGAGGGACAGGACGAGGCAGAGATAGTAGAACAGGTAGCCGAAGACAGCGACGAAGACAAGGATGCAGACAAACCAAAGGCAATGACATTGACAGCTCAAACCACGTCAGGCTCAGAGGGATGCAGAAATCCGGAAGGGAGGCGAAACGCTTCCCATAGAACTACGTTGGCCACAGCAAGGGCCATGTTGATATCATCGGACTTGGAATAACTGATTGGCGAGGCCGCGGGGCTGATCTGAATGCGACCATCTCCGTCAATAGAATTTCCATCCTGGCGGTGGAAAGTGCACTCCCTCCGATAGCATGTTGGCAAGACCTGCATATTGGTGGACCTTTGGGAGACGCAATGGCCTTAGGCGAGGGGGCAGGGCGAGCACGAGCAGTCTCTCCCCTAGACCTTGACACATTGTCGCTGAGGGACACTGGCTGCTCTTCGACGGCCTTGAGACGAAAGTCGAACTCCACGTGCGAGATCTCGGCATCCGGGGACCTGTCGCGTGAAGGGAGCCGCTCCGAATGCGAAAGGACCTGCGCACACATTGTCGCGCATAGATCCCTCACCTTCGGGAACACCATCTTTTCCGTAATATCATAGAGAACAGCTGCCAACACCGTAGCAACAGTTTCACCAATAGAGCCACACATAGCCTGAGGAAGCACCGGTCGGTATTCCTGAATTGCGCTTTGAACCTTGGTGTCAATTAAACTGGTGACTGCCTCGAGCTTGTTAGTGATAGCGACAACACCAGCCAGTGCAAGGGTTCCTTCAAGTTCTAACGAATCAGCCGAGCACGACGTTGAAGCCGAAACTGAGGATAGCGCCGAGGAGGCATTGGAATCAGAGGACGGGGCCTTTTTCTAGAACACCTCTCAGCTTTGCAATCGACATATTCTGAGCATCGGCGAGAGCTTGGTAAGCAACCGACTGGCTGTCAGATGCGCCCTGGGCAACTGCCAAAGCCTCCGGCGCCGAGAACACGTGAGGCCCTGACACGGGTGGCTGAAACATGTGGGCGTGAAGGTCAAACTGATGTGCAGAACGGCCACAGATACGACAATAGCGAGGCACCCGTAGGCGCTGCTTAATATAACGTGAAGGGTCAGCTGCTTTCAATTCGTGTCTAAAGGAATCAGACATTCTCACTCGCACTGTACTGCGTGGTGCCTGGCGAACTGGAATGCGATACCAATGTGCGACTACCAGCGTCGCGTATAATTAGACAGAGCATGACAATGTGCGTGCGCAACCACCTGCAAACAAGTGAACTGACGATCAGCATAATCCACAAGAAGACGCATCGCACCGCCAGATAGATACGACAGATGACCACTCACAACTTCCATGCTGAGGAACAACCGCGATGACGCGCACAACTTCAAAATGAACTAACAACCAAAACATGCCGAGGCTCGCTTGAGCCGCACATCATAATATGCCGTCTTGAGCCGCAGTGGCAACGGAGGGGAAGGGAGGAGGAGAAGGAGGAGGAGGAGGAGGAGGAGGGGGAGGAAGAGGAGGAAGAGGAGGCGAAGGAGGACGAGGAGAAGGGAGAAGGGAGAAGGGAGGAGGAGGAGGAAGAGGAGGAGAGGGAAGAGGAGGAGGAGGAGGACGAAAAGAGGAAGAGGGAGAAGGGAGGAGGAAAAGGGTGATCGGGGAAATGGAGGTGGAGGAGGACAGGACAGGACAGGATATCCGCATGAGGCATGCGGGGGTAAACGTCAAGGCGCCCGCTAGGGGGCAGCGTAGAGCGCACGCGTAATTCCCCTGCGCGAGTGTTGCGCAGCAAGGACTCGACAGCCCTTCGGCATCTCACCGAGGGAACTGCCAAGGCCTGCGCGGAGGCGCGCACGCTGCCCCCCTTACCCCAGGCCCGCACCTCCGCCCATCCTCCGCCACACGCGAGCGTGCGGCCCGTTCGCAGGAAGCCCTGCACTACCAGTCAGTAGCTCCCCGGTGAAACCAGGGGGCGCGGCGCCGCCGACGCTGCGCTGCCAGCGGCGCGTGCGAGCGGGCCCGCGCAAGAAGGAGGGCTCCCTGAGCTCCTCTTCAGCTCGCGAGCCACATTCCTCTCTGTATCCAACGGAGAAGAGGACCGAGGAAGAAAAGAAAGGGGGGCACCATGCACTCCGAGATGCCCTCGCGAGTGCGATCGGCGCCCCCTGCGCCAAGACAGATGCTTTCCCCCGCGCCAAAAGCGCTCAGACATGCACGGCCCCTGTACTCGTTTACTTCACCGCGCGCTGGCTCGCCTTTCACCTCGTCTCGTCGTCCTCTGCAAGGCCACGCTAGATAACTCAGAAAATCTGGGAAAACATACGGCGCGTGCTGATGATTCGCGCGACATATCCGCCCAAAGAAATAAATGGCTGCGAATTTGTATGTGTCTCCAACCTAGGTGTGCAAATTGATATGCGCCTTAATCTTCACGTGGCGGCAGTTGCGCGCTTGTCTCCAAACCTGGCAAAAACTCCAACGCTTTCCCATTCCGAAAAAGCGTATTCCAAGTCTGGCAAAGCACGGACTGCGCCGCTGTTGGCCAATCGGCACCGCAATTCATCCGAGGACAAATAATGGCCAATATTGTTCCACATAGTGTCATAGACGCCGTCCAAAGTTCGCCCGTTGCGCTTCCGCGCCCGGTCTTCGACGAAAGACCCCTCAACAGCTACGTCTTTCACCGCTGAGAGGTCAGATGGGGCCCCCGCTGGGAAATGCTGCCGGCCCCTTTGCCTCAGTTGCCTACTCCTTCGTCGACGTCTCCGCACCTGCACAATCCTTTTGCGCAGCAGAAATTCTAATATTTCAACTAGTCCTCCAATGGGCACCCCCCCTTCCCAGCGCAGCGTTTGCAAGACCCCCTTAATGATTCCTTCGCGGGTCGCTGTAAGGCTGAGGAATCAGAGAAGCGCTGCGATCTCAGTGCCATCATTGAGGGGCATGGGTATGCGAAGCTCGTCATCGGCACTCGTCGGTTGCCTCTGAACCTCGGGGCCTCCATCTTCCCAGAACCCATTCGCTCCGTGGCGAACAAACGAATCGATCTCCTGGGAGAACATGTCCAAATGCGTGGGTTGACCTCCATCTTTCCAAATATCCGTCTCGTCCGTCTCGCCGCAGGAGCCCACGGATGTTCGAGGTTCATCCAACTTCATCTTCCGGCGAACAAGCGAGCGCAAAGCAGGGCCGATCGGGCTCCCTTGATTCAGTTGCGTTTCGATATCCTGGGGCAATATGTCCACGCACTTTGGTTCGGGCATGGGCTCTCGAAGCTCGCCATCGGCACCCACTGGCTGCTTCCGATCCCCGGGGCCTCCAACTTCTTTTTGACTTTTGCCGTCCAACTTTGCTCGTCGGCGCACAAGCGAGTGCGAAGCAAGGCCAATCGAATTCCACTTGCGCAGCTGTTCTTCCATATCGTGGAACAGCTGCGTCAAAGGATTGGGTTCGCTTGTAGCAGGGACAGGCTGCTCTTGGGCCCGAGCGGGCGCAGGCGTTGGGGGGGGGACGAGGCGGCTCTGCAAACTCCCCAGGCAGCTCCTCCCCCTGGGCCCCGCGGGGCACAGGGGGAAGGGGGAGCCGAGCAAGCTCTGCAAACTCCCCCGCTGCCGTCTGCCCGCCCCTGTCGCCGTCGCTGTTGTCCACCTCGATGTCGGCACACATCTGCGCACCCTGTGGCGGCGGCTCCTGCGTTCTTTCTTTTTTCTGCCGAAGTTGTCCAACAAGCAGAGGGCCCCGGGGCGTGTGCAACCAACTGCTCACAGATTGTGACCCTGGCGAAGCTGGCATTTCCGGGCATGGGTGCGGCGGATCCGTTCTCTTTTAGTTGGGCTCGTCGATTTTTCAAGGTCGCACTCGAATATTCCATCGCGAATGGGACATATGTGGCACAAGAAATGACAATTACAGGATCACGACCCAATCACTCTAGAGAGGATCGCAAAAAAGGTGCGGTATCGGAAGCGCAGCAGGGATTGTTATGTGTTGTTGTTCCTCCTTCTCCTCCCGTGGCCACGGCAAAACAACCTGTGTGGCTGTCAGAGTCCGTAAGCCGTGTGAGGGGTGAGTGAACATCTTCCATCCGTCGAGCTCCATTTGCCTGAATTCCAACGCCGACCAAGAGGAGGAGGAGGAGGAGGAGGAGGAGGAAGAGGAGGAGGAAAAGGAGGGTTCGGAGGGTTCCGATGACGACGAAGGGCTCCGAGAACGAGGCACCAAGCCAAAACGAGAATCAGAGGCGCCAATACGAAATCAGCTGTGAGGCGAGATGGGAACGGGTTTGTGAAACCCGTTTCCTACTTTCTCGCCTGACGGGCCCTTCCCCTGGACAAGGTGCTTCCTCGTAAAGTGCCTCGGAGAAGCCAGGGAAGGTCTGCCCAAACAAGGCCTACCTATCATATATGCCAGCCCTAGTGACATACCGGGCAGCGCAATCTACGCACCAAGCCATCGGGCCCGTCTTCCAGAGACGGTGCGGCTCATGAGCCACTTGGGCCCCCTTAGGGGGTCCTCCGCAGCTCAAATTCACAAGATCGCACCGGCAAGCACGGTTCTCTCCGCACCTCGCGCAAATCCATCGACCCGTGAACCTACGCACTACGTGGCCGTTGCCATCACTCAACGTTGGACCAATAGGCCTGTCAGCGAACTTATTCCTTGTGGCATCCGCCCATTTCCTCTCGAGAAGGAAAAAAAGGAGGAGGAGGAGGAGGAGGAGGAGGAGCTGGAGGAGGAGGAGGAGGAGGAGGAGGAGGAGGAGGAGCTGGAGGAGCCGGAGAGGAGGAGGAGGAGAGACCTGCAGCACTGCAAACGACGGAGCTGATCGAGGGCAGGCCCTCGCCAGGACGGAGGGCGGGGGGGAGGGGGGCGGGGCGGGGGGGCCAGCGCTGGACAGCCTCCTTCGTCCTCCAAACGGGGCGCGTCTTACGGTGACGGGGGAGGCCTGCAGAAGCTCACGACGAGGGGGCATGCAGCCGGGGGGGTGTATGGCAGCACCGTTGACACCATCTCAATTTTCGGAGGGATCGAACCGCCACAGAGTGCGGCTAATAACGTTACAGTCGAGGCGTTGACCTAAGGAACCCCAAATAAGGAACGAGGCCTCTTTTTCCCATAAGTTCAACCTCGGTTTCCCTTGGAAGCCCTCCAGAAAACCCGAGGCAAACTTTGAAATAATCAAGGAACACCGAGCCCCTCCCCAACGAAAAGGGTTCCTTCTTCAGCGCCCCGACTGTACCAAGATCGTTTCACTTTTAGTTGAGCGTGCCGATCGCCGATAATGCGGTGACATTCACCCGGCCGGCCAATCGAGCACGATCGTTCTTTGTTCTGGAACAAACGGTCAGGTTTCCTGAGGACTCCTCGTCCTCGTCCCTCCTCGTCATCCTCCCTCCTCCTCCTCCTCCTCCTCCTCCTCCTCCTCCTCCTCCTCCTCCTCCTCCTCTTCCTCCTCCCCCTCCTCCTCCTCGCCCCTCGTCGCGCTCCAGGGAGAGGGCCAAAAAGGGGCACTGGACAGGGCCGAAAGAGCGCGGCGGCGGGGGAACGGGGCAGCCCAAGGGGCGCCAGGGGACGCAAACGAAGCCCTGGGGCCTCTCAAGCAAGGGAGCGGCCAGGGTTGCGACGCTGCGGCGCGGGGCGCGCCAGGGCCCCCCGGGCCCCGGGAGGCGCTCCTTGGCGACCTGTGGTGCTCTGTGCGGCAGGCTTCCGCCCCTCACTGCGCCCTCCCCTCGCCCAGATCCCGCCTGGCTCGACGCGGGAGATGTACAGCCCGGTGGTGTTCGAGCTCGCCAGGAACGTCTCGATGTTCTCGGTCAACGTGGCCAATCGGCAGCTGGACTGCAGACGGTCTGTTGTTTCCAGCACTGGCCGCCGCCGTGCGGAGGGGGTCCGGCGCAACTGGCAATGGGCCGACGCAGCAGCTAAATTCAGATCCATTCCGCGATGCTCCGATACGATTATGTGCCCTCGTCTCCGACTACTGCCTCCTGCCCCATGTCCCTACTCCCTCTCCTGACCAGCCCTCCCTCGCCCTTATCCTCCTCCTCCTCCTCCTCCTCCTCCTCCTCCTCCTCCTCCTCCTCCTCCTCCCTCCTCTTTCTCCTCCCTCTCCTCCTCCTCCTCTCGTCGTCCTCCTCCTCCCTCCTCCTCTCTCCTCCTCCTCCTCCTCTCGTCCTCCTCTTCCTCTTTCTTGCTCCTCCTCATCCTCCTCCTCGTCGTTATCCTCCTCCTCCTCCTCCTCCTCCTCCTCCTCCTCCTCATCCTCCTCATCCTGGTCCACCTCCACCTGGTCCACCCGATTCTCCCTCCAACATTGCTCATTCATCCTGCTGCTGCGTCCTGCACCGCTCACTGACCCCGTCAACACCAAGTGTCCAGGCATCTTGAACCAGATGTTGGGGCACTGCTGTCCCTGCAGCCAAGGCCGCTGCTTCTCTCGCCTCTGGGTTTGCATCACCTCTGCAGCTTACCAGTTGACACTGCCCGTCCTTCGAGTGGCAGACGCATCTGCTGTAATCCTGCCTCGTGCCTAGCCCTGCGAATCGGACTCTGAGACTCTGAGAGAGGAAGGTCGCGCAGGCGATAGCATCACCATCGCTCGGCGGACCTGGATCGGCAGATGGCTTCCTCCCCTCTTCGAGCGCGCTGGTAGACCTATGGCCCCTGACCCTGTGGTGGTCTCAGTGGGAGAGCGGTCCATCTGCAGGACCAGGTGCACAACAGGGATACTGGCTGCAGGAGGCACAACGCGGGCGCACGAGCTTCAAAGAGAGGCGGCGTGTCCTTTTACAGAGGGGGTCTGCGCATCATGCCTTCTATCCCCCCACCCTTTCCACGCCAGCCCTCCCCCGGTGGCCCTCCCCCGCGGAGGTCTGTGTGGCATGGCTGAGCCGAGCATCCAGAAGGATGCGTGGGCAGAAGAGTGTACGAGGTCTCTGGAAGCCCCTGAGTCCCCTGCAGGCCTCAAAGACCCCCGCCTCAGGAACTAAGAAAGTCTCCGCCCCCGATCCCCGATCAAAATCCGTTCCACACCAATCCCTGGACCCCCGCGCGGGTTCCTGGCCCATCACCGCCAGTGTTTCGAGCCGCGCCCAGCCATGGCGACAAGACCCTCCAGAGACGCCCTGCAGAACCCAGAAACTCCAGGAACCTCCCTCGATCCTCGCGCCCGCCCGCCCCCCCCCCTGGCGCTCTCAGAGGCCTCCCAGATGGGGTCGGAATGGATGGGGTCGGAGGGCCGTGCCTCATCGCCGATGCATCACCAATGCCTCGGCGATGCATGAGCGATGCATCGGCGACGCGGGCGATACCTTGGCGCCGTCGGCGAGGAGCACATCGGGCTCCACATCGAGCCGCATCGGCGCTGCACCGGCGGTGCGGAGCGATGCCTCGACCCCGCCCCACGACCCGGACCCCAGCAGGGGGGCCGGGACCTCTGGGCTGCCCGGCCCTCGGGCCTCCCCGCCGCGCGTTTTCTTCCCACGGGGGGAGCGCGCGCGGCCGAAACATAGAGATGCCTCCCGGATGGTGTCCGAGCAGATGGGGTCGGAGGATCGCGCCGCCTCGGCGATGCATCGGCGACGCATCGGCGGTGCCTCGGCGATGCACCGCCGATGCCTCGGCGGTGCATCGGCGACGCATCGGCGGGGAGGAAGTCGGGCTCCACATCGAGCCGCATCGCCCGCCGGTGCCTCGGCGATGCGGAGCGGTCCTCTCCGACCCCATCCGCTCCGGCCCTATCCAGGAGGCCTTGGCAGAAGCAGAGCGGCGCGCTCCTGGTTCCGGCCCGGGCAGCCCAGGCGGAAACCGCCGGCGGCGTACGGCGAGTACCTGCGAGCCCTCGCTGGTGGCCAGCTCCCACCAGCGCTTCCGAAACCATCGAGGAAGAAAGAACGGCAGAAGCAGAACCTCCCGAAGCTCCGCACGGATTTCTTGGACCCGCGCTGGACCCCTCCCCGGCGCACGGAGCGTGCCAGGGGCGGCGCCGGGGGCGCAGCCATGGGCGCCCAGCGCCGATCCAAGAAATCCGCGCGGAGCGCCGAAAGTGTATGCTTATGCCGTTTTACCTCTTCGGAAGAATCAAGCCCGTACGGTTTCCCGTTTTGGCGGGGCCTCTGCGTGCCACTTGAGGATCCCGGGGCCGTCAGAAAAAAACGACGGCACGAACAGCTGGTTCCTGGGAAAGGGCCGAGAGGTCCAGGAGCCACGTCCCGGAACTGAATCGAGGCGTCGGAGGTTTAGGTCTCTGCCTCGCTCTCGTCACCGCCGCTGCCACCGCCGCCGCCGTCCTCGTCGTCGCTCTCGTGTTACCCCTCCTCCTGCAACTCTCGATCTTTCGCATGTCCCCACTCCTGCCCCGGCTCTTCCTCGTCTGATCCTCCTCCTGCCCCCACCCCTGCCCCTCCTCCCCCCCCTCCTGGTCCACCTCCCCCATTCCTTTTCGTTCTACATGGTTTCTCCCTGTCGCAAGCCGAAGCCATCTTTTAGGGCGGGTCGGGCGTTTCGCCTGAGACTTCTTCCTCATCACTTATGGCCCTGAAGCTTAAATATTGACGACAGTTTTACTGTGGAGGGCGGGTGGTTTTCAACATGTGGCTCTCGCCTGAGCGCCGCGCACATTCGTTCCCAACATGTGCAAGAGCTTCACGGATTGAGGATAACCAGTTTTCAGCATGTGGCTCTCGCTTGAGCGCCGCGCACATTGTTCTAAACTTGTGCAAGAGTTGCACGGGTTGAGGGCGACCCATTTTCAAAATGTGGCAATCGCCTCAGCGCCTCGCGCATTCTTTTAAAACAAACGCAAGAGTTGCACAGGTTGAGGGCGACCCGTTTTCTAACTGTGGCTCTCGCCTTAGCGCCGCGCAAATTCGTTCGAAATATTTGCAAGAGTTTGACGTGTTGAAGGAGGTTCCTTTTCAAAATGTGACTCCCGCCTTTGCGCCGCGCACATCCACTCCTTTATGGTATTTGCAAGCGTTTCACGGATTCCCATGACCAAACTACCCAAAGAGATGTTTTGGCAAGATTCAGGATTGTGCGGGTGCATCAGTTACGTTGGCTCGCGGTGCTGAAGTCCCAGGAATGGCTTTCTGGCACGATTCAGGATCGTCAAAACGCAACAGTCAAGTTGATCCATGGCGTTGGAATCCAGAGAACAATGTTTTGGCATGGCTCAGGGTCTTCAAACGGTTGTCTTTCAACGAGGCAGTTCCCTCAATGGAAATGAGCCGTTATGGGGCCTATGAAGGGGGAGCTTGGGAGGGTTCATTCCAGCATCGTTGATGACCCTTGGGTTTATACTGGTGTTCCTTCTCCTCCTCCTCCAACTTTTCTCACGTCACCTCATCATTCCGAACCTCCCGCGCGTCCTCCTCCCATCCCCTTCCGTTCCCTGTGCCTTCCCGCCCCTTACTGTTCATGGTCATCGGCGTCGTTCTGCCCGTGCAACTCCTGCAACTCATCCACGTCCACATCTTCCCCCTGCCCCTGCGCCTCCTCCTCGTCCTCCTCCGGTTGTTATCCTCCGCCTTCTCCTCCCCAAATCATGTTCGCCCTCACTTGCCGTACCTTCTTATCCGTTTCATGCCCATCACTCCCCATTTATTCCTGGAAATCTATGTGATACATATATATATATAAACATATGTATGTGTACACAAACAAGTGTGTGCGGGGTCTTCCCTCTCTCTGCTTTTCTGTTCCTGGCTGTGGGAAGTAAGGATCGGAGAAAAACAGCTCAACATACTGAGGATGTGGACCCATGGTGCGGAGAGGCATGGGGGCACAAGAATTCAGAAAGACTGCGCTCCTGTGGGAGATGATAGATCGCACAGCAAGAACGTCAGGAACACGTGCACGACCGTGCAACCACATATTCAGAAGCTTGCACGGGACACCTCCTCCGTCTTCGTACCCCCTTGTGCAGGCAATGCGTCTTCTCTAGCAGGGTGGGCGAGCACCTGTCCTTTCAAACTACCTGCATGTGGGACCCAGTGACTTGCCGCGGGCGGTAACAACCCAACCCTCAATTCTCTGTGCACACTCCCTGTCGCTCCTGGCCTTCTGATGACCACGATAAGGCCAGGAGTAGAACAACTCCGAATGAACACGAGATCAGCCATGCGAACCGAGCCTGCCCGTGAAGAGGCAGAATGGATACATCTGAGGCTGTGGGCAGGGATCCACGCGATCCTTTTTCGTAACAGCGCTCCTGGTGACGGTTCTTGACGCCACTGTGAAGTAGAGGCCATCGCTCTCTACAGCACCAGGTCTGCTCGAATGTATGTACATTTGAACGTGCGCGTGGCAATGCGCAGTCAAACTTCCCGTAACAGCAACAGCATCACCATCACCACCACCACCCCCACCATCATCATCATCATCATCATCATCATCATCATCATCATCATCATCATCATCATCATCATCAGCGGCATCATCATCACCATCATCATCAGCAGCATCATCCTTCGCATCATCATCAGCATCATCATCATCACCATCACCATCACCATCCTCATCATCCTCGTCGTCGTCATCATCAGAATCGTCAGCACCATCATCACCATCACCATCATCAGCATCATTCGGGCCATCAGCATCATCGTCAGCAGCAGCGTAATCAGTAGCATCAGCACGAGCATCAGCATCAGCCTCATCAGCGCCATCATCATCAACAGCAGCAGCATCATCCTCATCATCCTCATCATCACCATCATCGAGAGCGTCAGCGTCAGCACCATTATCATGATCAGCATCATCATCATCACCATCATCATCAACATGATAAGCATCATTATCATCGTCATCAGCAGCATCATCATCGGCATCATCAGCATCATCATAGTCATCATCAGCATTAGCATCAGCATGAGCAGCAGCATAAGCAACAGCATCAGGAACCTGAGCATCAGCAGCACCATCAGCATCCGCATCATCAGCAACATAATCCTAACCAGCATCATCATCAACGGTGTCCTCCTCTCCATCATCATCAGCATCGTCATCATCGTTATCATCATCATTATCAGCATTACCATCACCATCGGCATCATCATTATCAGCATCATCATCATCGCAACCATCATCAGCATACTCCTCATCATCAGCATCATCATCCTCATCATAATCATCAGTATCACCATCGTCGTCATCAGTATCATCATCATTGTCATCATGACGAACACAATCATCATCAGCATCATAATCAGCACCATCATCGTCAACATCCACATCCTCAACCTCCTCCACCCCCTCCTAATCATTATCACCATCGTCATCGACATCGTCATCATCATCAGCAGCATCAGCATCAGCGACAGCAGTATCATTATCATCAGCACCAGCATCATGCTCAGCATCATCATCACCATCATCGCCACCATCGGAAGCGGCAACATAATCATCATCAGCATCATGGCCCTCCTCCTCATCATCCTCCTCCTCCTCATCATCATCATCAACAGCGTCAGCGTCGTCATCATCATCATCATCATCATCATCCTCATCAGCATCAACATCAACATCAGCATCATAATCCTCAGCATCATCATCATCCTCATCATCATCATCATCATCATCATAATCCTCATCATCATCATCATCATCATCATCACCATCATCCCGCATCCTGCTCCTCACATCCCTCCTTGTACCCTTCAGAACTGTGCAAGTTGGACTCAGGAGCCCGTTGCACTGGCAGTGCTCACACTGGCAGCGCTCCGACATGCCGCTTCGCAGGCCCGACGGACCAAAGTCGTGTGAGATGGCACGGCCCAGGTGCCAATCCAGGAGTATGGCGGGAACTGCCTGCCCGCGCCGCAGCAAGTTTCACGACGGGAAATGCTTCGCCGCTCTCCGCCTCCGGCCGTCCAAGGCAGGCCCTGGGGCCAACAAGAAACTATCCAGGAGGAGGGAGGAGGAGGGAGGAGGAGGGAGGAGGAGGAGGACGAGGGAGGAGGAGGAGGAGGAGGAGGAGAAGGAGGAGGAGGAGGAGGAGGAGGAGGAGGGAGGAGGGAGGAGGGAGGAGGAGGAGGAGGAGGAGTCGACGTAGCCTTGGAGGAGGAGGAGGAGGAGGACGAGGAGGAAGAGGAGGAGGAGGGATGAAAAAGCGGCCCCGACCCGACCAAGTGCTGCAGCCAGCACCGGCTCAGCAGGTGACTCGGAGCCCCGCGGCCGACGCATGGACCACGCCGCGCGGAGGCCGCGGGACAGCCGCCCCGCCTCGGCGGGTGCTTCTCGGTTTCAGGGCCACCCGTCGGTCGGAAGGCGTGGGCAGAGACACGAAGTACGAAGGCGTTGAAGAAGAGTTGGCTTCCGCCCGCCCCCAAAAGAATGCGCGGCAAGCGCAACGGGATCTGGAAGTCCAAGACACCTACTCTCAGCGACCGGCATGTACGGAGGAAGAAGAAAAGGGCATCAGCATAAACTGTTGGAGGTCCGCGCGGATTTCTTGGATTTGGGCTGCCCCTCCCTGACGCGCGGAGCGCAGCAGGGGCGGCGCCAGAGGCGCCGCCAGGGGGGCCCAGCGCAGATCCAAACAATCCACTGGTGCGCCACAAGTTCTATGTTTATGGTGCTTTTCTTTTCGACTGTGAACTGTCCGAACGTTCTGAGCAGTTCTGGGCCTCTGCAGGCCTCCGCAGAGGCCTCCCTGGGCACCTCAGGGGGAGATCTCCGAAGGCCTCCGGTCGAAGCGCCAGGGTCTGGCCGTGGGTCGGGGTTGCCAGCGAGAGCCAGCAGGAAGAGGTCATCCAGAGCCGCCGCCATGTCTTGCCATCGCCTGGACGTCCACTCCCCGTGCATTTCTCGACTTCGTGCCTCCTCCTCCTCCTCCTCCTCCTCCTCCTCCTCCTCCTCCTCCTTCCCCCTCCCGTTTGTTCAAGAGCCATGGCACGCGTGCCACTTGTTACTCTTTTTTCGTAAGATGACCCAGCGCAACGTGCTCCGTGCTCCTCGATGGCCCTCGCCGGAGAAGAAACATCGCACGTCCAAGCGATGCCAAGGTGTCGGCTCGCGCTCGAGCTGCCCAGGGGTCCCCCAGCTGGCAGCAGCGCGTCGGCTGCCGAAGCCTGCCTGGACGCAGGCTCCCATGGCGTGCGAGGAAGGCCGAGGACGGCACTCAGACGAGCCTCACGACTGCTCTGGCGGCCGAAGGGTATGATCCGCACCGCCCCACATCTGGCCGACACGAATCGAGACGGCGCGGGGAGAGCCCTTGACGGAGACGGCTGGAACCCTCGAAGTCGTTCCCACGACACCCCAAGACATCTCGATCACCCCTCAGATACCTTCGACATGTCCTCAACTAAATCCCAAGATGTTCCGTAATACAGCCAACAGGTACCTCAGCAGGCACCTGACAGGCCCAAACAAGGTAAACACTTTATGCCTGGTACGCTATGCTCGCTGCCCCTCTTGAGAGACAAATCTGGCATGCAGGTCCTCACATGGCCCATGGGCCGCTGTCATCACGACAGCACTTCGGTGGTTTCCTTGGCCCCCCCGAGGTTGGAAACGATCAAGCTCGCAACGCACTTCAAAACGCGCTGATACCCTGCAAATCTGCGTGCACTCATCCAGGAAGTTGCAACACTGAACCATATACCTTCAAACTAAACAGACACACACACGAAACAAAATGCAAGCGCCCAGGTGAGTAGTCAGAATATGTAGCCCCGTCGCGAACTGCAAACGACTCTATGTTCTTCGGCGTGAGCGAAAGAGGTTATTGTGGAAACGGGTCCTGGATTCCAGGACTTTCCCCAAGACCAACTGTTTCTTCCTGAATCGTCTCCTGACGGCCCCGGGGCCTCGGAAGGGCCCTAGAAGCGCTGCTTTAAAACAGCGAAGCCCAGGACCCATGCTCCATAATCCCGAGCACTGCACCCTTCGGGCTCTGAGAACTGCTCTCGGTTGGGCCGGCGGAGCGGCCAGGGTAGCCACGATAATGAAGGCTGCTCTGCTGGACTGGGCACGGGGGGGGGGGGGCCAGATCGGCCAAACCTCGTCGCTGACGGTCCTCACATCTGGTAGTCGCGGATCTGCTCGCTGAGGGCCTGCTCGGCGGCCGCGCGGGAGTAGCCGCGCTCCTCCAGCCGACCGACGAGCACAACGTGCGCTTATGATGAGCCCCTCGGAGGCTCGCGCGGACTCCCGTGGAGACGGGGCGGAATTGGGCGCGGGCTCGCGTCATGAGCTGGGCCACCATCAAGAATGGGCATGGCAAAAAGCTTCTACGCCAGCGCGCCAGATTGATCCACTGACGGATCCAACTCGTATCAGATCAGATCCTCTCAACGGCACCAATCTCGGTTGAAGTAGCACGATCTCCCCCTCGCCCACGCCCCTTCCCTGGAGCACGGAGCGCGCCAGGGGCGGCGTCCGAGGCGCCACCAGGCCCTGAGATCCGACGTTGCGAGAGACGTGCACCATCGCGAAGCATCACCTCCGGGAGCTCTGGGCCCCCTCTGTCCCTGCGGCACATGTCCGAGCCAGACCGACCTGCGAGGGCCCTGGAGCTGGGCGGACCCACCCGAAAGTTACAGTCACGACGCCGGGATCTCAGCAGGGGGCGGCGGGCGGTGAGAGGAGGGGGGGGGGGTGCGGGCGCCGACCTGGGAGACCCGCGCGGACCTCCGAGAGCGAATGTCTGTGCTGCTCCTCTCGGGGCGGCGTGCGGATCTCGGCTCCTTTCGGGGGTCGGGCTGGCCCGACGAGGCCACCACGGAAACGACGAGGCCCGGTCTGGAACCTGACGCGAGCTCCCGCTGCAGGCATCCCACGAACACTGGACCATCAAAACCCCGGACGCGCCCGTCGAGCAGCGTCAGCAGACCCTGGGGCCTTCTCATCCCAGGACCAGTTCTCTTCATCCCGAGTCGTTTCCTGACGGTCCCACGGGGCCCGTGGAGGGCTCCGAGAGCCCGAGAACGGTGGAAAACCCCCGGGCGCGTCGCCCTCAGGGCCCGTTTCCCCCGTGGCGCTTCTGCCCCGCTCCTCGGCGTAGTTGTCGCGGT
The DNA here is from genome assembly GCA_963575745.1 of Prorocentrum cordatum. Taxonomy (NCBI): domain Eukaryota; class Dinophyceae; order Prorocentrales; family Prorocentraceae; genus Prorocentrum; species Prorocentrum cordatum. The sequence goes on from CAUYUJ010008336.1 coordinate 447,415, forward strand.
GCAGCCGCACCCGCTCCGTGAGGAAGTCGCCGGCCTTGATCGGCGCGTACCTTAAGCAGTGGCGAAGCGTCCTGGCTCGCCTATAGCCCCACCAGACAATGTTCTAAGAACCGTTTGTGGCTTCCACGAAGTGTTCTTGGAACAGTTCTGGCTGCGACTGTCTAGTCCTATCACATCGGGTTCATGTTCGAAGAGCATTGTTTTTGCTCTTAGAACATCTTTGGGTTCTAAGAGGATTTCGTGGTAGGACTATAGGAATGCTGGGACGGTCGGCCCCTGCTCGAGTACCTCGAGGGGCTCTCTGGGGAGACGCAGGACGGCAGGGGCTCCACCTCGGCGTCGGCCTTGAACACCACCGAATGGCCGACGATGCTCAGGCGCTCCGCCGCGTCGTTGCCGACACGGTGGACCGAGGCGCGCCACCGGCCGTTCGTCCACCTCTGGCGGCAAGCAGAAGGGGACAGGGGGGAGGGGGGGGGTAAGGCTTCTCAGAAGCTTTCCCTCCTCCCCCTACCCCCTTCTCCGCGTGGTCCGCGTGGCCGACACCTGGAGAGCAGGGCACCGACGTTCAGGACGATCGACTCTTCGACCAGGGGCACGTCAACCTTGGCGGCGAGATGCGGGGGGGGGCCCCCCAAGATGGCAGGGAGGACTTCTCTGGAGGGCCCTGCCCCTCCCTGGAAGCTACCGAGAAGGCAGCTCTTGCTGCACAAAAAAGGGCTGTCCCAGAGGCGGGGCGCCCTCCGAGAAGGCCGACACCCTCGCCTTGCCCCCGCGCCGATCCGTTTCGCTCCAGACCAAAGCCCTGAACCTCTCCTGGACACCGCCCTGGCCAGTTTGTCGGCTCTCAGATCCGGGCGCTGCCATTGCTTTACCCGGGCGACTGTGCATCATTCTGGGCACGGGGACCACCACAGATCGATCCAGCTCGGAAAATGCCTCAGAAAGATTGGGCCTCGGGCTGGGGCTCTGGTCGCTATACGTCGTGATGCTGCTTTGGTTCGCACCGTCGGATCCCAGGGGAGCTGCACCCAGCTGCGGCCACGATACGCGCCGGGAGGCATGATGATCGCCAAAAGGCATCCGACTGCCCAGGTACGCCCTCCGCTCTTGCAGGCCTCCGACGCCGGGTGCTTCTTCAGCGCGGGCCCTGGGCATCCCCCGCGGTGCAGTCCAGCCGGAATTCCAAGGAGCATCCGGCCGTGGCGGCGAGGGCTCTCCAGGACGAGCAGCGGCACCCTGGGAGCCGACGATCTTGGAGGAACACAGCACTGCGAGGAACCACCACCAGAGCCCTGCGCCGCACCCGCTCTGCTGCATCCTCCGAGCCAGATCGACGTGCGAGGGTCCCAAGGGCGGAATAGAGTAAGCCTGCCCGTTATGACGAGCATCGCGACGCCAGGATCTTCGGGTAAAGGTCAGAGTGAGGGGGCAGAACCGAACGGTCATTCACTGTCCCTGGGTGCGTGGCTGAAGTGGAACTCCGCGATGCGGATTACTGTTGTTGTTGGTGGTTGTTGGCTGTTGGTTGTTGGTTGCTGTTGTCGTCGTCCCACCCGCGACCCGCCCCGCGACCCGCCCCGCGACCCACACGCGACCCACCCGCGACCCACCCGCGACCCACCCGCGACACACCCGCGACCCACCCCGCGACCCGCCCGAGACCCACCCCGCGACCCACCGGCGACCCACCCGCGACCCACCCCGAGACCCACTCCGCGACCCACCCGCGACCCACCCGCGACGCACCCGCAACCCACCCGCGACCCACCCCGCGATCCACCCAAAATTTTCAGCGCCTGCGGCGGGTTTGTTTTGCATTCGTTCCAGGTCGTTCCAGGTGGAGAACCTGCGACCCATCCGCGACCCAAACCGCGTTCAGTGTACACATCAAAATTTTCGGCGCCTGCGGCGGGCTGTTTTTGAATTCCCTCCAGGTGGAGGTGGAGAGCCCGCGACTCACCCGCGACCCAAACTACGTTCACTGAACAAGCCAAAACTTCGGCGCCTGCGGCGGGTTTCTTTTGCATCGGCGACCCACCCGCGACCCACCTGCGACCCACCCCGAGACCCACCCGCGACCCACCCGCGACCCACCCGCGACCCACCCGCGACCCACCCGCGACCCATCGCGACCCACCCGGGACCCACCCGCGACCCACCCCGCGACCCACCCAAAATGTTCGGCGCCTGCGGCGAACTTCTTTTGCATTCGTTCCAGGCTTCTTTTGCACTCGTGCGGGCCACGAGGTCCGCCGGCTCGACGCCCGCGTCGCCCGCGCCCGCCCCCTCACTTTTATGCGCAATTGCGGGGTGCTACGTACCTCCTCCTCCTCCTCCTCCTCCTCCTCCTCCTCCTCCTCCTCCTCCTCCTCCTCCTCTGACCGTCCTCGCCCTGCCGCCCCGTTCTGCGCGCTGCCCAGCAGCCCACTCCCCGTCGTGCAGCTGCACCTGGGTGCCCCACTGGGCGGCCTCGTCCCGGACGAGCACGGTCATGCCCCCGCTGTCGACGTGCGCCCCGTACCTGGGTAGCTCCTGCTCCTCCTCCTCCTCCTCCTCCTCCTGCTGCGCACTAGCGCCCTGTCGTCTCGCGAAGGCCGTGGGATGAGAGAGCCCTCTCTCCGTGCGCTCCTCGCTTCCTCCTCGCTAAGGATGTCTGCTGGGGTGACGGCGTGAGCTGGGGTGTCAGATTCCTCCTTCTACCCTCTCCTCTCCTACTCTACCTCAGCCTCCTCCCTCCTTCCCCCCCACGGCTTCCCTCCTCCTATCTGCCTTCCTACCTAATATGCTCTTCCTCCTCTGCTCCTGCTCTCCATCCTTCCTCCTCCCTCTCCTCCTCCTCCTCTCATCTCCTTCTCTCCTTCTCACTCCCTCCTTCCCTCTCCTCCTTCTCCTCTCCGGCCCCCCTTCACGCCGCCCGCCTCTCGCCTCCATCCTCCTCCTACCTCCTCATCCCTCCTTTGCGCTGCTCATCCACTACATCCGCCTCCCTCCTCCTGCCTCCTCCTCGCTCCGCCTCCGCCCTCCGCCGCTCCGCCTCGCCTGCCGCCTCGCCTCCGCCTCCGCCTCGCCTTCCGACCCTCCGCCCCCGCCTCCGCCTCCGCCTCCTCCCTCCTTCTCTCCCTCCTCTCCTCCGTCCGCCTCCTCATCACCCTCCTCCTCCTGATGCGCAGCCTCGCATGCGTTTTATCCTAATCTCTTCTGCTCCTCCATCCTGCATCGCTAGTTCCTACCTTCTTGCTCCTGCGTTCCTCCTCTCCTCCTGCCCTCCTCCTCTCTCTCCTCACCCCCATCTCTTCCTCCTCCACCTCCTCCTCCTCCCTCCTACCCTCCTCCTCCTCATCCTCTTCCTCCTCCTTCTCCTCCCCCCTCTCCTTCTCCTCACCCTCCTTCCCCCCTCCTCCCCCTCCTCTCCTCTCTTTAATTGTAAGGGCTTCGCCCACTCATCCCTCATCCTCGCAATCTTCCACATCTCTCCTCTTGCTGCATCCTCCTCCCTCCCTACCCTCCCTCCTCGCGTGGTGCCCTATTCTCGCCGTGTGGGGGTCAATCGCCGTGGATCGCCGAACCCTCCCAGTAGCCGAGTGCTGGTCCCCCGGCAACCTGCCGTCCCGTGAGAGCGACATCGTAAGACAAGCGCCCGCGGCGGCGACGGCAAGAGTTGGCGGCGAGCGCGGGAGGGAAGTGAAAAGGAGCGGGTCTTCTCAGAAGGCTCGGAAGTCCCTTGGCCTTCTGAGAAGTGTTCTAAGGCTTCTCCAGAGACACCAAACACTTCTCAGAAGGCGCGAGGGCTTCTGAGAAGTCCCGCCGCCTTCTGAGAAGGCCTGCTCCTTCTCACTTCACCCCTCGCTCGCCGCCAATAGAGAGCCCACCTGCCCCCGCCGAAGAACACCAGATGACGACACGCAAAAAGGCACCTGTGCACCACCACCGTTCTTTGCCTGAGCTGCCCTGGCCCCTGGCGCACATTGTACAGCCGGGCCAGGGACAGCAACACATCCCTCAAGCACACGAGACCCGCCGCCAGCCAAACCGAAGAGCCTTCGAGGGTACCTTCCGAGCCCCCAGGATGCACGAGAACAGCCATCAAGCACGAAAAACAGTAGGGTACCTTCCCCGAACCGACCTCGATCGTATGCCTCGGTCCGACCGTATACGGTGTGAACGTCTGCGTAGAGCTTTGCGGCGGCGGCCCCAGCGGCACGCTGTGCGCTGATAACCACTGGCGTCTCGCTCCTCGTCGCGGGGCGGGAGGCCGGGGGCTCCGGGAAAGGCTCCTGACGTTGACGCTGGTAATTGAAGGGGCCCTGGGACACACAGAAATAAATACACACAAATAACAGGATCCCCCACAGTTTCCCATATGTTCTGGGTTTTTGTCTTCCCCCCCACTTCCCATATTTTCCTGGGGATCGTCGATTCATTGTGTCTGTGTGTGTTTTTTCCCCTCCTGATGGTCATTGGGAGGTGGCCAGCGCAGCGTGCCAGGGCGCGGTGGGCCAGAGCCTGCGGCGCGACACGCCTTGACCCGCTCCCGTCCACCCCGACTGGCCGAGCCTGGCCCCCTTCCTGGCCGATCTTCGCTGCGTGGCTCAACACTCCTCCTCCTCCCCCTCCTCCTCCCCCTCCTCCTCCTCCTCCGCCTCCTTCTCCTCCTCCTCCGCCTCCTCCTCCTCCTCCTCCTCCTTCGAGTGCCCGCCCACAGCACTTGACCTTCAAGACCCGATGAGAGAGAACTTTAAAAACACACACGGCTGTCCATAGTATGTTCTTCTTATAATCCCCGCCCGCATAAACACAGGAGACAACGGACACGGAACAAGAAGATCGAAACATTCTCGCCGTGGCGACGTCGGCTCCTGTTCGAGTCTCGACGCCGCGCGACCCGTCGATATCGCCATTGAGCGGCCCCCGCTCCCGAAAGGTCGGCGGGCCGACCCCCGGGGGGGATGCCCGCAGGCGGTCCGCTCGGCCGCCTCGGGGCAGAGGCGCGCGCGCGCCCGCAGCGGCAGGCGTGGCCAGGGCGCTGGCCAGGACGGCTGCTGCTGCTGCCGCTGCCGCTGCCGCCGCCGCTGCCGCTGCCGTCGCTGCTCGCCCACGTGGGGCTCGAGATGTGCGGGTATTGTCGCACCGCCGGACCTGGGACAGAGGAAGGTCCCTCAGGAATCTGAGACCCCCCCCCCCGGCCAAGACGCCCCAAGCCAGAAGACCACTCGAGGGCACTCTCTCCCCCAGGGTGCGCAAGAACACCCAACAAGCACGAAGAACCCTAGGGTCCTTCGCCCGAGCCGACCTCGATCTCACATCGGTCCGCCCGTACAGTGGGGGCGTTGACCTAAGGAACCCTAAATAAGGAACGAGGCCCATTTTTTCCATAAGTTAAACTGCGATTTCCTATCGAAAACAAAAGGAAAACCTGAGGCAAGCTGTGAAACACTTAAGGAACGCGGAGCCCCTCCCCAACCAAAAGGGTTCCTTCTTCAGGGCCCCGCCCGTAAGTTACCAGCGGTTGTCCAGCCTCGGGGCGCCTTCCGGCCGCTGCCCAGTCGACCCGCAGAAGAAGGCTCCATCCCCCGACGGCGGGCCCTCCGGGCCGAGGCCAGGCGCGCCCGTGATAGCAGCGGCCCGATGGCCCTTTGGCCAGACACGGCGGGGGCGCACGGCGCCGTCCTCTGCGAAGCCGAGGGGGGGGGGATGCCGCTTCGGACTGCACACGCGGGGCACCGCAGCTGCCCCGGGGCGGGCGGCGTCACCTGCGCGGGGCGGACGACCTCATGATCGTCATCGGCACCAGCGTTGCCATCCTCATCGGCATCATCAGCATCGCAGTCCTCAACCTCACCGTCCTGACCATCATGGTCACCAGCACCATAAGCATCACACGCAACTCACCATCACCAGCACTATCATCACCAGCATCACCATCAGCGTCCTCAACATCACCATGTACCATCACCACCACCATCAACACGATCAGCATCGTGCTCCCGCACTCCGCGCCGGCGTGCAGCCGTCTCCAGGCGAGCGCGCGGCGCGTGCGGACCGAAAGCAGGCTGAGGCCGCCGCCGCGGCCCCCGCCGCGCGGCGCCCTCGGGTGGCCACGTCCGACAGAAGCACCCCGACGGCCGACGGGAGGCCGCAGCAGCACCACAGGCAAGCCGCAGGAGTGTGGAGAGAGGGTGGGGGCCGAGGAGCTGCGCATGCCTGCGACTGCGGAGGAGGCAGGGAGAATGGGAGGAGCACTCTCCCGCACTCCGCGCCGGCGAGCGGTCGTCTCGGAGAAGACGCGCGGCGCGTGCGCGGCGGACCGAGAGCAGGCCGGGCCGCCGCGGCCCGCCGCGCGGCGTCCTCAGGTGGCCACGTCCGTGCTGCACTAAGACAAGACCACGGATCCCGGACAACCCCTTGGACAACCCAGCGGGGATCCGGACAACCCCGACCCCGCCGGACAACCCCCCTTGGACAACCCTCCCAAGGATTTTTTTCCATAAGATATAGTAGACGGCCGACAGGAGGCCGTAGCAGCCATAACCAGGCTCAAAGCCCTTGCGAAGGGACATAGCTTTGGCGGGCGGCCGCGAGTCGAACGGAAGCAGCGAGGCAGGCAGCCCGAGCGCGAGCGGGCTCGGGGAGGGCAGCAGGGACAGACGAGGCCGCAGCTGCTCGCCGAACACGCTCCGCACGGGATGCCTGACGCCAGCGACTGCGCCAGAAGACGCGCGGGAGCCCTTCGGTCGCGGTGTGGAAGTCGGTTGCGCCAGAGCTGCGATGCCAAACGGAGCCCGAGTGAAACCCCGCGGGGGCTCGGGCGAGCGGCGCGCTTAGCTCACTCAAGAGAGGGCCCCGCCGAGTACGGACGCCGCTGCGACCGGAGGTCGTTGGCGGACGGGCAGGCCCCAACCCTCCGCCAGAAGCGCCCTCCATGGGAGGTGCTGCGACTGCGCGCCCAGAATGGCGCGAGCAAAAACGCGATGTCGAAAACTGAACTCGCAAAGCCACAGTCCGAAGATGGCAAGGAACCGAGCGAGCAGGTTCCCGCCGCAGGAAAGGGCGGCAGGGGCCACCCCCGATTGCCCCGCCACCCAAAGCTCGAGTGCATCAAGCGATTGAGCGCGTCGCTCAGCCCTGGCGGGAGAAACGTGGGACTCGTCGAGGGCGCCCGGGCCGGGCTCGCGGCGGGCGACGCCTCCGGCCGCGACCGCGGGCAAAGGCGCAGCGGGGAAGCGCGCATCCGCCGATGCTGCGCCAGCAGTGGGCGCAAGGGCCGCACGGCCTCTGCGCCTGCGCGGGGCAGCCGCGGCGGCGGCGGGGCCTCCATCCTGCGGCGCCGAGCCGGGGCCCGCAGCCGCGGGGCAGCAGAGGCTCCAAAGGTAGCCTCGGCCACCCCCGCGGCCAAGTCTGGATGAGACGCGGGAGGGCCCCAACGAACCCCGAGCGACCGCGGCAGGCCGCGGTGGCTCGAGCGAGCCACGCCGCTCGCGGGTGACCCAACGCACGCAGCAGAAGCTCCATGGGTAGCCTCCGCCATCACCGAAGCCACGTCCGGCGGGGACGCGGGAGGGCCCCCACAATCCCCCGGGCGACCGCGGCAGGTCGCGATGGCTCGAGCGAACCACGCCACTCGCATGAACCCCTGCGCGCGCAGCGGAGGCTCTCCAGGTAACATTCCAAATCGCAGGAGCTGAACCTGGCAGGGGCGCGGGGGGATCCCCCCATACCCCGAGCGACCGCAGCAGGTCGCGATCGCCTGAGCAAGCCACCGACGCGACTGCAGCAGGCAGCGCGACAATCGCCGCATCGTTGCTCGGCGGGGGCGGCCAGGGCGCGGGGTGATCCCCCCGCAGCCCGAGCGACCGCAGCACATCGCGAGGGCTCGACAGAGCAGCGCCGCTCGCAAGGGCACCCCTCGGGGGCGAAGGGAACCTCCGCAAGAGCGGGAACGACGCGGGCCCTGGGGGCGCGGCCCACAACCAAATAGCACTGGTGGGCAGCGCAAGCCCTGCCGCATCAGAGGCCGCGCAGGGGGCGAACAGGCGCGGCTGCAATGGCGGCTCCAGCCGTGGAGGGGGCCGGAAGCTGGCGGGCGAAGGCGAGGCAGCCTTGGGACTGCCCCGTGGCGGGGTGCCCAGAGCAGTCGCGATGCCTGCAGCCGCGCCGCGCGGGCCGCGACGACGGCCGCGCCGCGGACGCTTGCGAGGAGGCACAGCGTCGACCGACCTTGCTGTAGCACGCGCAGATTTGTGCGGGGCCGTAGCAGCATCGCTGGACTGCACTACGCCAACGGCAAAGGTTATGTTGCTCCCACTGTACTCAAGGACCAGATCCCAGAAATAATTTCGAGCACCCGGAAAAGTGTCGAAAGAGTGTCGAAACAGTGTCAGACGAGTGTCTCCCAGGGCCCGACACGTGAACACCCTCGAGTTTGGGTACTTGTTTGGTGCTCGAAAGTCTTTCTGGTGGTCAAGGCTAAAGTAGGTTGGAACATCATAAGGCAAAGGGCGACCGAGACACCTCACCCGCAGGCGACGCAGCCACTACATCGCTGGGGCGCACCGTGCCCAGCGACGGGGCAACCGCAGCATCGGACGAAGCCGCAGGGTCGGCGGTGCCCGCGCGGGAGCTGCGTCGCACGACGACGCAGGTGAGCCGAGGCGAAGCAGCGACGGGAGGGGAGGGGGTGGAGAGGAGGTGGAGGGTTGAGAGGGTCCACCCACTCCGACTCCTCCATCCCGAGCACAATTGTCTTCGCGCCGTCGGCTCCGCTGCCTGTCGCAAAGCGGCCGACGGAACCGAGAGGCGGCGCAGCGGAAGCGGGCGCCTCGCCCTGCGAGGCGGCTCGTCCGCGCTGCGGGGGAGCTCGAGCGACGGATGCGGCGCGAGGGGCGTCTCCGTCGCGGCGGCCGGGACTCTGGGACTCTCGGGGGGGCGAGCGCAGGAGCTGCGCGCAGCAGCGCGTCGAGCGTCCGCGGCGCGGGCTCACCCTGCGCCGAGGTGCAAGGCGAGGCGCATCGGCGTGCGAGCTCCCCTTCCTGCTCCTCTCCTCCGACGGGCCTTCTGCATTTCCGTCCCAGGTTGAAGGGGCCCTGAGACACACAAATAAATACACACAAATAGAAGTATTCGCCATATTTCCCCATATTTTCTGTGTTTTTGTCTTCCCCCCCACTTCCCATAGTTTCCCATATTTTCAGGGGAATCGACGCTTCATTGTGTCTTTCCCCTCCCGACAGGTGCCAGCGGGGGGGGAAGGCGGAAGAGGAGGTCAGAGGAGTTTGGCACCGTCGAGAGCGAGGCGGGCGCCAAGAGCCGCCTGCCCGAGGGGTCGGGGCGACCCGAGGGCCGCCTCGCGGCCATCAGCGCGAAGGGCCCGAGAGCCTGCCGGGCCCTGCAGGCCACGACAGGCAGGGGGGCCGCAAGGCCCTCCTGCCGCCCGGACGGCCGCGGCCCTGTGCGGACCGTGGGCCACCGCGCCGGCTCGGGACGGGCGGGGCACAGGGGGCAGCCCCGACCGATCCCGAGACCGCGAGTGGAAAGCGGCCCGAGAGCAGGGCGCAGAGCGGCCTGCGCGGCGACGGCACCGCGAGCCCCTGGCGCCCCAGCCGCGCGCGCGCGGAGGGAGAGCGGGGGGCAGGTTTGGGGCCGAGAAGCTGCGTACGCCTGCGACTGCACAGGAGGCAAGGAGAACAGAAGAAGCATCATCATCATCACCATCATCAGCATCAGCATTATCAGTAGCAGTAACATCATTATCAGCATGGCCATCACCACCACCTGTATCACCATCGCCACCACCATGACCACCACCACCACCAACAATAACATCATCAGCATCACCACCATCAACGTCAGCATCAACATAACCAGTACTTCAACAATCACATAATAACATCGCCATCAGCATTCTCATACGCATGACGATCATCATCGCCTTCATCATTTTATCGGGGGAGCAGGCATGAGAAGGACCTGCAGATACCCTCGCGCCGTGGACAAAAACATGACGAAAGGCGTTTGGCCATTGCGGCCTCTGGGGACCCGTTCTGGGCCCTGGCACCATCAAACAACGACTCTGGATGAAAAAACGGTGTCGCGACGTCTCCGCGGGGGCCATGGCATGCTCAAAACACGGCGTCGGAGATCCAGAAGGGGGGAGGGGGGAGGGGGGGAGGGGGAGGGGGCGGTAAAAAGGTAGAACGAAAAGAGATTGGGACCACAAACAAACAACAACAATCATCCAGGTGAAGGGCCCAGGCATGTGCAAGCGCGAGTACGGCAAAGCAGGTGGAACGAAGGTGGGGTGACGAAACGTGTGAGGGGTGTGCCGAAATGGGCGGGGTGACGCCATGCGGGTGCTGCCACGACGGCCTTCGGTGGACCTCCCTGTTGGGCGTGCGAGGGGTGTTCCAAAATGAAAATGGGCGGGGTGACGCCATGCGGGCGCTGCCACTACGGCCTTCGGTGGAGCTCCCAGTGGGGCTACGAAGCGTGTGAGAGGTGTGCCAAAAAGAAGCGGCGGGGCCATGCGAACCCTGGCAATTAAACCTCAGTTGAAGCTCCCTATGGGGCCACGGAGCGTGTGAGGCGTGTGCCGCAAGGAGGCGGCGGGGCCATGCCAACTCTGGCAAGTGGGCCTTAGTTGGAGCTCCCTATGGGACCACGAAGCGGGTGAGGGGTGTGCCGAAACGAGGCGGCGGGGCTATTCGAACCCTAGCATGTGGGCCTGAGCTGGAGCTCCCGATGGTTTCGCGAAGCGCGATATGGGGTGTGTCGAAATCAAGCGGCGGGTCATGCCAACTCTGGCATTCGGGCCTTCGTTGGAACTCCCTATGGGCCACGAACCGTGTGACGGGTGTGCCGAAACGAGGCGGCGGGGCCATGCGAACCCAGGCATGTGGGCCTGAGCTTGGGCTCCCTGTGGGGCTCGCAGGGTGTAAGGGGTATGCCGGCATGAATCGGCGGGGCCATGCGAACCCTGGCATGTGGTCCCTAGTTGGGGCTCCCCATGAGGCCACGGGATGTGTAAGGGTGCGCAGAAGTGGACATGCGGAGAGCAGAGGCAGGGATGGAAGGAGGGAGGGAGGGAGGGAGGAGAGGGGGAGGAGGAGGCAGGAGGCCGCGGGGCGCAGTCTTTCCAAAACGAGGACCCAAGACCATCGGATGGCTGGGAACAGGACGCGCGCTGGGAGGAAGCGATCAATAGGGTATTGGGCAAGGGCAGAGGGGAGGAAGGGAGGGAGAGGAGGAAGGCACCTCCATCCCCTTGTCCTCCTCGCACTAACTCCCCACACCCGTACTCGCCCTCCTCTCTCCTCCTCCTCGTCTCCTTCCCCCTCCCCCTCTCCCCCAAACTCCCTCCAACTCCTTCCCTCTCCTCTTCCTTCTCCTCCATCCCCTCCACCTCCTCCACCATTCATGTCCCATCTAAGTAACCCCCCCATGTCGCACACCGGGGCGGATCGCAAGGGCGAGCCAGGCGTTTCGCCTCTAACGTCTTTACCATTCACGATCTTGAACCTTAGATGTGGCAGCAATTTCAAACATGGAGGGTGGGTCGCTTCCAACGTGTGGCCCTCGCTTTTAAAGCCGAGCACAATCGCCTTACAATAAAAAACAATATTCACGGCTTGAGGGCGGACCGTTTTTAGAACATGGCTCTCGCCTTGAAGCCGCGCAAATTCGCCATACAAACAAAAGTTTCACGGATTGAGAGCGGCTGCTTTTCAAAATGTAGCTCGAAATCTTTTCTCAACCATCCTGTGGTGTTGGGTCCTCGTTTTGAAAAGACAGCGCCCCGCGGCCTCCTGCCTCCTCCTCCCCCTCTCCTCCCTCCCTCCCTCCCTCCTTCCCCTCCTCCGTCCTCCCTCCCTCCCTCCTCCCTCCCTCCTCCTCCTCACTCCTCCTCCTCCCCCTCCTCCGTCCTCCCATCCCTGCCTCTGCTCTCCGCATGACCACCATGTCGGCACACAGCTCACATGTTTCGTGACCCTCATAGGGAGCTCCACAAAAGTCCCCAGTGGCGGTGCCCACATGTGTCCGCCACACACATTTCGGCACACCCCTCCCACGCTTCGTGGCCCCATAGGGAGCTCCACCGAAGATCCCGGTGGCGGTACCCACATGCGTCCGCCAGAACCATTTCGGCACACTCCTGACATGTTTCGTGGCTCCACAGGGAGCTCCACCGAAGGCCCCAGTGGGGGTGCCCGCATGCGTCCGCCACACCCGATACAGCGCTTCGTGGCCCCATAGGGAGCTCCACCGAAGACCCCGGTGAATGTGGCCACATGCGTCCGCCACACCCAGCACACCGTTTTGTGGTCCCATAGGGAGCTCCACCGAAGGCCCCAGTGGGGGTGGCCGCATGCGTCTGCCACATCCAGTACAGCCCTTCGTGGCCCCTATCGGAAGCTCCACCGAAGGCCCCAATGGGGGTGCCCGCAAGCGTATGTCACACCTAGTACAGCGCTTCGTGGCCCCATAGTAGCTCCACCGAAGTCCCCAGTGGGGGGGGACCGCATGCGTCCGCCACACCCAATACAGCGCTTCGTGGCCTCGCATGGAGCTCCACCGAAGGCCCAAGGCCCCAACATGAATGCCCGCACGCGTCCGCCACACCGAATACAGCGATTCGTTTCGTGGCCACATAGGGAGCTCCACCCCAGTCCCCAGTGGGGCCGCATGCGTCCGCCACACCCAATACAGCGCTTCGTGGCCCCATCGGCAGCTCCACCGAAGACCCAATACAGCGCTTCGTGGCCTCATAGGGAGCTGCACCGAAGGCTCCAGTGGCGGTGCCCACACGCGTCCGCCACACCTAGTACAGCGCTCCGTGGCCCCATACGGAGCTCCACCGCCATACCCAGCACAGCGTTTTGTGACCCCACAGGGAGCTCCACCGAAGGCCGCACTGACGGTGGCCACATGCGTCCGCCACACCCAGTACAGCGCTTCATGGCCACATAGGGAGCTCCATCGAAGACCCCGGTGGGTGTGGCCGTCAGACTCTGAACAGCGCTTCGTTGTTCCGTAGGGAGCTCCATATAAGGCCCCAGCAGCGGTGGCCACATGCGTCTGCCACACCCATTTCGTGGCCCCATACGGAGCTCCACCGAAGACCCCAGCGGGCGCGGCCACATGCGTCCGCCTGGCCCATTGCGGCACACTCTTCACACGTTTCGGTTTCGTACCCCACAAGGAACGTCACCTAAGGCCCTAGTGGCGACGTTCGCATGCGTCCGACCGACTCATGTCGGCAAACCCCTCACACGCTCCGTAGCCCCATAAGGAGCTCCACCGAAGGCCCCAGCGGCGTCGTTCGCATGCGCCCCCCACCCACCCCGCCCATTTCGGCACACCCATCACACGCCTCGTGGCCCATGGGGAGCTCCACTGACAGTTCGCACACGTTCCACCCATTCGCCCCCCCCCCCCCTGCCAGCACTGCCCCGCGCCTCGTTCGTCCTGCGGCGCGCTGCCTATGAGAGCAGAGGGTATACCGCGTGCGCTATTCGGGGTTTGCGTGCCCTCCTCCTTCGCTCCTCCCTCGCGGTTCTCGCAGCTGCATATGGTTGGGTCTTCCGTCCGGCTAATTTATCCTTGGCCCGCAACGTCCGTTGCACCGGGGGGGGGGGGGAGCGGGGAGGGGGTAATGGTAACAATTGGGGTGGGGGCGGGGGGGGGAGGGTGGCGGCGGGGGGGCCCGCGTGCACCGCAGCGCCTGTACACGTCGCCCGTGCACACCGCAGCGTCTGCGTACACCACAGCAGCCGTGTGCAACACAGCGCTTGTGCATACTGCAGTGCCTGCGTGCTCCACAACGCCTCGGTACACCGCAGCGCACGTGTACACCAGAGCAGCCGTGTGTAACACAGTGCCGGTGCACACGGCAGTGCCTGTATGCACCACAGTGCCTGTGCACATCGCAGCGCCCGTGTACACCAGAGCAGCCGTGTACATCACAGCGCCTGTGTCCACCGCAGTGCCCGTGTGCACCAGAGCGCCTGCGTACACCACATGGCACGCGAACATCACAACAGCCGCGCGCATCACAGAGCCGTTGCCGCGTGTACTGCTGCAGCCGTGCGCGTGCACCGCAGCGCCTGTGTAGCCTGCAGGCAGCGCCCGCGTGCACCAGAGCGCCGTGCGCACAGCAGTCACAGAGGCCACCGTGCATTAGAGCGCACGCGTACACCATGCCACCGTGGGGGGGCCGAGCGTATCAAAAACAATGCGTCAGTGATTTGTGAGTATGGACTTTTGCCGGCCTGGGCGCGGTCTCCTGCCTGCAAACACCTTAATATTTGGGACCGCTGCAGCTGTTGCGGCATCCTCCGCATGCAGCACCGCGCCCGTGCACACCACGCGGCCCGGGGGCGCGCAGAACGGCGTTGGCAGGAATGTACGCCGGAGAAGCAGGAGGAGCAGCAGCAAGAGGCCAAGATACTTCAGCCAAGGAGGCCCTCGAGCCACACGACGACGATCGACGACGCCCTGGAGCCTCTGGAGCACCCAGGTAGGAGGACTCGCGAGGACGTTGCTATCCGACACCGCGTGGATCTTCCAAGCTTGAGCGATCTGCGCAACCAGAAGTTCCCGGCCCGACCTTGCACCATGATTTCGCACCGAGGGCCCGTCTCCGAGAGCCCTGGGGCCCGACCGACAGGCCCTGCCCCCTGCGCCAGGAGAGCGCATCCAGCACCGATCCAGAAATCCGCGCGGCTCTCCGAATGTTTGTGTTCAAGTCGCCAGCAACCGCTTGATCCGCCACCAGGCCCCCTGGCACGTCGAGGCGTGGAAGAATGCAATCTTCTGTCTGGTGCCTGCTTCCTCCCCGCTCTGTTGCATTCCTTTGCGGTGAACAAGACAATAGCCTGAGAGCACCGCGCTGTGCAAGCACGACGGTGGCCTGCGAGAACAACCAGGGCCTGTGAGTAGAGCAAGACGGGGGGAGGGAGGAACATCATCTTCTATTGTCACCCCAGCGCCTGCGTACACCACAACAGCCGCGTGCAACACAGCGCCGGTGTACACCACAGCGCCTGCGTGCACAACAGCGCCTGTTTACGCCGCCGATGTGCACACTGCGACAGCCGCGCGCAAGGGTGGGTGTTCGCGCCACCGCCCGCCGTACGATCGTTACCGTTACGGACGGGGTGGAGGCGGACCCCACGTGACAAGCGTTACGGAGGGAAGGCGATGACAAACAAGCTCATCTCGCCTTAGCGCCGCGCACAGTCGTTCAAGCATTCGCAAAGCTTCACGGATGAAGGGCGGTTCCTTTTCAAAATGTGGTTCTCGCCATAGCGCCGTGCCCATTCGTCTCAAACAAGTTGCAAGAGTTTCGCGGATTGAGTGCGGCTCGTTTTGAAAATGTGGCTCTCGCCTCGGCGCCGCGCACACTCGTCTTAAATGCTTACCCAAGTTCCACGAATTCCCATGGTCAGCGTACCAGAGACGATATGCTCAAACGGCTCAAGATTGCCAGGGCGCGACCGCTACGTTGATTTGCAGTGTTGAAGTCCCAGGAATGGTGTCCAGGCACGATTCAGGCTCGTCAAGACGCAACAGCCAAGTTGGTTCGTGGTGTTGGAGTCTCAAGAAAGGAGTTTTGGCAAGCTTCAGGATACTTAAACGGTTGTCTTCCAACGGGGCACTTCCCTCAGTGGGGATGAACCCTTGTAGGGGCATCTGAAGAGGGAGCCTGATCTTTTGTCACCGCAACGCAACAAAAACTGTATACAGCTTCGACTCCAAACGCCAGCGAGGCCCTAACGAAAATGATATCGCAAATAGACGTCCAGAGAGAGGAGGGACAAGAGCAAGGGAAAGGAGGAGCACAAGCGTGAGAACAGGAGCAAGCGGATGCGTACACCTACCGGGACTTGCCAACGGTACTCGTACCATTACCACTCACGGGTGGGATCAAAAAGAAGGACGGGAAGGAGAGAGAGAGAGAGAGCGAGGAGGAGGAGGAGGAGGAGGAGGAGGACGAGGAAGGACAGGGGGCAGCGTGGTCGCCAACATCCGGACTGGGCCTCCTGTGCGCGGCGGCCAGATACCTGCCGAGGCAGCTGTTCGCGTGAGTGCGGGGAAGACCAGCTACTGCGACTCGAAGTACGTGTTAGCATGGTTGCTGGCATCATCGGCCCTTGCCTGGCACACTCGCGCGCGCAAGTTCACTTTCAACAGCAGTGCGCAGAACAAGAAAAACTGCTATAAACATAAACTTTTGGCGCTCCTCCGCGCGGATTTCTTGGATCTGCGCCGACCCCCCTCCCTGGCGCGCGGAGCGCGCCAGGGGCGGCACCGGAGGCGCCAGAGGCGCCGCCGGGGGGGTCCAGCGCGGATCCAAGAGACCCGCACGGAGCACCAACAGTTTGTGTTTATGGCGTGTTTTCTTCCTTGCCTGCGGCACCACTGGGGCAGAGCCTCGAGCATGACATGGGCATGCCGTCGTGCACGCGCATCGGCAGCAAGGTGGCTACTGGAGCCACTGGGCGCAATGCGACGACGTGGTCCCTCCCCTCCATCCAGATACCAGGAGCCCTGGGTCCAACCATGCTGACGCCTCGATTTGACATCCGCCGAGATCCGTGGGCCCTGCTGCCGCCGTCCGCCAGCGGACACGCCTCCGTCTTACCTCCGCCGGCCTCCTACCGAGGAAGGGGAGGCAACCTCTGGATCCCTCGCAGGCGAAGCCCGTTCCAGAACGCCCATTTCATACACGTGGAAAGGGGAGAGGCGAACGGTGTGGCCTGCGCGGGGTAGTAAGCCAGGCGCATCCCCGCCCGGAACGGGTCCAGCTTGCTCGGGAAGGCCTCGTCTTCTCTTTCTCCTCCTCCTCCTCCTCATCCTCCTACTTCGCCTCCTCGAACACTTCTTCTATTATCATTGACGTGTTCTTCCTCTCCTGCAACTTCTCCTCCTCCTCCTCCTCCTCCTCATGCTCCTACTGCTCCTCTTCCTCCTCCTCCTCTCCTCCTCGTCATCATCCTTATCCTCATCCTCGTCCTCCTCCTCCTCATCATCATAATCATCATCATAATCAGCATCATCAGCAGCAGCATCATCAGCAGCAGTATCGTCATCGTCATCACCATCGTCATCATCTTCAGAATCATCATCAGAATCAGCATTATCATCAGCATCAGCATCATCTCATCACCACCATCATCAGAATCACCCATACCACCACCACCATCACCATCATCATCATCATCAACATCATCACCATAGTCATCATCACCATCAGCATCCGCATCAGCATCAGCATCAGCATCAGCATCAGCATCAGCATCATCATCATCATCATCATCCTCATCCTCATCCTCATCATCATCATCATCATCATCATCATCATCGTCATCATAATCACAATCATCATCATCTTAAGCATCAGCATCACCCTAAGCATCATCATCATCACCATCAGCATCATCATCATCATCAGCATCAGCATCAGCATCAGCATCATCATCATCATCATCATCGTGACCATCATCCTCATCATCATCATCATCATCATCATCATCACCATCACAATCACCATCACCATCACCATCATCATCATCATCATCATCATCATCATCATCATCATCATCATCATCATCATCATCATCATCATCATCATCATCATCTTCATGATCAGCATCATTATCATGTGCATCTTCACCTTCATACTCGTTATAATTGGCGTCGTCAGCAGCAGCAGCAGCATGAGCATCAGGATCAGCATCAGCCAACAGCTGCATCAGCTTCGACATCATGATGAATATCATTATCCGCACAATCCTTCCCCGCCTCCTCCTCTTCCTCCACATGTCCTCCTGCTCATCCTCCCCCATCCTTTTCTCTCCCGTCTCTTCCTTCTCCTCCTGGTATTCCTCCTCCTCGCCGCAGCCGCCGTCTTCATCGTCATCATTTGCAGCAAACACCGCATCATCATCATCGTCAGACTCAGCATCATCATCCCCCGCAGTCAGCATCATCCCCATCATTTTAGAAGCATCATAATCAGCACCAATTTCATCGTCATCATTACCATCATCAGCATCAGCATCAGCATCATCATCATCAGCATCATCATCAGCAGCAGCAGCATCATCATCACCATCATCATAACCACCACAATCATCGTCACCATCATCATCAGCAGCATCATCAGCAGTATACTCATCCTCATCATCATCCTCATCCTCCTCGTCCTCCTCATCCTCCTCAAAATCAGCAGCATCAATATCAGCATAATCGTCGCCGTCATCGTTATAATTATCAGTATCACCCGCTGCAGCAACATCAGCATGATCAGTATGATCAGCATCATCTTATGCATCATCATCAGCAGCAGCGTCATCATCAGTATCATCATCATCATCATCATCATCATCATCATCATCATCATCATCATCATCATCATCATCGTCATCATCATCAGCAGCAGCAGCATTCTCATCCTCAAGATCATCAACTATATCAGCATAATCACCCTCGGCATCCACGTCCTCATCACCATCGGCACCATGATCAATGATTGCCATGGCCATCGTCACTATTATGCTGACATTCGCATCCTTACCAGCACTAGCGTCACCATCAGCAACATCGCCGTCGTCGTCGTCATGGGGGGCGCAGGTACCGTTCAACGACGTCATCTTCATGGACAGGGCGATCTTCTTGGAAGGCTCGGCGATCTGTACAAATGAAAGGCAGCCGCCGAGGGCTGGCTGGGCAGCGGTGTCCACGTGGGCGAGCGACGCGGAGCGCACCGCGATCTGGAGGAATGCCCCCCGGCCGCTCCCTCGGGATAGCAGGGGAACTCCAGGCTGCGGCCATTGCCCTCAGGAACTGCCTAGGGCCCGTCGTCATGTACACGGACTCGTCCATGGTGGACGGCGACTGAGGAGCTGGGAGAAGGCGGTGCTCTGCTTGGAGAAGAGCGAACAGGGAGCTGTGAATTGAGTTCTGGAGGCTGATCGAGATCAACGACATGCAGGACATCAGCATCGTCAAGGTGGAAGCCCATTGCACTTAGAACGACGTCCGCGAGGGCCGCATCTCGGACAGGCAGCGCGTGGGGAACGTCGGCTGACGAGCGCGCGAAGGAGGGAGCACAGATTCACGGAGTGGCTCGGAGACGGTTGGGCCGCATGGAAATGGCGGAGGACTTGGTGAGGGAGCTGACGGCTTGGATCGGGGAGGCGATACAGGCTTGAGACGCCCTCCTCAGCGCGACGGACGGCTTCAACGCGCCTCGACTGGGAGCGATCCGCTGCGACTGGCCTGGGTGCAGGAGGAAGACGCAAGCGGACTGCGAGATGAAGGGCGAGGAGGAGGAGGAGGAGAAGGAGAAGGAGGAGGAGGGAGGAGGAGGGAGGAGGAGGAGGCATGCCAAACGAGAGTGTGCGATCTCCACGGCACGGCCATCATCACGGACCTGGGGGCGAAGTGTAGAGCTGCTGGTCCTGCGCGGGCTGGGGTGGGGCCATCCAGGGTGGTCGCGCCGCTGGCCTTAGGTCGGGCGTGTCCCCCAGACAGGCGGAGTTCGGACGAAAAGTGATCTGTACCCAAGAGAAATCCAAACATGCCAAAAAATGCAGAACAGTGGTCCCCAGACTTTTTTGACTAACCGGGGATCTTCCTCCCGTAGGGGGACACGCCCGACTTCACGCTGGCGCTGAGGATGATCGGCAGAGCGGGGAGCAGGCGTGGACCGGTGGAGGTGAAGGCTCGGCAGGGCGAAGGGACGCGTCAGCAGCCATCGTGGCGGCGGCCGTCGGCGTCCCGATCGCGCAGCTGGCGGGCGACCATCGGAACGGGGGGGGAGACCCGAGCGCAGGCGGAGGCGGAGCGGCCCCCGAAGCTGCCCGGGGGGGCGTCGAGGAGGGACCAGAGCTGGAGCGGAGGGTGCCGCCCAGCAAGGACGTGGACGCGGGGAAGAGGCCGTCGCAGAGCTCGCAGTCGAGGCGGAGCCCCCGAGGGACCAGGCGGTGGAGCCCCTGGTGACGGTGGAGAGGTGCAGGAGGAGATCGAGCCCAGGCCCCCATGATGGAATGCCAACATCCACCCCACGCACGTGCTGTGCGCTGCGGGCCCGAGGGTCGTCTGCTCCATTTGCGGGTACAACGCGGCGTCGGCCAGGGTCAGGAGCCCCACGGACACGTGCCCGAGGAGGGCGGTCGACCGCCAGAGAGGCACACTGAGAAGGCTGAAGCGGGGCCTGCGCCCGTCGCAGTCGGGCTGGCTTGGTGAGGAGACAGAGGCGCCGCAGCCGATCGATGGGGTGCCCAGGCGTGAGCTGAGACGCAACTGGCTCGGCCCTGCGCGGCGGGGTGCTCCCGCCCGAATCCATGAGGCGCGGCCAGGCCCGCTCGAAGTCCGGGTCGTGTCGGCCCCCGGTGGCTGGCGGTGGGCGCTCCCTGGGCGTGGGTGTGCTTGGCCGCCTGGCGGGGCCCCGATCGTCAGCAGCATCATCGTCATCAACCGCATCATAGCGGTGGGCGCTCCCTTGGGGGCGGGTGCGCTTGGCCGCCTGGCCCACGGGCCTGTGCGGTGGCGGGGCCCTGGTCGTGTCCCCTGCTGGCCCCAGGAAACGGGGGGGCCAGACCGGAGCCTTGCCCTCTGGGAGACCGGGATCCTTCCTCGTCGCCGCGGCGCTGGGGTTCGCTCGTGCAGCTACTGCGTTTGGCGCAGCTACCGTCCGGGGGCTGGGGAAGGCTGCGCGGGAGGTGTGCGAAGCGCTCCCGACGCTCGCGCCACTAGTTGGGGACCATCATCGTCAGCAGCAACATCATCATCAGCAGCATCAGCAGTATCAGCATCATCATATGCATCATCATCATCATCATCATCATCATCATCATCATCATCATCATCATCATCATCATCATCATCATCATCATCATCATCATCACCATCACCATCATCATCATCATCCTCATCATCATCAGCAGCAGCAGCAGCATCATGATCATCAGCATCATCAGCAGCAGCATCATCAACAACATCCCCACTAACAGCATCATCAGCATCAGCATCGTCATGATGGTTATGATTATCATCTCTTACGGTTGCAATATCATCACCATCACCCTTCTCGTCCGCCTCCTCCTCATAGCCATCATCACAAAGAACAGCAACAACAGCAACAACACATCATCATACGTATCATCACCATCATCATCAGCAGCATCATCAGCATGACCAACATCCCTTCCATCATCATCAGCAATATGTTCAGCAGCACCACTACCACTACCAACACCACCACCATCATCACCATCATCATCAGCAGCAGCAGCATCATCGCCATCATCATCATCGACGTCGCCATCATCCTCATCATCATCAGATCATCACCACCAACACCACCGCCATCATCACAATCATCATCAGCAGCATAACCCTCGAGATCATCATCATCACCATCATCAGCATCAGCAACAGCATCATCATCAGTATCAGCATCACCCTCATCATCGACATCGACAGCATCATCATCATCATCATCATCATCACCATCATCACCATCATCATCACCATCATCATCATCATCGTCGTCGTCCCGTATGCTCCTGTTCCTCAACAATCCTCTCTCCTTCGCCCAACAAGAATGCCGCCCACTGCGCCCTCTCGTCCTCCTCGTCATCGACAACGATGATGGCGGCGGCGAGGGTGAAGGCGACGGCGGCGACGACGACGACGACGACGGCGACGGTGACGACGACGACGACGACGACGACGACGGCGACGGCAACGGCGACGGCGACGGCGACGGCAACGGCGACGGCGACGGCGACGGCGACGGCGGCGGCGACGGCGACGGCGACGACGAAAACGACAACGAGAACGACAACGACGACGACGGCGGCGACGATGATGACAATGACGAAGACGACGGCGGCGTCGACGGAGGCGGCGACGTCGATGGCGGCGGCGGCGACGATGACGCCAGCGGCGGAGGCGACAGCGGCGGCATCGACGACGACGACGACGACGACGACGACGACGCCGACGACGACGACGACGACGACGACGACCCCCGCTGGGAGAGGCCACGGGGTCGGCGCCGAGCGACTCGCACACCAGGCCGTCCTCGCGGGGGGGATCGGGGCAGGCCGGCCCGGGAGCGCGGCCGGGCCCGCTCTCCCCCCCCCCTACGGCGCCCGCGCGGAGGGAGGGCACCGAGTCGGAATGGCACGGCAGGCGCATTGGATAAGGAAGTCTTAGAGAAGGCCACGGTGAAGTAAGGCGTGTCCCCCATACAGGGGGATCTTCGACGAAAAATAAAAAAGATACGCCACAAAAATGCTCCAACATGAAAAACAAAAATACTCCCAAAGTGGCCCCCAGACTAGTTGTTGCCTATTTTTTGGATTTCCCCCCTGCAGAGGGACAGGCCCGACTGAAGGCCACGGGTGTCATCGCCGCCCTCATCAGATAAGTGAGCCCCCAGGGTCTGCAGCCTCCCGGGCACACTCCTTCACCAAGGCCCCCACCGTGTATGCCGTGCGAGTGGATGTCGTGTCGCTCCGCTCCGCGGGGGTGGGGGCCCCAAGAATGTACACCACCACCACGTCGACTCCTCCTCTCTTCTCGCTCCAGCGAGAGGGAGGTGGGGAGGGAGGTGGTGGTGGTGTATAGTTTTGGGCCCCGCACGGGGGGGAGGAGGCTGGGAAAGGCGTGGGACGCGAATGCCTCTGAGCCAGGCCACGGAGAGAAGGTCGCGCCGAAGCGCGGCACGCTGACCAAAAGTTCCCGACAGCAAGGCTCCGGCCTGCGCACAGGCAGCCCCGCCCCCCCGGCAGCCCCAGCTGGCCTCAACAGGTCTTGGGCGTGGCTTACTGGGGGGGTCATAAACGGGGGGGGGGTCAGAAAAAGGTCCCCTTTCGTGCCCCTTTCGGGCCCCTCCAGAGCCCCAGGGGCCTCGTTTAGGTACCGTTTGGGTACCTTTTCGAACCACCCTCGCCACCCCCCCACTTATGACCCACCCATGATGCGTTACGCGGCGCCTGAAGGGTCCCCCCCCTTCAGGTGGTCCCGGCTGGGCTTCACGGGCCCCGCGAGCGGCCCGGGGCGGCCTCGACGCCCCACCCGTGTGGCGCGGAGCGCCCCGGGCGCGCCGCGACGCTGCGCGCCCCGGGGTGGGGGTGTCGAGGCCGCCCCGGGCTGCACTGCTCGGGGGGCTGCTTCGGGGGGGGGGCAGAGCCCCCTTTCGTGAAGCGTGGCTCGGTGAAAACGACCTCTGGCCCAAACCTGGCGTGCGCAAGCCTGGAAAATGACGGCCGCGGCGCCCTCTCGAGAACCGAAAACGGACAACAACACACTAATCGACGCGTCAGGGTGGGGGTTCTGTCCACCCCCGAGTTCTTGTGAGGCCAACTGGGGCGACCTCGGGGGGGCCTGCTGAGGCCAGCTGGGGCCACCTGGGGAAGGGCAGGGCCTGCGCGCCACCCGAAGCCTTCCGCACCGAGGCTCTGGTCGCACGACGACGACAGGCTAGGGGGGATTCGCTCCTCCCCACATTTCCGCCGATGTGTTTTTTCAATCCGGGCGTTTTTCGTCGACGTCGGCCCTCGTGGGCCGTTGACGAGCCCCAGGGCCATCAAAAATTGATCAGGGGCGTACAACCGCCCCCGATCAAGAAGTTGGGACCTCTGGGGCTACGGATTGGAAAAAAAAAACATCGAAAGATGTCAAGGCCCTCCTCCTCCTCCTCCTCCTGCTCCTCCTCATCCTCCTCCTCATCCTCCTCCACCTCTTCCGACCAAGCTCTCAGCGCACACCGGGCGAGCCCCAAGAAAGCCATGGTTGACCCCTGGTGGGCTCTAAGAGGGCCTCGGAAAACCCCCAAGTTGGCCACCTGGGTGGTTGCGCAGTCTGATCCTGCCTTTGCATTGAAAAGCGCCCCTATTTGTGCAACTAGTGCGATCCACTTCTCAGGACAACTGGCCTCATACTCAATCTGGATGGACTCGTGGGGACACGCGAAACATCAAGCACACATCCTCGTACATCCTGACACGCAAATTCGATTGGCCAACGGCTGCCCTGCCGCGCTCGCACAATCCCCCCTGGCGGCGCACACTCTTCGATGAGCAGGGAGTCGCGCCACCGCGACGTGTCCTGTGGGCATTGCCCGTGGGAGAGGGGCGCCACACCAGGAGCAGCAGGCTTTCAGAACGCGAAGACGGTTCGCACTGCGGACGTACCAGGGGGGAAATGCTTCCAGGGCTTCCAGGAAGCGTGCGTTACAAAAGGACGTGCCTCGGCTGGGCGGGCCCCCGCGACGCGCACCCCGACAGCCCTTGAGGCAAGTTGCGCCGCTGACTCCGCCCGTACGCCAGACATCGCGCGCGACTGTGAGGCGCAGCGCCCTCCTATCTGTGGAAATCATTGAAATCATTACCACGAAGTCGAACACCCGGGTGCTGCCTGTGCTGGGGAAGCCGGCCATCACTGCACGATCAAGATCGCCCGCATCGCTGGCACGCGGCGAGGTATGCAATGGAGACGTGGGCGTCTAAGGACCTGCGGGGGCACTGCTGCCCTGCCGGCAGAACCCCACCGAGATCACACAGCAGAGATGCAGCAAAGCCAAGCCGTCGCCACAGCACCGGGACCGTGGCGCCCTGTAGAGATGGATATACGTTGAGGGAGCTGCGGGGAAAAAACGAGAGACTGCCAGATTCTTGCCGCCTTGGGCCTCGCAGGCTGGTTTCGTGCCCCGGGGCCACCACATCGCGACTCGGGATGAAGAGCCCGTCCAGGTGGAGCGGACCGGTCGAGAGGCCCCGGCGCCCATCGCGGGTTGAGGAAACCCTGAACACCCAAAAGGTGCCATCTCTTGGAGCACAGATGTTTGCTTCCGCCAACTTCCGCTGGCGTCGGCGGCCTCGAGGTTCACTTCCGCCACCGTCCACCGGCCTTCCGCCGGGGAAGAGGAGGCAGCCTCTCGATCCCTCGCAGGCGAGGCCCTTTGTGGAGCGCCCCCCGGCTCCGGACAGTCGAGCCGCCGGGTGTCTGAGCCCCCTCCCCCCTGATGCAGGAACACGGGAAAGCGACAGCACCAGCACCAGGGACCACCAGCGAGCGGGAGAAGCCAGGCGGGGCCCCCCTGGTGGCGTGCCCCCCCCCTCCCCCCCTCGCTCGAGCCATCCCCTGGCCCCAGGTCGGGGAGGCACCATGGACCTCCTCGCTGGAAGTGGCCCCCCTGGTGTTGGTGGCGTCGCTTCTCCTCCCCGCGATCGTGCGGCCACTCACCCCTCGAGGAGGGGTGGTGCCCCAGCCCTCCGACCCGACGCCACGACCTCATCCGCGACGCGGGCCGACGGAGCTGAGCTGGGGCCAGGGCCGGCTCTCCACCGCGAGCTGCTCTCTTCTGACGGCCCCCGGGGAAGCCGAAGACGCGAAAACCGCGCGCGTCGCACTTTAGCACGTGACCGACGCCCCGCGCTCGAGAACCTCCAAGGTGCAAGGCCCGCCAGGGGCCTGCGGAGGAGGAGGAGGAGAAAGAGGAGGAGGAAAAGAGGAAAAGGAAGACAAGGAGGAGAAGGAAGACGAGGAGGAGGAGGAGGAGGAGGAGGAGGAGGAGGAGGAGGAGGAGGTGGTAGGCGGAGGAAGGAGGAGAAGGAGGAGGGAGAAGGTAGGAGGGGAGGAAGGAGGATAGGATGAAGGACAAAGGAGGAGGAGGAGGAGGAGATGAGGAGGAGGAGGAGGAGGAGGACCGGGAGACAGGGCAGGGGGCAGCCGTCCAGGCGAAGGCGGAAGTCGTGCATAGCGCGCTGGGCCCCCTCGGCGGCCTCCCGGAAGCCTGGCACGGTAGCTGGCGTTCCCGCTTCACCCTCGTCGTCCTTCGCATCCGCCTTCGCCCCTCTGCCTCCACATCCGCTTCCTCCTCCTCCTACTCCTCCTCCTCCTCCTCCTCCTCTCCTCCCTCTCCTCCCTCCTCCTCCTCCTCCTCCTCCTCCTCCCCTCCTCCTCCTCCTCCTCGTCCTCCTCCTCCTCGTCCTCCTCCTCCTCGTCCTCCTCCTCCTCCTCCTTCTCCTCCTCCTCCTCTTCCTCCTCCTCCTCCTCCTCATGCCTTCATCGGCCTCCTTCTCTCTTGCTTCTCCCCTCACCTTCCTCCGTCCACATGGCGAGCGGTTTCTGATTCGGCGTTTCGGCATTCGGCGGAAGAGGGGGGGAGGGCTGGGTGGTCTGGGTCCATACCTCTGCTTAATGCCACCGTTTGCAGTTTGCAGCAGTGCGTCCTATGGGGGAGACTCGACCTGCTTGAAACAGTGCGAGGGCCCGCGCCGATCGGCAAAACAGTGAATAAGACAACGATCACATGCTGCTTGTTGTTTCAACGTACACTTGAAGGGAAGAAAGTGAGAGAGGAAGGGGAGGGCGCAACAACTGACAGCATCGGACAGAAGCCCCCCCTCGTCCGACAATGCTCCAGCCCGCCTCCTGCCCAGAACCTCCCGCCACGGCGTTGGCGTCACTGCCCTTCGCCCAAACAATGTCTGCAACGGCAGCTCGACGGGGGTGACCACCATCTCGCCCATACAGTGCGAGCGCGGCCGCAAGAAACCCTCGCAAGAAACCCAACCCTGAAAACCCGCGCGGAGGTGCACCCGAGGGCATAACCCAGAGCGCCCTGAACGCAGCAGCTGCTTCAGCGGCTGCGGGAAGCCAGCGTGCAGCGCGCGGAGCACAGAAACCCAGGATGCCCTGACGAAAAGCAGATGGCTTCTTGATGCGCGCCCCCACTGCTGGGATGACCGTGGGGGGTTCTAAGTGGATAGGGGGGTTACAAGTGGATTCCAAGGTGGGTTATATCTAGTCCAACCTGGCTTCTAAGTGGGTTACAAGTCCCCTAAGCTACTTAGGGCACCTGTAACCCACTTATAAGCCAGGTTGGGCCAGATGTAACCCACCTTGGCATCCAGTTGCAACCCCCCTATCCACTTAGAAACCCCCACGGCCATCCCGGTGTGCAGTGCACCATCTCAGCCATACAGTGCCCTGGGCGCCGTTCGGCGGCCGCGGGCCTGGCACGCACTCCGGCACCGGCTCCGGCGCGGCCTCGCCCGCATCGGTGGGCGCGCCCGCGTCGAGCCGCGGCAGGCCTGGGCGGCGCGGAGGCGGCGGGGGCAGGGCACCGGGGAGCGGCCTCGCAGGAGGGCAGGGAGCCGTGCGACAGGGGACGCGGGAGGACGTGCACGGCATGCATCGGCAGCGAGCGAGGGGGGGGGAGTGTCGGGTGCGAGACTCGAGGTGTTCGGGCGCTTCGGTCCGTTTTCGAGGGTTTTCTGGCCCTGGGTGTGTTCCAGCGGCTGCGACTCGGCGAGAGCGTTCTGGGGGTGCCAGGATCGTCCCGAACGGCTGCCAGAGACCCGAGCTGTGACGCAAAAACCACATTCGGCGGCGCGCCCAGGGGGGAATTTGAGGAGGAGAAGACCCTCTCAGAAGGACGCTGGGCTTCTCAGAAGCCCTCGGGCCTTCTGGGCGGCTTTCTGTGCTTTCGGGCAAGGCCAAAGGGACCTTCCCAGAAGGCCGGGGGGGCTTCCGAGCCTTCCAATGGAGGCCCCTGGGCTGGCCGCCGATGGCACGAGGCACCCGTCCTGGAGGCGCACGGGCGAGCCGAGAGTAGCACAAACAGAGCACAGTATATCAGAGCCCCGAATCATCAGGGGTAACTCGGGTCAGGGCTAACTCGGGTCCGTTTTCCGGGATTCCGAACCCGACTTACCCCGGACCCGACTTACCCCGCATAATTCGGGCGTCCAGAGCCCCACATCATCAGGGGTAACTCGGGTCAGGGCCAACTCGGGTTCCTTCTTCGGGAATCCAAACCCGAGGTACCCCGGACCCGAGTTACCCCGGATAACTCGGGCGCCCAAGTACATGTCGCCACCCGGGCGGTAATGGCCCGACAGCGCCCGCGTCGAGCCGCGGCAGGCCTGGGCGGAGCGCGGACGTGGGGGGGGGGGGGGCAGAGCGCCGGAGGTCGTCACTTTACCTTCGGCGATGGCCTACAGCAATTGGCCGCTCTCGGACGCCCCGAAGCCCCAAAAAACGCTTCCGTCCGCTGGGGGCGCCTCCTCCTACTCCCGCCGCCTTCCGCCGGCCCTGGCGCCGGCTTCCCGCCGGCGGAGGCGGCCTCCTTTTCCCTCCCGCCACACCTTCGTCATCAACCTTCGGCGAGGGCCCGATGGGCCGCTCTCGGAAGCCCCGAGCCCCAAAAACGCTTTCGTCTGCTGGGGGGGAGGAGCAGGAGGAGGAGGAGGAGGAGGAGGAGGAGGAGGAGGAGGAGGAGGAGGAGGAGGAGGAGGAGGAGGAGGAGGAGGAGGGGGAGGGATGAGGAGGGGGAGGAGGAGGAGGAGGTCTTTCTACTCCCGCCGCCTTCCGCCGGCCCTCGCGCCGGCTTCCCGCCGGCGGAGTCGGCCTCCTTTTCCCTGCCGCCGACCTCCCGCCGCCCTTCCGCGGCGAAGGGGTGACAGCCACGTCGATCCTCGAGGGCAAGCGCCTTTACGCAACGTCCCAGTCCGTTTCGGCGATGGCCCCGTTGGGGGGGGGGGGCCTGCCGAGAACCTTTGCGATGTGGGCAGCCCCGCGTCTGCGCGCGCGGACGGGTACCGCGTGCACCTCCGCTCGGAGTTGAGGACCTGTTCGGCGCAGAGCATGATGTGCACTCCTAGGCGTGCTCTTCAAGCAGTAGGCCGGGTCCAGGTCGACGACATCATGTCTACGGAGAAGGACACGCGTCAAGAAAACGCCCAGGGCCCAGTCCAGATGCTGGATCTACGTGAACCAAATCAAATCGCTCACGGAAGGAGAGCTGACGCTTTTTCCTCTTGAGGTTTCTGATGGCTGTGCCCCTCTTCGGGCCTGCGCAGGCGTCAAGGGAGGGGCGGGCGGGCCCAAAAGCACGGGCTATCGCCAGTCCGTGTTTTTGTGTTTTTGCTGTTTCTTGGTCCCACAACAACAACAACAACAACAACAACAACAACACAACAACAACAACAACAACAACAACAACAACAACAACAACAACAACAACAACAACAACAACAACAACAACAACAACAACAACAACAATCACTTTACCCGATCGCTCAGTGTTCTCACCAGTGCCAGGGTTTTCATGCGACGCCAGCCAATACCCCCACTTTGTGGGGGGGCAGTGCAAGCTCTACCAAATATCCACACGACCCTTCGCCACCACCCACACCCAGCTTCCCGCCCTATGACGTTCGGACACTTCACTTCGTGGCCTGCGGACGACCGTGGCTACTACACTGGCGTGGAGTACACACCCACAGAAGTTGTTAAGCCTACGTTCGTACACCCACAGAAATTGTTAAGCCTTGTTAACCCACAGAAGTTGTTAAGCCTTCCACAGAACATCTGTTGCATATGATGCATATGGTACATGATACACATGATACACATGATACGTACTCACAAGATAGTTGATCACATCTTTAGGGCAAATTCCTGAGGGATGTGGGAATACCATCGTGCGATTCGTGCGATTCGAGGACCTACGGTGCGATTCGTGTGATTTTATGATGCGCGGTGCTAAAATTCTTAAGAAGCCCAATGGTTTTTGGAGATTTCGGCGTGCGCGCGCGAAGAAAAAACGAATGTGTCCCGCATGGTATTATTTGACAGGGATGATGGCCCTGGCAGGTGCGTAACCGTTGTCGCAGAAGTTCGAAAAAGTTGCTCGCAAAAGCCCGTTTGACAGAAATGTTTAAAAAGTGTTGGGTTTCCTACGAATCCGCAAGAGCGCGCGGGATGAGATGTTGACATTTTTTGTTGAAAAACCGTTGGTGTTTTGATGTTTTTATGTTAAAATCGCTGCGAACACTAAGGTTTTGGAAGGATTTCGTCTTGCGCGCGCGAATGTCCACTTTACCTTATTTTTTGCAAGGGATTCTTGAAATTTGATTATATTAGAACAAGAAATGTCATTTTCTATTGTTTTTTTGCAAGGGAAAGCGGATTACAACAAAACAACCGAATCCTGTACACACCCTCTTTTCTGAGGCTTCCTCACGAAAATGATGAAAATGTAGCTGCGGCCTAGGCGGCGCAGGGGGGGCGCGCACCAGGGGGCCCAACAATAATTATTCTTTAGAATAAATAATGTTCAACAACAATTACTAGCACGTGGGGACACTCCGTTCTCACCAGTGCCAGGGTTTTCATAGGAGGCGGGCAATACCCCCACTTTGTGGGGGGGCCGTTTCAAGCTCTACCAAATTTCCAAACGACTCTTCGCCACCACCCACACCCAGCTTCCCGCCCCATGACGTTCGGACACTTCACTTCGTGGCATGCGGACGACCGTGGCTACTATTCAGGGCCCCGCGGCCGACGACGACGGCGTGCGCGCGCGAAGAAAAACGAATGTGTCCCGCATGGTATTATTTGACAGGGATGATGGCCCTGGCAGGTGCGCAACCGTTGTCGCAGAAGTTCGAAAAAGTTGCTCGCAAAAGCCCGTTTGACAGAAATGTTTAAACAGTGTTGGGTTTCCTACGAATCCGCAAGAGCGCGCGGGATGAGATTTTGACAATTTTTTGTTGAAAAACCATTGGTTTTTTATGTTTTTATGTTTAAATCGCTGCGAACACTAAGGTTTTGGAAGGATTTCGTCTTGCGCGCGCGAATGTCCACTTTACCTTATTTTTTGCAAGGGATTCTTGAAATTTGATTATATTAGAACAAGAAATGTCCTTTTCTATTGTTTTTTGCAAGGGAAAGCGGATTACAACAAAACAACCGTATCCTGTACACACCCTCTTTTCTGAGGCGTCCTCACGAAAATGATGAAAATGTAGCTGCGGCCTAGGCGGCGCAGGGGGGGCGCGCACCAGGGGGCCCAACAATAATTATTCTTTAGAATAAAGAATGTTCAACAACAACAACAACAACAACAACAACAACAGCATCAAACAACTCCAGCGGGGCGGCCTTCTCCAAGAGGCCGGGGGTCTCCTCGGAAGGGGCTGGAGGCTTCACAGGCAGCGAACGCGTCCACATCCACGCCCTCGCGGACTGGACCCCAGAGGGCGAGCTCGTGGATGCGCGGTCGCATGGACACGTGCCGCACGGGCGTCCGCGGCATCACGCCGCGCAGCCACGGCCTCGCGGCCCACGGGCCCGGCCCGCGAGGCTCTGGCTACGGATCGCACAGGAGGACAAATCTCCTGCAGCGGCGCAGGTCCGAGCCGAGCACCTGGCACAAAACATCTGACAGCGCAGCGTTACCCAGGCGGTATGGCCAGACCGCGCCCGCCACCGATCCTGTGCTGCAAAATCGGTGGGGCGAGCGCGCCGCCCCTACAGTCGGGGCCCTGAAGAAGGAACCCTTTTGGTTGGGGAGGGGCCCCGCGTTCCTTAAGTGTTTCACAGCTTGCCTCAGGTCTCCCTTATGTTTTCGGTCGGAAGTCGAAGTTAGGGAAAAAAGGGGCCTCGTTCCTGATTCAGGGTTCCTTAGGTCAACGCCCCGACTGTAGGGGGGGGGGGGCGGCGCAGGCGTGGTGGAAGCAGGCGGGGGTGATGCCGACGGCAGGGGCCGGGAGGCTTCCGAGAAAGTATTGGGGGGCCTCCGCACGTCGGCTGCGAGACGACGCGGGTCCCACGCGGGGCGTCGCAGCGACCTTGCTCCGCGGCTTGCGCGGGCCGCCGGCGCGGCTCGCTACGTCGGAAGCGATGGGGCTTCCGCGCGGCCTCATGCGGGCAGCTTGCTCGCCAGGGTCGGCAAAGACGACGCCGCATTCTCCCGTCGCCCACGCGACGTTGGCATCTGCGCGCGTCCTGGAACAGAACCTGGCCGTGCCCCGGAACCGCTCATGGCAAAACTGTCCAGCACGCGGTTGCGCGATCAAGCATCGGGTGCAGGTCGGTCGCCCCGCATGCCATACAGATGGTGGCCGCTGGTTCAGGTCCAATCTCGTGCGCAGGAGGAAAGAAACACGTTGCTTGTATAGGCAGCGCCACAATCCTGACCAGCAAAACCAAGCCAATCCACGGACCCTTCCAGCGGTCCATCCCAATCAATTTTCCGAGCCGCGCCCAGCCATGCTGACGAGAGACCCCGGAGACGCCGAATGAAAAACAGGACGACGACGCCGAGGCGCGTCAAAAATCAAATCCTCTGAGATCCTATCAGAAGGCCGCGCCTCCCTGGCGCCTCTGCCGGCCACAAGCAAGAGTGACTCTTGGGTAAGAAGGACCCCTGGAGAGCGGCTGCATGGAGGGGAGCGGCGTGGGGGACGAATCCCATGTGCGCAAGAATTTAGCAGGGACCGAGCGTCCCGGCATTCCTATAGGCCCACCACGGAATCTTCTTCGAACCCCAATATGTTCTAGTAACAACCACCACATTCTTATAGCATAAGCCCGATGTGTTGAAACAGGACAGAATCAGCCAGATACGTTCTTTTCATAGTTCGTGCAAACCACTAGGAAGGTTCTTAGGACATTCTTTGGTGGGCCTTTTTAGGCGGGCCGGGACGCCTCGCCACTGCTTGAAAGAAATCGCCCTGTCTTCGGCGATAGCCTAGGTTATTCGGTGGAGGGGGAGTAGGTGCCGGCCGATAGTCTAACTTCTCCACTTTGGGGAAGCCCCACGCGTGCCCGCGCGCACCAACACTGCGCACCCCCTCTGGATATGCGCAACCGACAAGGTCAGGTCATCCGGGGGGGAGAGGGGGGGAGGGACGGGCGGGCCTGGGGGAGGGCGATGGATCGGGAAGGGGGCGGGGAGGGGGGGGGTCCTGGACGACGGATCGGGGAAAGGGGGGAAGGGGGGGGGCTGGGGTTCCGAACCCCCTGCCCCCCTCTGGGTAATCCAGTGGCGCGCCCTCCCTGATAACTCGGGGCGTCGCCGGACCCTCAGAAGGAAGCCGGAGAAAGTGGAAGTTGGACAATCAGTGAAAGTGGAAGTGGCGGGGGCTGGAGAAGGTGGCAGTGGGTGAAACGAGCCTGAAACAATAGGGATGCGGTCGTGCGGGCTGAAAACAATCAAAGGAAACTGGCCAGGGATGAAAAGAGTGGAAGGCCTGGCCCCGGTCACTTTCGCCAGCTTCCATGTAAACAGTCTCCGGCCGCTGCTGTCGCAACGCATTCAGCGATCGGGGGTCCCTTGGTGGGCCCGCACAAGGCATCACTCCAGCGAAGGGCCACACCTCCGAAACCTCTGAGTCTGGCCTCCGGGTCCTACGTCGGGCCCCCGACGGCCGTTCGGCACGACGCGAACACCCACGAAACGCTCCCGGCGAGGCGCAGCTGCTGGAGAAAGCACCCCGAGGCTGGAAATACCCTTGGGACCCGACGAACAAGCGCAGGAAAAGCGCTCGGACCGTCGAGGACATCCACGAAAACGCCTGGCCACCCTGGCGACGGGGCGCTCCTTTGCAACCGGCACACACTCTTGTCTGCGGCGAGCTGGGTCCAACGAGCGGTCGAGCAAACGGCGGGGCGCCTCCGTTCCGAATGGATCGTGAGGTCGGGCGTGTCCTCCTACAGGCGGATTCTGGGCGCAAAACAGAAGATTCAAAAAACATGCAGTTCTCCTGGCGAAGGACCCAAGCATATGCAATTGTGAATACCGCAATTGTGAATATCTTCTTCGGTGGAGCTCCCTATGGGGCCACGAGACGCGTGAGGGGTGTGCCGAAATGGGTGTGCGGGACGCATGCGGGCGGCAGCACTGGGGCCTTCGGTAGAGTTCCCTATGGGGCCACGAAACGTGTAAGGGGTGTGCCGAAATGGGTGTGCGGGACGCATGCGGGGACACCCACTGGGGGCTTCGGTGGAGCTCCTTATGGGACCACGAAACGTGTGAGGGGTCACGAGACGCGTGAGGGGTGTGCCGAAATGGGTGTGCAGGACGCATGCGGGCACACCCACTGGGGCCTTCGGCGGAGCTCCCTATGGAGCCACGAAAAGTGTGAAGGGTATGCCGAAATGAGTGTGCGGACCGCATGCGGGCACACCCACTGGGACCTCCGGCGGAGCTCCATATGGGGCCACGAAACGCGTGAGGGGTGTGCCGAAATGGGTGTGCGGGACGCATGCGGGCGGCAGCACTGGGGCCTTCGGTGGAGCTCCCTATGGGGCCACGAAGCG
>CAUYUJ010008336.1:481642-505017 GCA_963575745.1 Prorocentrum cordatum
TCTCCTCCTCCTCCTCCTCCTCCTCCTCTTCCTCCTCGTCCTCCTCGTCCTCCTCCTCCTCTTCCTCCTATCTCTTCTCCCCCTCCTCTCCATCGTCCTCCTCGTCCTCCTCCTCCTTCTCCTCCTCCTGCGGCTATCGACGGGGCGACGGGGCGCGGCTTCTGGGGGAAGACAACAAACGGGCCCAGGGGGGCACCAAGAAATAGGCACGAACCCCACGATTCGCAATACCGTTCCATGCTTCCTGGGTGTTTGTCTTCCCCTCCACGTCGCACATGTCCCACTGCCTACATTTTTGTGAGACTGAACGCTTCATGATGTTTTTGTACATGTTCCCCTCCTGCTGACAAAGAGGCAAGGACACCGCTACTCCCCAAATCTCCCGTCAGTCGCGTTCTGACCAAAACTTTCAGCAGAATCCAGCCGTGGCGGTATGGGGCGGTATCCGAATCTCTGCCTCCCACGAGGCTGCTGGAGAACCCGGGACACCGCACGAATGCCTCCACGGGCTCTCCAGAAATTCACTGCCCTGCCCCCTTCGAGGAGACGCGAATGCATGCCCCGAGCCCTGGCCCCTTTGTGCTCGCCGCCAGCCTTGTCGAAGAGCTGTTTGTGCTCGAGCGGGCTTCGGAAGAACTCCAGCGCCTTGAGCCGGAGCTGGCGCAGGGCACCGTAGTCCACGCCGTGGCCTGTGACGACCTCTAGGAGGACGGGGGTGGGTGGGAGCGTCTGGGAACTAAATCCGCCGACCCTGTCGGCGTGTGTGGGGTGTCTGTCCAGTCCCGTCGACGGGGAGCCTTCTTTCGTCCCCTCCTTCCCGTCCTCAACCTTCCTCGTTGGGGGAACGGGTTCGCAGCTTGAGGGAATTCAATCCACGTCCTCATTACGTCAAAAGGAAGCCCCTTCCCTTTTTCCCTTCCCTGTCGGGGGGGGTGGTCCCCGGGGGAGGGGCGGGGGGGGGGTCAGATTCGCATCGCCTCCCGGGGTCCTCCTCTCCCACGCCGGTCCTTCTCTGGCGTGCCGGTCCTCCTCGGGCCCTCCCCAGGTGGGGAGGAGTCCCAGGGGGGGAGGGGAGTCAGATACGCATCCGTCCCTGGGGTTCCTCATCCCCCTCTTCTCCCCTTTCCCACGCCTGTCCTCCTCCAGCCTTCCTCCCCAAGGGGGGGGTGGCCCAGGGGGGAGTCCTTTTCCTCCTCCTCTTCCTCCTCCTCCTTCTCTCCGTATCTCCTCCTCCTCCTCCTCCTCCTCCTCCTCCTCCTCCTCCTCCTCCTTATCTCCGCCTCCTCCTCCTCCTCCTTCTCCTCCTCCTCCTCTCCCTCCTGGTCGTCGTCGATGTCTTTCAGGGTCGGCGGCACCGGCCGTCAGGCCTTCACACTAGGCGGGGGTAGGATGTTTATTTACACTGCGACTTGTTTACTTATTGACGATTTGCACCTGTATGCCCGCGCGCGGTGCTCGGGGGGAACCCGGCCAGGGCCGGCGGGCGGGCGAGAGACCCCAGAAGCAGTCCCTGCCCGGGCGCCCGACTGAAGATGCGCAACGAGAGGACGAGGAAACGAAGGGGTCAGCAGCAGCAGCAGCAGGAGGCGGAAGAGGCGGCGGATGCGGTGGAAGAGGACGAGCACGAGAAGATCGGGGAGGACGCTGCGG
The DNA here is from genome assembly GCA_963575745.1 of Prorocentrum cordatum. Classification (NCBI taxonomy): domain Eukaryota; class Dinophyceae; order Prorocentrales; family Prorocentraceae; genus Prorocentrum; species Prorocentrum cordatum. The sequence continues at coordinate 483,293 of CAUYUJ010008336.1, forward strand.
AGAATAGGAAGGAACGGCGGGAGGAAGGGGGGGGGGGGGGGGGAAAGGGGAGGATGAGGACAGGAGGGAGGAGGGCAAGGAGCCAGAGGGAGAGGAGCGGCAGAAGGAGAGGTAGGAGCAGGCGGATGGGGAGGACAACGAGGACGAGGCGGGGGAAAACGACGACGATGGCGAGCACAAGGACGACGATGAGGCAGGAAGAAGTTGAAGCAACCAGGAGAAGAGGAGTGAGGGAGAAGGGGAAAGAGGACAGCGACAGACCAGCGGTCACCGTCGAGCTTCGAGGAGGACAACGACGACGATGAGGGCGAAGATGAGTGGGAGGAGCATGACAATGACGGGGAAGGGGAGGAGGCGGTCAAAGTAGAACCAGCGTGCGTCAAGAACGCTGTAACACACCGCATCGGCAATTAGGTGACTTCTCCTCAGACGTTCCACTAATCCTGCCGCTGGAATGGCACATCAGACCAACACGAGCCAGCCTCGCGAAAGGCTCGTACAGTCAAAGGATTCGGTGCAACGAGTTGAACACACTGCAGTTGAATGGGACCAGCGCCTGCAGAGCGCCTCGGCCGCACCCAACAGCAACCCGAGAAGAAGATACCGCGGCCTGGGACCTGGAACAGAATGCCAAACCAGTCCGCAGCGCCCACGGTAGGCAATAATCGCGAAACATGCTCAGCGCCCAGACGACGCCTCAGACCCCTAACACAAGCGAACGCGAAGCGGAACGGTCGAACCGCCAAATCTTGATTCGCAGGCCAGCAGGCCAAGAAGCCAAGAGGCCAGGAGGCTGCCGACGCACAGCCTTCATCTATTTCGCGAAGTTCTTCTGTGCCCCGGTACACGCATGAGCCCTCAACCTCTCTGCCTTGCAGCGACTTGTGAGAACGTCGGGGCCAGTCGTGAACTGGTCCTCTGCCGGCTTGAAAATGACAGCAAGATATCTGCGCAGCAAGCGTGAATTTCTGGCATGAGGGCCGGAGACCATTTTTTTATTCAGGGGGGATAACACCTATTACCCTGGGGGGGTGGCGGGGGGGCCAGGGGAGGGGGGCAACGGTAACGGGGGGCCGCGACGCGCACCCCCCGAGGCGCGCCGTCGTCGTCGTCGTCGTCGTCGTCGTCGTCGTCGTCGTCGTCGTCGTCGTCGTCGTCGTCGTCGTCGTCGTCGCCGTCCAAGCCCACAGGGCCTGTGCACACCACACGGGCTCTGTACACTACGATGCATTTGTGCACCAGGACTGCTGCAGAAACGGTATCTGTGTGTGCACCACGGCGACTTTATGCACCAGAACAAGCGTGCGCAACACAGCGCCTTTGTACATCACACTGTTTGTACACACCACGGCGCCTGCGTGCACCACAGCTGCTGTTTCAGCAGCCCCTGTTCACCAGTGCCTGCGCACGCACGCTGACCCTACGGGCACCACGCTACGCCTCGTGCTCCAAGCGGGCGCGCGATTGTACCCGTCGAAACCAGCGGAGAGCTTGAGGTCGACGACGTCGAAAGCGCCCTGTCCGAGAATCCCGGCTTCCGGCTTAACCTGGGAGATAGACGGAAGAGCTGCGATCTCGAGGCGCCTATGTACACCGCAATTCCTGTGTACACCACAGCAGCCGTCTGCTCCGCAACGCCTGTGATCATTGACACCACAGCTGCTGTTTCAGCACTCCTCCGTGTGCACCACAGTGCCTGCGTTTACCAGAAACCTGTCGTGCACCTCTACGGCCCCGACGGAGCCAACGTCCGGGAAATCGCTGAGGGCCCGAATGTATCATATTCAGTATGTGATCTGATTGTGATTATCGGATTTTCTGGCCCGAGGAACGCCTGGACATTTTGAACCCACAGCGGGTGTAAAACACAACGCCTGTGTGCACCACAAGGCTTGTGTGCACCATAATGCTTGTGCACACGACAATGCCCGCGTCCTGCATGCGCAAGGAGGACGACGACGAGGACGACGAAAATGAAGAGGGAGGAGGAGGCAGAAGTAGGAAGAGATGCGCGGGTACATTATAGCCTACAATGAACGCTTACATCAAAGCGACTTTGCACACTAAAGCGATTGTGTACATAACGAAGCCTGTGTACACCACAAGGCTTGTGATGTGTACACCACAATGCTTGCGTACACCCGCTACGCCTGTGTACACCATAGCTGCTGCTGCAACGACAGATGTGTGCGCCACAACGCCCGTGTACACCGCAATGCCTGCGTACACTATAGTGCACGCCCGCGTGCACAGCGGCACTGATAAGGCCGCGGGGCGTTACCGTTACGCGGGGGGGCGGGTGAGGGTAGCACGTGTTATCCATTGGGTGGATAAAACATGTCTCCCAGAGCCTGCGACCCTTGATTAAACGATGCGTCAAGCCTGAGGCAAGCGTACATCAGCCATACATCAAATGTGACTAGACTACACATCGAAATTGAATTCACAGAAGTTGTACCGCGCGGGGCTTAATGGATGCTGCATAGGTACAAGGCTGTTGAGGATGATGGGAATCAACCAAGCACATACCTGGGAACATGCGCTGCGAAAGCGCGTGCTGCCCCCCTCCTCTTCACCCGCTCCTCCCCCCCCCCCCCTCCGCGAAACAAAACGCGTTGTTGAAAGAGCTGCGCATTGGCATTAGTTGGAACTGAATTGTGGGTGCTGGGAGATGCTGGGGCTAAAGCGACATCACGAGCAGACACACAAGAAAAAGGAGGAGGTAATCTAGAAGCAGCCGGAAGAGCAGCTGAAGCAGTAGCGCCAGGGGAAGGGGCAGAGTGGAAGCAGCAGCAGCAGGGGACGGAGCTAACGAGGAGAAGCAGCAAGCAAGAGTTATGACCACGATGAAGGGGAGCAAGAATATAGTAATGAGCCGTTTCCCAAATGAACCCCTTCCAGACAAAGAACAGCAATGGCGAGGAAACTGCGGACGCCTGCGAGCTACCCACAACATCAACCATTGTATGGTCAGTAACGGTAGCGAGCGTGTTGCGGCTCGGCATCATCTGTATGCAAGTCTTGGCGTTAACATCATCCCCGCCCCCTCCTACGTATATTCCCCACCAGTATCACGCAGTGTGAAACAATGTGCTTGGGATCCACTCTTCGGCCAGAACGCAACCATTTCGTTTGCCCTTGCCTAACGATTGATGCTGAGACTGTGACTTTCCAATCCTTGGACGAGTTCGTACTCAAAGACCCGTGGTGCGCGGCCAGCGTGAGGAGAGGCGTGCGAACTACACTGAGCAGATTCGGCACAGCTCGCAGTGACGTAGACCATGCCATACTTGTCAAGAACTGTCGTCCAGAAGTCGCTAAACATTGCCTGGTCGAAGAGCCGCACGGAGTGATAGACCAGAGCGTCCGCTGAAGGTTGGATCGAGCCATACAAACGCTGGAACATCGTCCCTAGCCCATCGTACCCACAGTTCTCGACGGCACACGGCGAGCCCGAAAACCACACGCCAATCCACCATCATAGAGGATCTCTGCAAGGGTAGATGCCGCTGGCCTGCGATCATCCATGGACCCCCAAGTGTTTTGAAGTTCGCGAGCACAGATTCACCGAAGCATTTGAAGGCTTCACGGGTTTCCTTCGAAGCAAAACCTTTATGGCGCTGCGTGACGTCATCACACATGTATGTCTTCTTAATGCGCAACTGTTGCACATAGACAATGCGGCCAGCAGCGGCGCAACACCGTCGGACGCACAGCAGTCGCAAAACGGACTCCCGGGGTGCTCACTTTCAGACATCAGGGGCATATCTGGCATCTTACGGCACGTTGCACAGTCATGGACAATCAACAAAGACTCCCGCACCGGCGATCGTCTTCAGTGGGCGGTGAAGTGAGCCGCCGAGCTCAAGCCAGCAATGGTGATGCTATTCTGATCGACGTTCCAACGCGGCAGGGCAGGCTTGTCCCAGGCTCCGCGCAACGCAATAACGGCGTAGCGCGATATACCAGCAAAGCCGGTAAATACATCAGCGGAGAGAAGGCCATGAAGACGGTTCTGGGCGAGACGTACAACCCTTGAGCTACATACATGAAGCTTACGTAAGCTCGGCGGCTACGGAGAAGGACAAGAGCGAGAACGACGAGGGCGAGGGCGACAGCGACGGCGACGTCGATCCCTGGAATATGGAGCGCGTTCTGGCCATGCTTCGAAGCAGATCTGGCAATGGCGGCGCGGATCCTCCAGGATGCCAACAAAAATGAGAAGACTACCACTGAACATGACAGAACCATGGACGGCGAATCAGACGACGACGACGCCGGCGACGACGACAACGGCGACGGCGAAGACGGCGGCGGCGGCGGCGGCTGCGGCGGAGGCGGCGCGGAGACCGCGAATCCCGTCGCCCTGAACGAGGCGTCGAGCCTGAGCACCCAGAAAAGGACCCAAAACCCTTTGGGAGTGGACCTAAGTTAGGAGGACCAAAAACATTGAGGATCAGGGGGTCTCTTCTGCAGACGCATCGAACCAAACCGCCCCGTCTTATTCCTGTGCAGAGGCGGGGACCTTAGCGAGGCCACGTCTCCATCGCATTATTGGGGTTAGGGCCCTTTGTGTTCTCTCGGCTACACGCAGGAGTGACCCCAGGTGAGAGTGATCTTTGGTGCGCGGCTTCTCGGGGGCCGCGGGGGGACCAAACACAGGCGCGCAAGACGCTACTGTCGCATCGCGTTCGGCGACTGGGGGGCCCCACTGGGCCCGCACCAAAGGCCACTCCGGCGAAGGGTCACTCTTACGTCTAGTCGGTTCTCGATCGAGAGCCTGTCGGCGGCCCCGGGCAAGCTGAGGTCCAGCACGTCGATGCTGGCCGCGGCCCTGGCGGCCGCGCGGCGGCGGGCGCCGCCCTGGGGAGGCTGGGCGCCGCAAGAGGTGGGGCCCCGGCCCGTGGCCCCCCTGGCCTTGCAGGGAGGCCCGTGAGGCTTCCGGGCCTCGCGGCGAGGGCCCCAGAGTTCTCTCTGTGTGTCTCACTGTCGTGCGTTGAGGTGTCCTCTGTTTGCTCGCCGCGAGGGGCCTCACGGAGGCGCCTCGGGCCAGGAGGCCATGTGGCCGCCTCCGCCTGGGGCTGGGGGGCGAGCGGACGGAGCGAGCCCTCCTGCGAGGCAGGAGGGCGAGGAGGAGGGCGAAGATCTGGTCCTGGGGGCCGAGTCCTCGGTGCCAAGTGCGGCCCTGCGTGGGCCTCCAGGGGCCTCCAGAAGCCGCCGGTGGGGGGGGCGACGAGGGGAAGGAGGCTGGATGAGGGAGGGAGAGGAGGGAGGAGAGAGAAGAGGAGTGAGAAGAGGAAGGACGGGAGGGAGGGGGAAAAGGAGGGGGGAAGGGAGAGGGAGTGAGGAGTGAGAAGTAGGAGGAGGAGGAGGAGGAGGAGGAGGAGAAGGAGGAGTGAAGAGTGAAGAGTTAGGAGGAGACAGAAAGGGAGAGGACGAGAGGGATGAGATGAGGGAGGAGGAGGGGGAGGATCGATTAGGAGAACAGTGAGGAGGAGGAGGAGGAGGAGGAGGAGGAGGAGCGGACGCCCAGAAATTAGAAAGAGAAAGAGAGAGAGAAAGAAGCGGGAGAGTCCAGGGGGTGCCCATCGAAAGGACATTTGTCGATCCCCGAGGCGGGTTCCGTCAACGCCTCGGTTGCCCACGACAGGACATCCACCAAAAGACATAATCTTGGAAGTCGGCCACGGCCTTGGCCTTGGCAGCCTCGCCAGAGGCGCGGGCACATTCCTCGTTCAAACCAAAGCACTGGCAAACGTCTGCCATGCAGGCTCGGTTAAAAACCTTGGGGCAACAACGCCCCTCTGGGCTCCGCTGGGTCCTGCTCTCCAAAAGCCCCTCCGAAATGGCTCCCGCAAAGCGAACGCGCCTCCACACCAGGTTTGCGGTGCGGCCCCAAATTGAAGGCCCTGTTCGGATGAACCAGTCTGGCAAACGCGTCCGGTGCATTCTTGCCAGCTCCTTTCAAAAACGCTTCCTTTCCAGGACAGAAGACCCTGGGCTCTCATGTAAATGGTGGCGCAATCGCCACAGGCAGTGCAGAACAGCAAACGCGAGGCGCTGTCGACTGCAGGAAGCTCCCAAAGCGTGTGACCACCAGGTAGCCGCGGCACCGTGGCTTCAAGAGGCGCGGGTTGAGGGATGGCGGAGCCCACGGCCTTGGCCTCGGGCTCCGCCTGGGCCTCAGGGGCTGCTTGTGGCCCAGAAGCCAACATGCCTTCTGGGAACACCAGCTGGGCAACCGAGGGATCTTCAAGCGAGACTGTCGTCAGCGATTTGGCCCCTAGGTTGTCGTGAAGATCCAGGTCGCCATAGTGCGCCTGCGCTTGGCCTAAAAACTCTCTCAGGAAGGGGCGCTCTCAGCAACAAGATGACGTGAGCGAGAGGACGGACTGCGCTGGCTCCTTCCTTGGCTAGCGCATCAGACTTGTGATTCTCCAGCCGCTCGAAATCGCTGACCTCACATTCCCGCACATCATGCAAAGTGGCGTGGCCTGGCACTTTCTTGAACTCAGATTCCTCCAACCCTCCAACCTACAAGGAATGAACCCAGAGGTGGGCTGGAGGAGGAGGGAGAGGATGAGGAAGAGGAAGGGGAAGAAAACGAGGAGGAGGAGTGCGAAGCGGAAGGAGGCGAAAAGAGGAGGGACAAGGAGGAACAATGGAGAACATGGAGGAGAACGTGGACCAGAATCATGAAGAGAGGAGGGGATGAGGAGAGGGAGTAGGAGAGGGAGGAGAGAACGAAGAAGAAGGGGGAGAAGAGAAGGATAAGAGAAGGAGAAGGAGAAGGAGGAGAAGGGGAGGGAGAAATGAGGAGGAGAAGGGCGACAAGAAGGAGCAGGAGGAGGTGCGGGAGAAGGAATAAAGGGAAGAGGGGCAGGACGAGGAGACGAACGAGGAGGGGAGGAGGAGGACAGGGATGTAACTGATGATTGTGGTGGTGGTGATTGTGGTGATGACGGCGACGACGACATGATGATGATGATGATGATGGTGGTGGTGGTGGTGATGATGATGACTATGCTGATGATGCTGCTGATGATGATGACGATGATGATGACGGCGATGATGATGGTGATGTTGATGCTGATAATGGTGCTGCCGATGCTGTTGGTGCTGATGGTAATGATGACGATGATCATGATGCTGATGATGATGGTGATGACGATAAGGATGATGATGGTGATGATGATGATGCTGATGATGATGGTGGTGGTGATGATGATGATAATGGTGCTGCTGCTGCTGCTCATGATGATGCTGATGCTGATGCTGATGCTGATGATGGTGATGATGAGGAGGAGGAGGAGGATGAGAATGAGGACGAGGATAAGGACGATGAGGACGAGAAGGGCGAGTATGATGAGCAACAAGAGGAGGAGGAGGAGCAGGAGGAGGATGGAGGGACCGGGTGGCGAGGGTGGAGAGGACGGCGGACGAGGAGGACGAGAAGGACGAGAAGGAGGACGACGACGACAAGCAGGAGGACGAGGAGGACAACCACGTCGACGGGGGCAGGGTGGGCCCTCCCGACGCGCGCCAGCTGGGCGAAGAGGCGGCCCGCGGCGGGGGCGCGCGCCGCCCACCGCTGCGTCGCCAGCGCCGGCGCCATCGCCAGGCAGGGCGGGCGGCCCTCGGGCCGAGACCGCCTCTTCGCTGGCTCGGGCGCCGAGCGCCTCGTCGAGCGCCGCGGCGTCGTCGTCGTCGTCGTCGTCGTCGTCGTCGTCGTCGTCGTCAGCGTAAGCGTCGTCGTCGTCGTCGGCGTCGGCGTCGGCGTCGGCGTCGGCGTCGGCGTCGGCGTCGGCGTCGGCGTCGGCGTCGGCGTCGGCGTCGGCGTCATCGTCGTCGTCGTCGTCAGCTTCGCCGTCGTCGTCGGGTCCATCCTGCCCCGTCTTCCCGCTCCCCGATGTCCTCCTCTGCCTCCGACTCCTCCTTTTCCTCCTCCCGCCTTTCCTCCTTCTCCATATATTGCGCCTCCTTTGCTCCTCTGCCTCCACCTCAGCCTCCGCCCCCTCCTCCTCCTCCTCCTCCTCCTCCTCCTTCTTCTCCTCCTCTTCATCATCATCCGTCCTTCTCCTCCTGCTTCTCGTCATCCTCGACCTTCTCGTCCTCATCATCCTCATCCTCCTCCTCCCCCAATCCAGATCCTCTTAATCCTCCTCCTCATCCTCATCTTCCCCTCTTCATCATCATTACCACCACCATCATCATTATCATCAGCATCAGCATCAGCATCAACAACGTCGACGTCGACATCACCACCACCACCATCCTCGTTATGATCATCATCATTAGCAGCATCAGCATCATCACCATCAGCATCAGCATCATCAATACCATGATCATCGTCATCGTCATCAGCATCATCACCATCACACTCATCATCAGCATCATCATGAGCAGCATCATCATCCGCATCATCATCATCATCATCATCATCATCATCATCATCATCATCATCACCACCATCATGTGCATCAGCATCATCATCTTTGTTATCGTTATCACCATTATCATCCACAACAGCAACAACACCACCACCATGATCCATCCATTCATCCATCCATCCATCCATCCATCCATCCATCCATCAGCCGCCGAGGCTCGAATCTAGAAGCCACTCTTTGACATGAAGTAGAGCCGGGCATTAAAAAGTTGCGCATCCACAGCGTGAGAGCTCTTTGGCTTCATCGATCCATCCGTCCGTCCGTCCATCCATATCCATGAATCCTCTCGTCTCCACTCCCTGCCTCCCCGTCCTCCCTTCCACGGGTGCGCCTGCCCTCGCACCCCCCCTCGGCACGCGTTCTCTGCGCAGGTCTGGGCCGTCCCGATCAGGCGCACGGTGTCGGTCTCCTGGAAGCCCCATCCTGCATGGGGCCAGCAGTGAGGAGGATGGTTTTTGAATTCGTAAAACTGGTTTGTTGAATTCAAAATCTGGTCTTTTAATTCAAAACCTGGTTTGGGGGGATTGAAGAACTCGCCGCCGAGGGGAGCGCTCCAGAACCACCGCCGATACAGTCGGATCGTACATGCTGCTCGACGCACGATAATGCATCAACTGCACGGGCGCTCGACACAATGAGCACGACAGCTAAACTATACAAGCCTTTTGAACGTTGAAGTGTGGAAGAATGCCACGATCTGCCTTCGGGTTTCTCAAATTTTCTCAGGACCACCCCCAACCCACTCTCCACGCACCCAACCGCGTGCACCATCCCGTCTTCACGAGGTCACAACCCCTTGCAAAGCTCGACAGCTTCGCGCTCCCGAAGCCCAGATTCCCCCGAGACGGCCCAATGTCGCTTCAAGACGGGCCACTTTGGCCTCAAGACGGCCCAAGATGGCTTCAAGATGGCCAACGAGGCCGTCGAGGCGTCACAAGGGAGCCCCAAGAGCCTTTCCAAGAGGCCCCGAAATGTTTTCAATGTTTTTCCATTGCTTTCCGAATCCTCGCCTTTTCGAGCCGGGACGGCCCAAGAGGCCCCCAAGACACCCCCGGGACGGTTCAAAAAAAACCCAAGGGAGGTCCAAGACTTTCCGAGTTCTCGCCTTGTCGAGCTTCCGACGCGCGAAGACGGCCCAAGAGGCCCCCACGACACCTCTGAGACCGTTCAAGAGGCCCCCAAGAGAGCTCCAAGACGGGCCATCAAGGCTCCAAGACGGCCCAAGAGGCGCTGAGGACCGCCCAAGAGGCCCCCAGCAGGCCCCCTTACCTTCTCGAGTAGTTGCCACCTAAAATGCTGCGCTGGCACGGTGGCGGAATTGCCGCACGGGCCAAGCCCAGCGCCGATCCGAGAGATCTGCGCGGACCTCCGAAAGTTTGTGCTCATGCTCACGCAGGTTTTTATCCTGCGATCTCTTCGCGCTCCCCTTTGAAAACCCACCTCCAAGACGAAGGCTGGTGCGAGAGCGCTGATCCGACTGAGCCCATCGAGTGCCGTCGCTCGACGGGGGAGCCAAAGACGACCAGAAACAGCAGACTGCCGGCTGGACCCCTGGGTCCCAGCAGAAGCGCCGGCCCTCCGACGGCCACCACGCGGGAGCCTGCAGACACGGCGGGCCCCGTGCGCCCCGCCCCCCTTCTCCCCTGTGTGTACAGTCGGGGCGTTGACCTAACGAACCCTAAATAAGGAACGAGGCCCCTATTGTCCATAAGTGGAACTTCGATTGCACATCGAAGACCTCAGGAAAACCTAAGGCAAGCTGCGAAACACTTAAAGAACGCGGAGCCCCTCCCGAACCAAAAGGGTTCCTTCCCCAGGGCCCCGACTGTATAGGGATACGACCGAAGGGGTCCATCCTATACCTGTGTCCGTAGGCAAAGGCGACGGAGGAAGAGGTCAGCTACTCCTTTTTCCTGGGCCCTGCGCGGAGAGCAGCGCACTATGTAGGCCAACTACCTTGAGCCAATACGTTGGCGGTATATGACGATATGATGGTGATCTGAGCGGGGTTCACACACATCCCCTGGGCGCAAGCTGGGCGCGGCGCGCGGCCCACCGACGGCAACCGCGCGGGAGGCTGCAGATGCGGCGGGCCCCGTGCGCCCCGCCGCCCCTCCCCCCTGGACGCGAGCGAGCCTGCCTCACGGGGCGCGGCGCACAGACGCCTCCTGAGGTGGACGAGCCGGGGAGGGGGAAGCATCGGGGGGTCGCTCCACGAACCAGCCGCGCGCAGCTGCTTTTTGTCGGGCGCCAGGAGCGGTCGTGCGGCCCGGGCTCTTCGCACGCCTGTCACTTCGTGAGACACGAGAGGTGGCCCAAACGATTGCGGTAACACTGAACACTTGGAATTCCTTGTGCCCTAGATGGACGACCAACGTTCCCGGCCTCGCGCCACCATAAAACCATCATCAACAACAAAACAGCAACATGGTCGTAACCAGCATACAGTAACCACCATCATCATCCCCGTCCTCCTTCTTCTGTCTCATAATTCCTCTTCCTCCTCCTTCCCCCTGCTGCTCCTCCTGCCCCTCCCCCTCCCCCCCGCGCGCCCAACTCTCCAAAATCTAGGTTGAGCGGTCTGGCCCACTCTTCCCCCCTCCCAAATCGTTTCAGGAAACACATGTGAATACATCTATATGTGTATATAAGGGTATACTAATTAGTGCTGTGGTTATGTGCGTACACATATAAGTTATGATACAGCATTACATACATATTCGACAGATAAAGTGGTGGATGTGTTCTTCACCGCCACCACCATAAGCAGGTGTGGGAAAGGGGGTCCTCGTCCTCTTCGTCCTCCTCCTCCTTTCCTCCACCGCCTCCTCCTCCTCCTTCTCGTCTATCCTCGTCCTCATCATCTTCCCCCTCCTTCCCCTCTCCAACTCATGGTTGTGGTGGTGGAAAACAGGCCCATCATACATCGCAACACGAAAAGGTACAACAATGGCAGCGCCGCGCGCCTTTTTGACATGCAACGGCGCGACAGGAAGCCGCGGCGGGAGGCAGCCGGGCAACGCAGCGCGGCCTTATGAATCGTAGCAGAGACAGGGGGGAGCGCGGAAGGAAAAGGGGGGGAGCCGCGCGCGGCGGAAATAGCGCGCGCCCAGAAATCATAGCGAAGTCGAAGAGACGTTGATCAGAAGCGTCCGCACGCGCAAGAGGCAACTGCTTGACAAGCGCTCAACGCGAGCGCCAAAGGCGCAAAGAAAGCAAGCGCCTGCTGAGGCATGACAGAGGTAGCGCTGCAAATTTCGCTTGCAACGGGAGAGGTGAAGCTGGAGGCGACCAGGGGGAAAGATAATGCGACTCTACCTGCGCTGGAATGTTCAAACACGTCGCGGTACAACTGCGAATTTTGCACGAAACGAGAAAGTTGAAGCTGGGGGAGACTGGGGGGTAAGGGGGGCACAGATACTGCGACCCTACCCGCGCCAGAATGTCCAGTAACGACGCAAAGTGACAGTGGCAGCGCTGTGCACTTCCCTCGAGACGACAGAATTTGAGCGGGTGCGACGGGGGGGACAAACATGACGACTCTACCCGCGCCAGAATGTCCTCCACAGCTGGACGCCTCATTACCGCTTTCGCTTGCTCAACGAGCCGTCGAATGGACCTGGCGTCGTGGGACGCGGGGCCCGTGCCTCGAGGGCGGCCACATACCGGGCCGATCTTTTGACAGCGGCCACGCCGGCAGCCCAGTGGTCGGCACGGCGACGGTCGGCACGGCTCCTGGGTTGCGGGTCCACCAGAGCTGCGGCTGCGATCATGGCGCGGCCGCAATCCTGGCGGTCGTTCCGCCTGGGTGAGATCAACCCGCGCAGCATCGTGAGACGCCGAAATGCTGCTGTCGCAATCATCTACTTCATCGTGCTCGTCGTTGCACATGCCGTCATCGAAGTACCAATCGTCGCCCCCATCGTCATTCTTCGCGATTAGTAATTCTTCGTTGGTTTCAACAAGAGGCACCGGATTCTAAACCTAACCAGAAACCTTAACCTAAATCTAAACCTAAACCTACCGCCCGCGGCGCACCCAACTTCTGCACCCATTCGGCGGACCGCGTCCGCCAAAGGGCATGTCCCACAACTCCGCGGACCTTTCCCGCTTTCCCACGTAAATGCCGCGCGCGCCGCCCGGTAGAAACCGCAACCTGGGCCCTAAACCTAAACCTCAACGTGCCGCTGCGCGCGCCGCCAGATGCATACCTAAACCGAACCCCAAACCAAGCCCAAGCCTGAGCCAGCCCTGCAGGAAGCCCGCGTGGGCTCGCCGACGCGGCGCTTCGCCATGGGTGGCGGCGGCCCTGGCGGCGGCCGCGGCCGCGGCAGCACCGCCGCGTCGGCGTCGAGCTCGAACGGCTCGATGAGGTCGAGCCGCTCGGCCGACGCCGGCGGTTCCACGACCCGCGCAGCCAGCCGGGGCCGCGATCGCCGCGGCGGCGGCGCCGGCGGCGGAGGCGGGGGCGCCAGGTCCGCCATTCGCTCGAACGCGGGCGACGGCGCGCCTTGTGGACCTGGAGCCGCGAGGCGGCGAGAGCTGTTCCACGCGACGAGTTGTCAATAAAGCCAGATCGTATGCGCAACGATGCGGCTGGAGTAAGAAATCCAAACATAGGGCCGCAAATTAGATGTTGCAAAAACTGATATGTCCAATAAACGAAGTGTCACCTTGCTCAAGTTTACTAAAGCTGTTTCCATCACACCTCGGTTCCGAAAACTATTTCCCACAATAAACAAATAGTACGAGCTGTCAACTCGTACTACTTGATTTCGGACATGATATCCTTTGGTCAAGTAGCCGACTAGTTGGCAATCGTAATTGCATTGGAGACCGAACATTTGGCTTACAACAGCCTTTTTCATATATCACTGAAGATGACCTCCAAAGGAAGGGCAAGGCCGCTCAACCCAAGATGGTGCAGGATGGCTTCCAGCCGGTCCCCGAGGGCCTTCAGCTTCAAGGCTGGACGGCTCCCGCGTGCCCTCCGAGCCTCCCGCAGGGGAGGCCCCCACGAGGCAAGCGCCCGTCCAGAACCCAAAAGACAGACCGGTGAGGGCTGCTTTCTCGCTGGATCGCTTCCGCGGGGCCCCTGAGGCCCCCGGGTGGCTCCCAGAGGGCCGAGGAGGGCCCCGAGAGGGGGCACACGACGGCCCGCCCCCCCAGGTCGCCCCAGGAGCGCCCCCAGAGGGGCCCCAGGAGGCGATCTCGAGGGCTCCGACGGGGGGGGGGGGACCATACCCTCAGGCTGGGCATGTCCTCCTCTGGCCCTGAGGGCGACGCTGGGTGAGGAACACGAGGAGGAGGAGGAGGAGGAGGAGGAGGAGGAGGAGGAGGAGGAGGAGGGAGGTGAGGAAGGCGTCGGCGCGGTTGCAGCAAGAATTACTCACTGCGTGGAGCTCCCCATATGTGCATCTACTTGCATAGGCCTGTCCGCCGTGAGTGTCCAGGCGCAGGGGGCTTCGAATATAAGCGGGATTGAGTCTAGGTAGACTGGAAGTGAGTCTGACTGTGAATGAGTTGGAGTGTGAATGGGTCTCCGTAGTACGAATGGGTCTATGCGCATGAACCTGGGGTCTCCTGGGCCTCCTGGGGCTACCTGGGGCCTCCTGGAGCCTCTTGGGGCATCCTGGGGCCTGAGGCCTCATGGAGCCTCCTGAAGCCTCCTGGGGCCTCGTGTGGTCTCCTGAGACCTCCTGAAGCCTCCAGGAGCCTCCTGGGGCCTCCTGGGGAGGATTCGTGCCCCAGGAGAGGCCCAATATAATAGGAACATACGATAACCACACAGGAGAGCCACAGGAAGGACAGTCTATACAAACACACGTAAAAAACTAACGATTCGCGCCCAGGGCAGACCCAACATATAGGAACATCCATACAGCACTTAGGATTGGAGACACAGGAGAAAGACAATCGATAGAAACGGACGTACAACACAAAATAGTCGTGCCCCAAGAGAGGCCCAATAATATATATATATATATATATATATATGTGATATGTGTGTGTATCTATATACATAAACATATATATATATATACACACACAAGTGGCACGTGTGTGCCCAGGCTCATACAAAAAACTGAAGGGGCGTTTGAAGCAGGAGTGAAATGCAACATCGAAGTCGCACTCGAGCGCAAGTGGGGTTGCCACACCTTGCGATGTGTGTACCAGGGCCCCCCAGGAAGCCTCAGGAGGCCCGACTTGGATACCAGAAGAGGCTCCAGGAGGCCCCAGGATTGTGAGTGTTGTGCGTGTGTGTGTGTGATGTATGCTTGTGTGGTGCGTGCTTTTTGTGTGTTGTAGGTGTTGTGTGTGTGTGTTATGTTTGTCTAGCGTGTGATGTGTTGGGCGTGATTTGTGTCTCTGTGTGCATGTAGTTCTGAAGCCCCAGGAGGCCCCAGGAGGCCCCAGGCGGCCTCAGGAGGCCCCAGGAGACCCCAGGAGGCTTCAGGAGGCCCCAAGAGGCTCCAGGAGGCCGCAGGAGGCCCCAGGAGGTTTCAGGACACCCCCAGGAGGCTCCGAGGCGGGGTCTGGGGTGCCAGAAGGTTCAGAAAGCCCCAGGAGGCCCCAGGAGGTTCCAGGAGGCCCCCAGGAGGCTCCGAGGCGGGGTCTGGGGCTCGATTTTGGAAGGATTTTTCAAGCGAAACCGCCATTCCCTGAGAATCGGGGTCACAATTATTGAAATTACCATGTGTTTTTGAAGGTTTTATGTTAAAATGTTGAAATTCCCATGTGTTTTTGGACCCTGACGTCACGATCTGCGTGAGGGGTGCCACCGATTTTCAGAATTTCGAGGATGTCCCGAGCGAAACGCCCAGAAAAATCGCGGACGCGTGCGCATTAATCGCCTCTGAGCTCTACTCCCTCGGAGAGGTGCGTATGAGAATATATATATATATATATATATATATATATACATATATATATATATATATATATAATTATATTAATTTACATAGTTGTATATATATAGAGAGAGGAACATACGAAGAACACATGGGATTGGAGCCACTCTTGTGGCCTTCTGAAGCCTCCTGCTCCTGTGGCCTCTTCGGGCCTCCTGGGACCTTCTGGGGCCTCCTGGCGCTTCCTGTTGCCTCCTGTGGCCTCCTGGGGCCTCCTGTAGCGTCTTGGGGCTTCTTGTTGCATCCAGAGGCCTCCTGGGCCCTCCTGGAGCCCCCTGGGGCCTCCCAGAGCTTGCTGGGGCCTCCTGGGGAGGATCCGTGCCCACGAGTCTGGACACTCAGAAAAGCAAACCGCTCGAGATATCCTCGCAACCTAGGCCCCCTGGGGTGCGAAAGCCAGCGTCTCGCCCGGGACATTCTCAAACTATGCTCCGAAAACGGAGGATGTTGCTGCCCCAAACAGGCAAACCGCTCGGAACATCCCGTAATACGGGCGCGAACGGAGACATGAGATTTTCCTTGGCGGCTCCCCTGTGGGTGTGCTGACACCAGCGCCTCGAGACATCATCCTCAGGGTCTGCTCTGGCCGCAGACAAATCTGGCTACCAAAAACAGGCAAACAGCTTGAGGCATCCTCGCAATCTGCCCCCGTGGGGGTGCGAAAACAAGCGCATCAGCACCTTTATCATCATCATCATCATCATCATCATCATCATCATCATCATCAGCATCATCATCATCATCATCATCATCATCATCATCACCACCACCACCACCATCATCATCATCATCATCATCATCATCATCATCAGCATCAGCATCAGCATCATCATCATCATCATCATCATCATCATCGTCAGCATCATCATCAGCAGCAGCATCATCATCATCGTCATCATCATCATCATCAGCAGCAGCGTCATCATCAGCAGCAGCAGCATCATCCTCATCCTCATCCGCATCCTCATCCTCATCCTTGTCGCAATCGTCGAGCGTGTGAGTCGTCATCATCATCATCAGCAGCAGCATTATCAATATCATATTTAGCATAAGCATAATCATCGTCATTACCATCATCCGCATTATCATCATCATTAGTATCATCAGCGTCATCATCATCATGACCATCATCATCGCCATACTCAAAACCAGCATCATCATGGTCAGTACCAGCAGCATCATCCTCACCATCACTATCAGCATCAGCCTCAGCCTCATCCTCGTCCTCATCCTACTCCTACTCCTCCTCATCATCATCATCAGCATCATCATCAGCAGCAACAACATCAACATCCGCATCAGCAGCATCATCATCATCATCATCATAACCAGCATCATCATATGTATCATCATCATCAGCAGAATCATCACCATCATATGTACCATCATCAGCATCATGCGATTCATCTCCATCATCGTCATCCTCATCCTCATCATCATCACCATCACATCATCAACATCATCATCATCATCATCACCATCATCATCATCATCATCATCATCATCATCATCACCATCGTTGGTGTTGTCGTGCTCGGCACGGCAGCCTCAAGCATCGAACCTCGAGTCATCTGGCCCCCGCCACCCGAATGGCCCAGTCGGAAGCTCCAGGCTCCCTCCTCCCTGCTCCGTCCTCCGCCATCTCCAGTCTCAGAAGCAGACGCAAAGCACAGAAGGATTCGTGTCCCCAGGAGAGGCCCCATCAATAGGAACATACTTAAGACACACAAGATTGGGGCCACAAAGGAAGGGTAACCTGTAGGGACATACGTAAACACCAAGGAATCGACCTGAACGCAGACGAGTCTGGCCACCAAAAAAAGCAAAACGGGGCCAGACATCCTCTCAATCTGGGCCCCCTGAGGTGCGAAACCCAGCGCCTCGCCCGAGACATCCTGAAAGCCTGCTCCGGAAACGGATGATGTCGGGAGGGTGATGTACGAACCGCCTGAGACATCCCCACCATCTGGGCGCGAACGTGAGATACCCCCTGGCGGCTCCCCCTGGGGGGTGCGAAAACCAGCGCCTCGCTCGAGACACTCTCAAACTCCGCTCCAAAAACGCGGAGGGCGCCCCAAAAAAGCGGAGGGCGCCGGGTGGCGAAACGGCCAGACCGCTGGAGACGTCCCCGCAATCTGGGCGCGAACGGGGGAGTGAGAGATACCCCCATGACGGCCCCCTCCCCTTTTTTTCCCCGGCGCAAACCAGCAGGCACTCCCGTGCATGCGGCGCATGCTGCCCACTCTCCCACGTGCCGGCTGCTGCTGCGCGCGCGCCGCCAGGCCGAGCGGGCGCCCGGCGGCAGGGTGGCTCGAGATCCTCGCTGCGCACACGCAGGGCGGACGACAACCCGAACCAGAGCAACGACGGCGGCACCCTCCTCCTCCTCCTCCTCCTCCTCCTCCTCCTCCTCCTCCTCCTCCTCCTCCTCCTCCTCCTCCTCCTCCCTCTCTCCTCCTCCCCCTCCTCCTCCTCCTCCTCCTCCTCCTCCTCTCTTCTCTCCCTCCTCCTCCTCCTCCTCCTCCTCACCTCCTCCTCCTCCTCCTCATCCTCCTCCCCTCTCCTCATCTCCTCCCCCCCCCCTCCCCCACCCCCTCCCACTTCCCTTATCCTATCCCCCTACCCCCGAGCGCGCGCACCGAAGGTCGCGCAGCGGTTGGCGGCCACGACGCGAGGCGGCCCTGCGGCGGAGAGCAGGCTTTCCGTGCGGCTGGCGCCGGCGGCACGGCAGTTGTGGGCAGGCGCCAGCGAGGGGGGGGAGGGCGAGAGAGGAGGAGGAGGAGGAGGAGGAGGAGGAGGCAGGAGGAGGAGGAGGAGGGCAGAGGAGGAGGGAAGGATGAGGAGGAGAGGAGGAGGAGGAGGAGGACGAGGAGAAGGAGGAGGGAGGGGTACGAGGGGAGAAGGAGGACGAGGAGAGGAGGCGGAGGAATGGGAGTGGGAGGAGGAGATGAGGAGAAGGAGGAGGCAGGAGGAGAAAGGAGGAGGAGGAGGAGGAGGAGGAGAGGACGAGGAGGAGGAGGAGGAGGAGGAGGAGGAGGAGGAAGGGGAGTGGGAGGAGGAGGAGGAGGAGGAGAGGAGGAGAGGAGGAGGAGGAGGACGAGGAGGGGGAGGACCTATGAGCTGAGATGAGGGGCAAAGCGTGAGGAGTAAGTGCGAGGCAGCGAGGCGCGTGCATCTTACACACAGGCGCTCGCTGAAAGCCTGCCAGCCTGCTTATGCTCACAAGGTGCGAATCGAATTCAGGTCACCTCCCGACCCAGATCTCCACAATCACTGCCCTCACACACCCCACGCACCCCAGCGCCGTCCGCCCCCCTAGGCCGCGAGCACGGGCTCAGGAGGCGCGCTCAGCTCTACTGGCGCCTCGGGCGCCGGCGAAGCGGCATGGGCGACCTCCGGCTGCGGCGCGGCGAGCTCGGCCAGGGCGACGAACTGGGCCCGCAGGGTGTGGAAGCGCTCCAGAGCTCGGGACGCCTCCTCCACGCTCTGGGCCAGCGCCTCCGCCCTCGGAGCCGCCGAGTTCACGCTCGCCGTCTCGTCGTCCTTCCGACCCCGCTCCTCCGCCCACGCGTTCTCGGCGTCGACCATCTCCTGAAAGGCGGCCTTCCCCACCAGCTCGGCGGCGGCAACGGCCTGCTCAGCGTCGGCCACCTCCTTCGCATGCGCGGCGGCCGGGGCGTCGAGCGCGCCGACAGCCGCAGCCAGCCTCTCCGCGTACTCCTTCGCGGCGGCCTCCGCATGCTCGACGGCCGCCAGGGCGAATGGCCCGCGGTCGGCGGCGGCCGTCTTCAGTGCCAGGGGCAGCGCGTCCAGGAGCGCCTGGCAGATGTCCGCGTGGGCGAAGTGCTCCAGGGCTCGCGCGATGGTCTTGTTCCTGGCGCGCCAGTCCTTGTTGGGGAACTCCGAGTTCTTGAGCTTCTGGAAGTCGCCCTTCATCACCTGGTCAAATTCCGACTGCTTCGACTCCGCGCTGGCCCGGTCGCCAGCGACGGAGGCAGCCTTCGCCTGCTCGCCCTCCAGCTTCTCCTCCGCCTTCTTCACCCCGGCCGTCGCCAGCTCGTACGCCGCATTCTTGGCCTGCTTGTCCTCTAGCAGCTTCAGCAAGCGGGCGGTGGTCGCCTCGAGCGCCGCCTCGGCGGCCGCGGACGCCTCTCGGTGCTCCTCGAGAGCTGCCCTCGCGCTGGACAGGCCGGCGCTGTACCGCTGCTCGGCCTGAGCGTACAGGCCTGCAAGCTCCTTGACCACGGAGGCCTGGTGCTCGTGCCGCTGCTCCTTGGGCGTGCTCAGAGCGAACGGCGAGGCTGCCTGGAGCATCTTGCGGCAGGCCCCCGGCAAGTCGATCTCCTCCAGGAAAGCGATCACGGGCGCAAGCGAGTCGGGCGCGGCATCCACCTCCGTCGCGGCTTGCACCCTGCCCTTGGCGGCCTTGGCGACCTTCGCCTTGGGAGAAGTGGCTGCTGCAGTTGCTCCGCGCTTGCCCATGGCTGCGTCCGAAGCCAGCGGGCGAATGCAACACTCCCTGGATTGAAACCAACAAGGCTTGAGCAAAATGGCTACGGACCCTGGCGGCCCCCCACTGGGTGGGCTGAACCAGCGCCTCGCCCGAGACATCCTCAAATTAGATTCCTTCCTCCTCCTCCTCGTCCTCCTTCTCCTCTTCCTCCTCCTCCTCATCATCAGCATCATCAGCAGCATCATCCGTCGGCATCGATGTTATCATCCGTATCATCAGCATCATCCGTATCATCATCAGCAGCATCAGCATCATCATAATCAGCCTCAGCATCAGCATCAGCATCATCATCAACAGCATCATCAGCATCGTCAGCATCAGCATCAGCATCAGCATCATCGTCAGCATCAACATCAACAGCATTCATCAGCAGCATCCTCATCCTTACCATCAGCATCATCATCAACATCGTCATCATCGTCAGCATCAACCTCAACAATAACACCGCTTTCATCCTCATCAGTATCACCATCATCATAATCGTCAAGATAATCACACACACACACACCAGCATAATCAACATCAGCCTCACCATCACCGTCAACATCATCGACATCATCATGAACAACATCACCGTCATTTCCGTCACCATCATAATCCTCATCAACATCATCATCAACATCATCAACCTCATCGCCATCATCTATCAACAGTGGCAACATTCATTAACATCAGCATGACCATCATCAGCATCATGATGATGATGATCATCATCATCAACAGCATCATCATCATCCGCACCAGCATCATCATCATCAGCATCATCATCATCATTATCATCATCATCATCATCATCATCATCATCATCATCGCCATCAGCATCAGCATCAGCATCAGCATCAGCATCAGCATCAGCATCAGCATCAGCATCAGCATCATCATCATCATCATCGTCATCATCAGCATCGCCATCAGCAGCAGCGGCATCAACAGCATCAGCACCAACAGTATCATGGTTATCCTCATCATGAAACATCCTCAGTAGTGACCCTAAGTGTGGCTCTGGGCGAGGAACAGGAGGAGGAGGGAGGGAGGTGAGAGAGGCGTCGGGGCGGGCAGAGTAATAAGTACACACTGCATTGAGCTCCCATTCTGCGCATCTATGTGCATGGGCCTTTCCGCCGTGAGTGTCTAGGCACAAGGGACTCCGAATGTAAACAGGCTTGCGTATGGATAGACGGGGAGTGAGTCTAACTGTCTGACTGTGAACGAGCTGGAGTGTGAATGAGTCTCAGTAGTACGGGTGAGTCTATGCGCATGGGCCTGGGGCCTCCTAGGGCTTCCTGGGGCCTTGCGGAGCCTCTTAGGGCATCCTGGGGCCCTAACAGGACTCCAGGAAGCCCAAGAGGTCCCCAAAAAGCCTCCTAAAGGCTCCCCAGAAGCCTCAAAACTGCTCCCCAGAGGCTCCCGAGAGCCCTCCGAAGAGACCCCAAGAAGCATCCATGAGGACTCTGACCCTCAACCAAGGTACGTCTCGAAACTCTGCTGGAGCTCTCTTGAGCCATCTTGGCGCCCCCTGGGACAGTCGATCGGCAATCTCTCCAATGATCTCCCCGAGGACATTCCTGCCTGCCCTACCGTTCCACCTGGGCATGAGCACACCACCACGCAGCCACAATGATGCGAAACGGGCCAGCGGAATGAGCAAAGCGATTACATAACAAACATATCAGATGCCGTCCTAGACGAGGAGCTCGCAACGCAGAAAGCGATCAGCACGGCACATGCACAACAACACAACAGCACAAACAACATGTCAATGGGGGAGGAGGCGAAGGAGCAGCCGTGAGAGGAACACGAGGAGGGGAGGAAGAGAAGGAGATGCAGCGCATCCTGAGAACTGTATGCGCA